>CM065684.1:25899131-25904131 GCA_017654935.2 Phymorhynchus buccinoides
CAGGCAAACTGCAGAGACACACAGCTTGAATCGATAATGACTACCCCACAGTCGAGGAGCATCTTCACTCTGATAACAATGAAGTTCATTATCGCGAATGGCTAAACATCCACGTTGCTGTTTCTCGTTAATAAATCAACCTTTTTTGTGAAACACCGGTGTCTTTCATTTCATCGTTAGCTTCAGCGTGTGTGCTGTTTTTAGGCGGAGTTATCATCCTTAGCCCTTGACACTAGGTGGCGTTTCATTTGAAGACAGTTTTCATAGCAACGGGAAACTCACTCCCTATTTTTCTCTGTTTGTCTGTCTCGCTCTCTCTCTCTCGTTGGCACGCGACAAAATAATGTTGTTGCTTCTTATCTGACAAAGGGAAGTACACCAAGACAATGCAATGATCTCCCTTGGTGCGACCTGAAGGGCAATTCGTCGTTTAGTCTCCGCCTGGGAGTAATTCATAAGTGCTTCGATTGTGACGATTTAACCATTTTTTATTAGTGCACATACCCAGCTCTTTGTAACCTTTTCCATTACATTCTTGAACTGGAAACAGTCTATCTTTTTTAAAAAAAAACCACAAAGAAGAAAAGGCAATGTAAATGTGATCAATTTACCAAACAAATGGCTTTACTTCCAATATATCTGTACTATCTCTACACACATTATATAAACAGAGCGACATTGAAATGCCAGATATAAAAATGTAAATGAAATCGGAAGACAAACGATGACAGAAAGAGACAGAAAGTGAATGGACAGAGAGAGAGAGAGAGAGAGAGAGAGAGAGAGAGAGAGAGAGAGAGAGAGAGAGAGAGAGAGAGAGAGAGAGAGAGAGAGAGAGAGAGAGAGAGAGAGAGAGAGAGAGAGAGAGAGAGAGAGAGAGAGAGAGAGAGAGAGAGAGAGAGAGAGAGAGAGAACGAACGAACGAACGAACGAATCTTTTTTATTGTTGGAAAAGAATAAGCATATCAAACACACTTCTTTTCATCTTGCCAACAGTTAACAAATGTCAAGAAAAAATGAAAAAATACAAAATAACAAAGTTATCCATGAATAATTACAAAATATCAGCACACACCCATACATACACACACAGACACACACACAGACACACACACACACACACACACACACACACACACACACACACACACACACACACACACACACACACACACACACACACACACACACACACACACACACACACACACACACACATACACACACACACACACACACACACACACACATTTATATATATATAGTGCATTTGAACATGCAGAATAGTTTGCTTTGATAAAGCTTTTCTGTGTCCAATGTCTTTATTTGTGCAACCTCAGAAACAAAACCAGTTAATGTTAACTTTGAGTAATGTTCGTGTTCAAAAAAAATAAAGGGGGGGAAAAAAAATAAAGAAAAAAAAAAAATTTTTTAAAGAGGGGGGGGGAAAAAGTTATAAATATATGCTGATTTACTTTTTCTCCCAATGGGGGAGGGACAGTGCCTTATGCAAAGACAGCTGTTTCGATCTTGAGAAGATCTCATCAGTTTGCTATATAGAAAATATATAGCATGAAACAAAAAATCATCATGTTTCTGAGGTTCACAAATAAAGACATTGGACACAGAAAAGCTTTATCAAAGCAAAAATATATTCACCACAATATATGCACACACATCCCGTACACACATGCATGCACTCACACACATTCACAAAACAAATGAAAAAGAGAGAGAGAGAGAGAGGGGGGAGAGAGAGAGAGAGAGAGGAGAGAGAGAGAGAGAGGGGGAGGAGAGAGAGAGAGATATATATATAGAGAGAGAGAGAGAGAGAGAGGGAGAGAGAGAGAGAGAGAGAGAGAGAGGGGGACATCTAGCCCTCATTAAATGAGAAAAAAGAAAGGAAAAAAGAAGAAAAAAAAAAGAAGAAAATGTCATAAACAACTAATAATCATCATGCACATAAGATACACTACCATCATAAAAAGAAAAATCAAATTGTAAGGATAAATGCAAACAAAAACACATTCACCACAACATTCGCCATGGTCATCCCGACACTAGCATTAAATCATACACATTAAGCATACATACCAATTGCGTTATACACATTACAACATACAGAGAGAGAGAGAGAGAGAGAGAGAGAGAGAGAGAGAGGAGAGAGAGAGAGAGAGAGAGAGAAACTTGAGATGAGAGAGAAGAGACTGAAGAGAGACAGAGAGAGAGAGAGAGAGAGAGAGAGAAATAAAATGACAAAAGAGAGAGAGAGAGAGAGAGAGAGAGAGAGAGAGAGAGAGAGAGAGAGAGAGAGAGAGAGAGAGAGAGAGAGAGAGAGAGAGAGAGAGAGAGAGAGGGAGAGGGGAGGGAGGAGAGAGAGAGAGAGAGAGAGAGAGAGAGAGAGAGAGAGAGAGGAGAGAGAGAGAGAGAGAGAGAGAGAGAGAGAGAGAGAGAGAGAGAGAGAGAGAGAGAGAGAGAGAGTTGAAACTTGAAATGTTTGCTGAGGATAACTGAATAAACAACAATAGCTTATTTTCACCAGGTCCTCTAAATAAAATGACAAAACAATTAATACAGCGAGAGAGAGAGAGAGAGAGAGAGAGAGAGAGAGAGAGAGAGAGAGAGAGGAGAGAGAGAGAGAGAGAGAGAGAGAGAGAGAGAGAGAGATGAGAGAGCTGAGAGAGAGAGAGAGAGAGAGAGAGAGAGAGACAGAGAGAGAGAGAGACAGAGAGAGAGAGAGAGAGAGAGAGATAGATGGGGGTGGTGGTACATCGAATGTCCAGTGTACTTAGAGAGACAAACAAACAAATCAAAGCTGACAATAACCAGACAAACGCAGCGTAAAATCAATAAGACGAAGAATGCAGAAAAGCCCAAAGCCCCACACACGCAAGAAGAGAAACAAAATGGGGAGCCGGGCCAATACAAGATTCAATAACATCATAAGCAAACAATAACAATTATCTGCGATATGTAAAACAGAGGCCTTATGGGTTTTTTTGTTGTTGTTGTTTTTTCCCAAAGGACTTGTTGTTGGGTGTTTTTTTTTCTTCTGTGATTTTGTAATCTACTTTTTTGTTTTGTGTTTTTGTACTGGCATCATAGTTTATATTAATACCCGCGTTTCTTAAAGTATTTCCTTTTCGATTTGGGTGTTGATTTCATTTTTTTTCTTAGTCTGATATATATGTTTGTTTATGTATGTGTGTATTGTGTATATATGTATGTGGGTATGTGTGTATGCGTTATATATTTGTTTGTTTTTCTTTGGTTATGTATATTTAAATGAAAAAGCGAATAAAAACGTTTAATACAAAAACAACAACAATTATCTGCCGAATTCTGGAGAACACTTTGCTCCAAATGTCAAGAGGTTCATTGCTGGCACATTCTTTAGAAAGATAAGTAGTAGTGATCATGTTTTATTTAACTAAAAATGCATTCACGTGCACATTAATTTTGTGAGCGTTTTTGTTTTGTTTTGTAGCAGTTCATATACTATTTAAAAAAAAGTTAAGGACCACTTGCTTCAAAAATATTAGACACCGTTTTGAGTGCCTTAAGTGACATTTATATAATTAGTTGATTTTTGTAGTATTATAGCCCAAAGTCCGAACTTTTATGCTATGTAAAATATTCTGCACAACATTACAAATGCGCGGATGGGAGACCGTTTAAAGACCTAGTACGTCACGTGTCAAAATCACGGTTTTCACGTGTTTTCCCTCTTATAGCTGTTAAGAAATCTTATTTTGGCCAAGTGTTGCTCCCATACAAATTGAAAACGAGGCATCACTTTAAAGAGCAGCCTAGATCGTATATGAGGAAAGTCACGAAAACGAGGCATCACTTTAAAGAGCAGCCTCGATCGTATACGAGGTAAGTCTGAATGCGGGCCACACCGACCCAGAAAAAAACAAGGGACTTAATCCAGCCGGCTCTGTGGGTCTTTAAGACGGTGCCTTAAATGATTCAATGGGATGCATTTGCACGCAGTGCAGATAAAATGTAAAGCATAGCAGTGTTCACACATGACCAATGAATAAAACTGCTACTTAATTTGTCTTCTCACCAACTGTCATTTACGCGTAACAGAAATCCAAAGACAGCCCCAAAACGCGCAATTTGCCCTTTGACCTCTCAGAAGCCAACGATGACGTCACAGAGAATGGAAATGTAATGAAAGACATTACTGTTATTATACTCAACCGCTAAGAAACCCGTTTCAGGTGAATTAATGAGGCAGTTCCTTAGGCAGAAACAGTTACGTCTTGCATCACTAAAGTGGGGATAAACCGCCATATTGAAATGTCACATGATTTGTGACTGGCTTCCATGAAGACCGCTAACATGTTTGCACATTTACTTGCCAACGATCCTTTCAAGAAGCATACTGTGAACATTCTCCATATTTCTGTAAGCCACCCCATTGACTTTGTCATTGGTCCTGGTCACGTGACCAGTAACACGTTTCTCCAAAAACATTATTTGCTCATTTGTCATGACGGGAAACCATGTGAAAAGAGTAATAAGTGTATGGGAAAAGAGCAATTAGTGGTTTGGGACAAATGTGTCACTGGTCGTATGACCAGACCTAATGACAAAGTCAATGGGGTAGATTGCAAAAATATGGAGGATGTTCACAGTATAATTCTTGAAAGGTTCGTTGGCATATAAATGTGCAAATATGCTGAGGGTCTTCAAACATACTAATAGCTTCATGGAAGCCAGTCAGACATCACGTGACTTTTCAATGTGGCGGTTTAGCTCCACTTTAGTGATGCAAGACGTAACTGCTTCTGCCTACGGAACTGCCCCACTAATTTACCTGACACTTTTTCAGCGGTTGGGTATAAAGACAGTAATGTCTGTCATTACATTTCGAATGTCTGTGACGACATCATTGGTCTCTGAGAGGCCAAAGGGCAAATTGCGCGTTTTGGCAATGCCTTCGGATTTCTTTTACGTGCAAATGACAAGGATGAGAAGACACACTAAGT
>CM065684.1:25906631-25914131 GCA_017654935.2 Phymorhynchus buccinoides
ACACACACACACACACGCACACACACACACGCACGCACGCACGCACACACACACACACACACACACACACACACATACACACACACACACACACACACACACACACACACACACACACACACACACACACACGTGCACACGTATTATCAGATGTCAAAACACAACAGAGAAAAGGACATGTTTCGCAATGTTTTTATTTCCCCAGCCAGCTTCATTTCTTTGTTATAATCGCTACATCATTATAAAATTCAAAATCATGATTGTTGTTTTGTACCTTTATGCTTCCTCCTTGCACTAGCTACACACACATACACACACACACACACACACACACACACACACACACACACACACACACACGCACGCGCACGCACGCACACACACACACACACACACACACGCACACGCACACACGCACACACACACACACACACACACACATACACGCACACACGCGCGCACACGCGCGCACACGCGCGCACACACACGCACACACGGCCTACACATTAAGCAGCGTATATAAGCCTACATGGACACATATATAACATGAAAAAAATAGCACTTAGGCCTACGTCAAAATATGTAAATCGGAATTGCAATATCATTACTTTATTTCAATGGCTCAAGTATCCACACGCGGTTCCCCTTTAATCACTGTGACCGTCTCCTCCGAAGTCGGAGTGTGGCTGCCCAAGTGGCGTGGTAATACAAAAAACCGGTCACACGCGTAATGTTCTCATCCATAGCTGATGCACTTGTACCATGCTGTTCAAGTGCTTCCGCTGTTGGGATGATCCCTGGAGTCTTTTAGCCAGGGTACGACAACGACAACGACAACTGTGACCGTAGTGAGTGAGCCACATCATTCAATCACCAGACAATAATACTTATGACTTCACCTGCACCTACAACATTTTAAAAAACATCCTATTCCATGCACGTCACGTTGTCTTCGAATCAAACTTCCACACATCACACATTCTCAGAAGACTACATCAAACAACATTTTCGATGGGTATTTCGCCAGAAGGCATGGCCGGGGACCGCCGAGTATGGATATCAAAACCTCGTCGCTAAGGTGTCTCTTTCAGCATTGGATTTTAGTAGGATGTGGCCATGACCTTGTTTCCACGGCTACGCTAGGCCGCCATTCTGTTCGCCACTTCCAACCAAAATGGCGATGCCGGAAGAGACACCGTTAGCAACGAGGTTTTGATATTCATACGCGGTGGTCCCCGGCCACTATCGCACAAAAGGAATACAGAAAGCTGTTAGTCGCTGCCTTCTGGCTTCATTCCACCCCTTCGACCACGTGAAGCGAAACATTTTCAACATAACAATATCACGTGATACCGATCTCGCCTTGGCATAAGTGTTAGTGTGTTGTGTTGTGATTATATGATTATATGCAATGCATTCTCTAATATGTATTCATTTTCATAGAGATGTACGGTGAGGATACGTGAACCAGTCTGTTATAAATGTTTGTACGAATGGTGAGTGAAAAGCGCATTGAGTTGCTTTGCAAGATTATGCGCTATATAAGCATTATTAAATATTATTTGTTTTTATTATAAGGCTGTGTCAGACCAATTGATATAAGTTAGAACACGAAGGCTACATCAAAATGTTGATATGTTCTGCACAGTTATGCGGGGATTGTCTTTAGCCATGGCAAGCTCCCAGCATGATATCACCAGTCTCCTCAAATCCTCCGAAATCGGAGTGTGGCTGCCTACGTGGCCTGGGTAATCAAAAACGGTCGCACAGGTAAATGTTCTCGTCCTTAGTTGGTGCATGTGTACCGAAGAGTTCAACTGCTTCGGCTGTTGGGATGATCCCTGGAGTCTTTAAGCCTGGGAATGTCAACAACAACAACAACAACTTGACACCGATATCGATAATAAAGAAGCAAAAACGTCCTTCCAAGAAGTGACCATCATCTCCTACTTGCGCGCAAAACTTGTGTTGCCTCCTTGCCTTCTATTCCCTAGTGGATGGACCAAGTGGAATGGGAATGCCGCGCGGTCATCACCTGGACATGACCACAGTGCGTTCACTCCAAGGGCCAGGGTGTGGTCAACGCCACAGATGCTGGACGCCAGGTTCAAAGGAAAGGCAAAAGAATACCGAATGCTATATGATTAAGGTATGTGTACACGTTCACGCTATTCACGAGATATTTCTATTTCCCCATGGCAACACAGTGATAGTCCACTCTTAATGTGACTTACAGCTCACTGTGGTGCCATGGGGAAGTAGAAATATCTTGTGAATAGTGTTAATGTGTTACCACTAAGACATAATCCGCATTGCTGTAGTAGCTAAGGCCAGAGGATAATCGAGTCATCCACTTTACCTAGTGTCCATCATATTGTTAAGCTTTTCTTTTCTGTTCCCTTTCGTTCATAATTCCAGTGTAGTGCTCTTACTTGTTGCAGCCAATACCATGTAATCTAAATGTTTTGAGCACCTCATATGCTGTAAGCTTGTGCTCTGCGATCTTCATGTTGATGTTGCTTTGTTACATGGTTGTTTACGAAAACATTTGTTTAAGCCAGATAATCGAATAACATATATGTATGCATGATTAATACAGAATGCGTGACGCAGCAGCCAAGGCCAAGACCTGACATGGAAGCCGAACAATGGGACTGTCAGTGTTGTCGTTTGCGGGAAGGGTTGTGTAAACATGGGAGGGGTGGGGGTGGGGGGCTTAAAACAGAAGGCAAGGAGGATTATGTGGATACGTGTGCATACGGTCTTAGACGCACGTGTGAGTTCAGTCTTATTTGTGTCATCTCTTTCACGATGCCTCTATCAATGATGTTTATTTTTATTTATTATTTTTTCCCGTTATAGTCCCGTCAACAGCTATGGTCATCTCAGGACTGTCACCTCGTAAAGTTCGACCACTTATTACAAAACACTCATCGTTTATGACCAACGTTTATTAAGGATGTTGACATGGCAGCACATTTCATCGGGTGACTCTGTTCGTTAAGAACATCAGAGACAGCCAATACAGACTATTGGACAACAAAAAACAAACAACTGAATGTATTGTGCTGGTGTTTGTTTTGTTTTGGATTGTTTAACAACTGCGCTTGGTGGATAGATTCATGTATTAAAGAGAGCGCATCAGACAATAACGTACTAAAAGAGCATGCCATGCCAGTTTGAACAGAACACAGTTTGATAGGACGCAAAGAAGAAAGAAATCGAAAGGAGAAGTGGATATTGAAAGGTCGCGAGAAGAGAAACTCTTGATATACAAGCGAATCTCACTGTGCACGTCCTGTAGATCTTCAATATAGACTTAATATCATATTTCCCGCATGGAAAAAGTAAGTAATTAGCATAAAATTATAAAAATGGAAATGCCGTTCAAACAAATTCAAAACACCACAGCTTTATGTTCAAAGTCACACTATCACAACCGTTGAGATTTCTGAACATTTTCGTTTTTCAAAATCACCAAGCATGAAGATGCAGAAGCATTGTGCTGGCTCCACATATTTGACACTTAAGAGGTTTATTTGTCAATCAAACATAAATTCATACTCTCTGGGAGTCTGTTATCCACCACAAGCAACACACAAAACGGAATTATACACGCATTAACGTCTTTGAGATCCAGTTTATGCCCTTGTTTCTCTGCAACAGGAGCTCAGCATTGAAATAGACACAAACCATTAAAAAACCTGACATAGCATCAACCACTCGTCTTGGAATGATAAGGTCAAACACACACTTGAATTTTTGGAGATAAAAAAGATATATAAATAAGCTTCTATTAGTGCTGAACAATAATAATTTGTTTCTGGGCATTTTTCCCCACTTTAATATGTGACCCAGCACCACGAAACGGACATTAAATCGCTTTCTCACAACAGGCTCGGAAAGTCAAAAATATAATTTTTTGGCAATTTTGAGTTATGGGTATTTTCGTGTTCTCTAACATATTATCTTTCGCATTGATGAAAGACAATCATTAATACGGTCTCTAAATAGTCTTAAAAGTGCTTTAAAATGAGTACGTCAATGCATTTTCTTCAGCTAGGCTAGGGTTTAGACTGTTTTCTCAAAATGGCCGACGCTCACCCTACTAACTTGAAATGCTCTGCAACGGAAAAAGATATAAGAATGGTGCTTGGGGCTTGTAGAAAGAGAACTGTGTGAAGTTTTCAAATGTATATATTTCTGAGAATGGTCAGTTTGACACTTAATGTCCCTTTCGTAGTGCCGGGTCACATAATTATATCCTCACATCAAAATTCTACCAGTTGTGTAACCCTAAGATCATTGTCAGCTCCATTTTCATCAAGGAATCTCGATGACCCAGGCCAGCTTCTTTCTGCAGTGTGATGATAATCATCATTGTTCTTTCTTCTTCTACTACTGTAATGGTTGTTACTAATGTTGGTTGTTATTAACAACTTTTGTTGTTGATTCTATTGCTATTGCTATTGCCATTGCTCTTAATGTGTTGATTGTTATTCTATTGGTTGTCGCCATTGACATTTTATTCTTGAATTGTCGCCATGCTGCGGCTATGCTTTTGCTGCTGTTACTGCAGTCAGCTACTGTTGTTATGACTACTGTTGTTACTGCAGTCAGCTACTGTTGTTATTACTACTGTTGTTACTGCAGTCAGCTACTGTTGTTATTACTACTGTTGTTACTGCAGTCAGCTACTGTTGGTTTTACTACTGCTGTTACTGCAGTCAGCTACTGTTGTTTTTACTACTGTTGTTACTGCAGTCAGCTACTGTTGGTTTTACTACTGCCGTTACTGCAGTCAGCTACTGTTGGTTTTACTACTGTTGACACTTCTGCTATTGTCGCCAGTGCTGTGTTAACGTTTTGTTAGGGTGGATTTGCTATGCTAGAACTACTTTTTTTGTGTTTTCTTGTGGTTCGTATTGTCGTTTGTGTTGTTGTGGTTGCTATTACTGATATTCCGTCTGCTCAAGTTGTGATGACGTTGCCTGTGTTGCTGTTGAAGTTCCCGTTGTTGATGCTGCTGCTGCTGCTGCTGCTGCTGCACTTCTTCGTCGGTCATCAGATGGAGACAGCAAAGGCCCTCACGAAAGAAACGGACGTCCTCTCTCTCAGCGATGTTGGGTTTGGCCACAGTCTGAAGGCATTGTGGAGTCGGCGATGTTGAAGGACCAGCTGCTGCAGCTGTGTTGGTAGTATATTGTTGCTTTGCTGTCCAGGTTCCTGGTGTTGTTTTGCTGTCCAGGATCCTGGTGTTGTTTTGCTGTCCAGGTTCCTGGTGTTGTTTTGCTGTCCAGGTTCCTGGTGTTGTTGTGCTGTCCAGGATCCTGGTGTTGTTTTGCTGTCCAGGTTCCTGGTGTTGTTTTGCCGTCCAGGATCCTGGTGTTGTTTTGCTGTCCAGGATCCTGGTGTTGTTTTGCTGTCCAGGTTCCTGGTGTTGTTTTGCTGTCCAGGTTCCTGGTGTTGTTTTGCTGTCCAGGATCCTGGTGTTGTTTTGCTGTCCAGGATCCTGGTGTTGTTTTGCTGTCCAGGATCCTGGTGTTGTTTTGCTGTCCAGGATCCTGGTGTTGTTTTGCTGTCCAGGTTCCTGGTGTTGTTTTGCTGTCCAGGTTCCTGGTGTTGTTTTGCTGTCCAGGATCCTGGTGTTGTTTTGCTGTCCAGGTTCCTGGTGTTGTTTTGCTGTCCAGGATCCTGGTGTTGTTTTGCTGTCCAGGTTCCTGGTGTTGTTTTGCTGTCCAGGATCCTGGTGTTGTTTTGCTGTCCAGGATCCTGGTGTTGTTTTGCTGTCCAGGATCCTGGTGTTGTTTTGCTGTCCAGGATCCTGGTGTTGTTTTGCTGTCCAGGTTCCTGGTGTTGTTGTGCTGTCCAGGTTCCTGGTGTTGTTTTGCTGTCCAGGATCCTGGTGTTGTGCTGTCCAGGATCCTGGTGTTGTGCTGTCCAGGATCCTGGTGTTGTTGTGCTGTCCAAGTTCCTGGTGTTGTCGTGCTGTCCAGGTTCCTGGTGTTGTTTTGCTGTCCAGGTTCCTGGTGTTGTTTTGCTGTCCAGGATCCTGGTGTTGTTTTGCTGTCCAGGATCCTGGTGTTGTTTTGCTGTCCAGGATCATGGTGTTGTTTTGCTGTCCAGGATCCTGGTGTTGTTTTGCTGTCCAGGATCCTGGTGTTGTTTTGATGTCCAGGATCCTGGTGTTGTTTGCTGTCCAGGATCCTGGTGTTGTTGTGCTGTCCAGGATCCTGGTGTTGTTTTGCTGTCCAGGATCCTGGTGTTGTTTTGCTGTCCATGATCCTGGTGTTGTTTTGCTGTCCATGATCCTGGTGTTGTTTTGCTGTCCAGGTTCCTGGTGTTGTTGTGCTGTCCAGGTTCCTGGTGTTGTTGTGCTGTCCAGGTTCCTGGTGTTGGTTTGCTGTCCAGTTTCTGGTGTTGTTTTGCTGTCCAGTTTCTGGTGTTGTTTTGCTGTCCAGTTTCTGGTGTTGTTTTGCTGTCCAGGTTTCTGGTGTTGGTTTGCTGTCCAGTTTCTGGTGTTGTTTTGCTGTCCAGTTTCTGGTGTTGTTTTGCTGTCCAGTTTCTGGTGTTGTTTTGCTGTCCAGTTTCTGGTGTTGTTTTGCTGTCCAGGTTTCTGGTGTTGGTTTGCTGTCCAGTTTCTGGTGTTGTTTTGCTGTCCAGTTTCTGGTGTTGTTTTGCTGTCCAGTTTCTGGTGTTGTTTTGCTGTCCAGTTTCTGGTGTTGTTGTGCTGTCCAGGTTCCTGATATTGGTATTGTTCCTGCTGCTACTGCAGGTAGGCCTACTGCTTTTTGTTGCTGTTGCTGCTGTTACTAATTTTGTTATAAAGGCATAACAACCTATCCCGAGGATCGGGTCTCGCTAGTCAGAAACGTGCTGACTCGCACAGTGGGAACAAAAAGGATGGTTGTAGTCTTTCGGCTATAGGGGTCTTTGGAAAGACATTACTGGTGTTGCTGCGTTTGTTGTTGACGATTCTGCTGTTGCTGTTACTCCTTCTGTTGCTTCTCCTGCTGTTGTTGCCTTTGTTGCTGTTGAAGCTCCTGTTGTCGTTGCTGAAGGAAGGTGAGATTATCGTCCAGTTGGTCAAAGACCCTTATGGACAGTCTTCCTGAAGACGTTAAGGTCTTCCCGGGGTTGTCGTTGCTGCCGTCGATGCTGCTGTTGTGGTAGTTATCGACTACGCGATCCTTCAGGCTGGGGTCCTGGCGCCCCGTGGAGGGAGGGTTGCCTGAGCCTCCTCTGGACCTCCATCTGGTAATCCTCCACCAGCTGCACGATCTGGGAGGCCTGCCCACCACAAGGAACACAGACGCAACTATTAAAAGGAAGAACGCAAACGGAGTTTACATTACGTTAATAATCTAAATCATATTTTGCATATTAAGATAGCTTGTTGTACTTTGTTCAGCCATCTTTTACTCGGAATTGTCTTTTATCACTGGTTGGCATTAGCCTGTAGAACGGGCCAATAGTAAACGAGAGCTGTACTATGATTTT
>CM065684.1:25916631-25919131 GCA_017654935.2 Phymorhynchus buccinoides
AGAGAGAGAGAGAGAGAGAGAGAGAGAGAGAGAGAGAGAGAGAGAGAGAGAGAGAGAGAGAGAGAGAGAGAGAGAGAGAGAGAGAGAGAGAGAGAGAGACTCGTTAAGGAGGGTGTGGTATGGTAGATGGCGTTTATTCATAGAATCGTTGATCATAATGATCGTGTATTTTTCATTTGAGCCTACATCATTACAATTCATGCCTGTTGTTTCATGACTAAGACTGAACCACGGGTGATTGCATCACAAACGTGTCTCACTGTCCTCTCCCACGTTCACGTTTTGTGTGTTCAGTATCGTTGTCAGTGCCCTGTTTTAACCCTTTCACCGCCAAAGTCGCATTTTAGCACCACAGTGGTTTTAACACCTATGTCACTAAAAGGCATCAAATTGGGGTCTATTATCCAAACACCCTATTGTCTGAGTTTTTGGAAGTTAGGATAGACCTTATTTTATATACGTCACAGAAGAATCCCCAATACTGCAGATGGATTATGTTCTCTACCCAGGTACATTTAATGGACATGTTTAGCTGAAATATGGCTGGCGGTGAAAGGGTTAAGGACAGATTCAGATGGGTTCTACCCATCATATTATTTTGGTGATCTCTTTCCTTACGTTTAAATTAACATTAAGTTAGAGAACCTGACAGGGAAACGAAACCAATACACCCACAGCAACGTATTTTCCAGTAGTTTTCAAGAAATATGCCAACAGAATCCCCAAAGTATTGATCAACCAGATTTGACAAAGACCACAATAGACGATTTTCGGAGAAAAAACAACTAGGGGAGAGCACTTCGTGAAAATTAGAGTTGTTTACCTCCATTAACCACAGCAACAATGCAACAATGGCGTCGAAGCTTGAAACCGCAGGATGCGAGTCAGCGACTTGCAAACAAAGAATGAAATAGTGAGGCCAAGAGAGGAGATGACGAAATTGAACAAAGGGTAATTACTCTCTTTGAGGGGAGGGGAGTTAATTAGAAAAAGAGAGTAATTACCCTTTGTTCAATTTCGACTTGCAAACATTTTTTTAAAAGACAAATTAGGGGTGGCCAGTTGCTACAAAGTGATATAACTTGTAAACTGTGACGTAAATATAAATTATTTTTTCTTAGAATGACGCGCGGTGTTCTAAGTGCTGTATGTCTGCTCAAGCACACGAGTCGATACAGAACATGTCATAATTATTTCAACAAAAATGTCTTTATCAAACAACACAGACAACACAATACTTCCCCTCTTCACAGTCGAACAGTCTCAAAACACCAGAACTCTGACGAGCATTGTTGCGTTGTCTATGTTTTTTGATAAACACATTCTTGTTGAAATAATCATGACATGTTTGTTCTGTTTTGTCTCGTCAATAAACTAACGAACGTCACTCTGCACGTGTTGTGGTTTTTTTTTGGTGTGGTGTTATGATAAATAAGTATCTGTCATTAAATATCTACCTCTCGCATGCGAACTGTACCCATCTAACCCTAACCCTATCCCTAACCCTAACCCTAACCCTATCCCTAACCACGGAACGAACCAAGAAATAGAGCAGAAGGGTGTAAATCTACATATTTGCCGAGAAATCGATGTACAAATCCATGCACTTAGTTTCGTAAAATTCACAATGGCGGACAAACAAACGATTCTGATTGGCTACGCTAGGACTACTTCCGGCTAGGACTACTTATCTCATAGAGGTAAAAATACACCGCCACAGTGGTACTGTACCTCAACAGAACTAAAGTGCCAATAAGCGGAAACTTATGCAATGAGATATATTACCCCCCAAAAAAGCTTCCTGTCTTCCACCGAGCGAAAATGGAGTTTTACGTCCTCTCGGTCTGAACCAGACACATATGGGACATTTGTAAATAAAAATATGGTGGGAACAATACTGGAGGCAATGCCCGGAGGCAGTACGAAACCAGTAAAGTCCCGATTGTTTTATTTATTAATACAAGCTTACCCTGTCTTCCACCCTCCCTTCCACGGACCTATGTACCCCCACCACCACCCTCTTGGCAAGCACATGGCAGTATACCAGCCCACCGTGAGCTGAAATGTCAACAAGAAAGGTACAGAGCATCATTCTCGTTTACAATGTTCCCTTGTGCTCAGCTCGCAGGATCCTATCGTGTTGCTTCGGAGACTATACAGGGCTCTCTTGGGAAGGACAGATGAGTGTTTAGACATTGGGTGTTGGTTTTTTTGTTCTCCATCCTATTCCACACTCTTTGTCTAGACAGTGAGGCGTTATAATAATAATTATTGTAATATTGCTGACCTTACCCGCAGCGTTAGTATCGTGACTAAACCATGCAAGGCTGTCCTGCACTTTAGCACCCCCCCCCCTTCAACTTTTAGCATTGAACATCTTCACTGAGAAGCAACATTCAGACACTTTTGGGGGAGGAAGAGATAGGGTTAGGATCAGCCTAGGAGTATTTCCATACAACTGAAAGAAGCAGACTTTCGAGATTGATGGTCGTAAACATGA
>CM065684.1:25924131-25929131 GCA_017654935.2 Phymorhynchus buccinoides
ATCGGCCAATGTACGATAACGTTGTTGTCTTCCGTTTTTGTTCTACAGAAAGCAGATATGTAAAGCTCATAAGCAGACAGTTGTATCTTCAGAATGGGTCAGCGACTTCCATTCGAAGAAAACAACAGGGTTTTTTTCTGATATCACAATTTGCATGAAGATAATGATGCTTCTCCTTGGTGTCCCCCCCCCCCCCCCACCCCCCCCCCTCCTCTCCTTATTTTCGTCTTCTTTATAAAGAAGGGAGGGGATCATGGAGTGGGTGCTAATTTTTTCATGCTACCATAAACACATCTGTATTGTTACAAATTCGGGACTTTCCTGGTGTCGCACTGTCTCCGGGCACTGCCTCCAGGATCGTTCCCACCATCTTTGTTCAACTGATTGTATTTTGTATTGTGTTTTTTGGGTGGGGTGAGTGGTGGTGATGGTAACGGTGTGTGTGTGTGTGTGTGTGTGTGTGTGTGTGTGTGTGTGTGCCGGTACGTGCCTGTATGTGTGGGTGGGGTGTGTATGTGTATGCCTATTTGCATGTGCGTGAGCGATTATTTCGTGTTGTTGTTGAATTTGTTGCTTCTTAATTTTTGTTGTTGTTAAGCGCATAGAGCTCCACATTGGTGGAGGAATGCGCTATATAAATGATTCACTATTATTATTATTATTATTATCTTTATATCTACTAATGTCCCGTATGTGTCTGTGCCAGACCGGAGGACGTTAAGCAGAATTTCATCGTCGGAGTGGGTGTTAGTTGCTACACGTGCCTTTTTAAAATAGAGAAAACCAATAACGCCTTTTCCCTTACAATCATTCCGTTTTCAGCTCCGTTTTGCTTCATGCGTGAAGTGTGAAGCTCTCGAAAGCTCCGTTTTCAAGTGAGTTTTTTTTTTGCCTCAGTGTTAGGTTTTATTCTTCTTCTTAGCATAGGGTTTTTGTTTGTGGCTCAAGCCACAAACCTATAACTCACTTTGTCGGTCTGTCGGTCGGTCGGTCCAAAATTGTCGCACATTTTGACAAAATTGTCGCACTTCAAATCGAGGCTACACTTCTGGCCGCTCTTTAAAATGATGTATTTTAAAAGCGTACAAAATAATAAACATATGTAATACAGACACTACAACAGACACGACGAGTATGCGGTGCTTCTTTTGATGAGTATAAGTAGGATACATAGTTTTAAATGTTTTCCAAAAGATATAAAAAGTTACGAAATGGTGCAGAGATAACATTCTGGTTTACAGATTAAAATTATTGAAAAGCCAGGGGAGGTCACTCATGATTGGAGTGGTAAAAATAGACCGCGTGCCACAAACTATTGCGATTTCGCGCTTGTTTTTTTTACTGTTTGCCCATGCGGACGATAGCAAACAATTTCTGTAATGTTTACATTTTGCTTATTATGAAGACTGACGATCGTGTCCTCTAACCCTTTCCCTTGTCGAATACAAAATGACACAACACATTTATACAAATTCGAAACGCATACGTGCAAAGCTTCAATTTGATGCACAGAGAATGAATTACACACAAAGCTTAACCCTTTCATCACCAATGTCGCATTTTTGCACCACAAAGGTTTGACACCCATGTCACTAAAAAGTATAAAATCAGGGCCTGTTATATGAAGATCTTATTTACTCATGAAAGCTTTCAAAAAAATGTGGCGGTACCATAGCCGATGAGGTTTAACCGAGGCGTGGCTACCGCTACACCTATCTATATTGTTAACAACTCGGGACTTTACTGGTGTTGCACTGCCTCCGGGCATTGCAGCCAGTGTTGTTTCCACCATCTTTGTATTTACAAATGTCCCATATGTGTCTCTGACCGAGAGGACGTAAAACATCATTTTCATCATGAAGATCTTATTTTCGTAATTTGGGGAGGTAGAGATATGCGTAATGTTATACATGTTTTAGAGGAAATTGCAATATTGCAGATTTTGTTTGTCTTCCCAGGTAAGTGTAATGGTATTTCTTGGCTGAAAAATGGCTGGCGGCGAAAGGGTTAAACCGTGACAAAAAACTCACCTACAGAGTCGGCCTTTTGCTTAAGCCACTGTGCTAAATCATAGCTAGAAACTGCCACACGAACCTAATGGTCTTATCAATAGCAATAGAAAAAAGGATATCTGACATAGGCTATCTTTCAATTCTTACGGTGACGATAGTATCATGAAAGGGATGAAGCATGTGTTGGTTCAGCCATAGAAACGGTGCCAGACATATTCATAGATGGTGCCAGAAACAGTGATGGCAGCAATTCACCATCATTTATGATTTATTTATGTTATTATTATTATTATTATTATTATTATAATCCACTTTCCCCTCTCACTGACCTAGTGGAATCCAGTGAGAGATGAGTCTGGTTTTAAAAACCCTGATGGGGCAACGTGTGTGTGTGTGTGTGTGTGTGTGTGTGTGTGTGTTTATTTGATGAATTGATACCGTAAGCGAAATGTTATAATTCTGGGTAAGTTGCACACATAGGCCTGTCGCGTGCAAATTTGCAGCTCGTGCAAATTTGCAGCTCTACAAGTGCAGTTGTAGTGCACGCGCACTATAACTTCACTTGCTCTCCAAGTGTCAAGTGTACTATCCGGGACAGAAAATATTAGTTAATTTTTTTACGGAAAAAGTGATATTTTCATTCTTCAAATCCCCTATAGAGACAGCACTTTTTCCGTCTAAGATTGTTCAGATAGTGTTTTGATACACACTCTCATAGTAGCGAGCTGCACATTTGCACGAGCTGCAAATTTGCAGGCCTACCTGGTATGTTATATGCGGTTAAATTATGCACGCACAAATGCATTGCACTCGCAAGTTTGCGCGTGCAGAAATCAAAATGGAAAAAAATAGGAGGAAGAGAAGAACACGGGAGAGAGCGGAGAGAGAGATGAGAGAGAGAGAGAGAGAGAGAGAGAGAGAGAGAGAGAGAGAGAGAGAGAGAGAGAGAGAGAGAGAGAGAGAGAGAGAGGAGAGAGAGAGAGAGAGAGAGAGAGAGAGAGAGAGAGAGAGAGAGAGAGAGAGAGAGAGAGAGAGAGAGAGAGAGAGAGAGAGAGAGAGAGAGAGAGAGAGAGAGAGAGAGAGAGAGAGAGAGAGAGAGAGAGAGAGAGAGAGAGAGAGAGAGAGAGAGAGAGAGAGAGAGAGAGAGAGAGAGAGAGAGAGATTATTATTTTGGTTAAGATATCACATGTTTTGTTATACCTGGTCAATTAAATAAAGTCATTTTCTGCTTGTTGAGTGTTTGTTTATATTTTGATATTTAATACTTTATTGTCACAGAGGAGTCTCTGTGAAATTCAGGTTGCTCCCACCTGGAGAGCGGTTCGTAAGGCCGTAAGGCCTAGCGCAAAGTGAGAGGGGAAAAAACACCTGTACCCAGGTTCGATCTCGGGTTTATTTGACACGAGGGCGAACGCGCTACCTCTGTGTCACTCTACACTCTGTGTAGTGTGTTATGAATTGTCAAGGCACTAACTAACCTGGCGACAGTGGCAGACGACCTTGGATCCTTTGGCAGCGGTGCCAGGGGGCATAAGGTTGACCGTCTTCAGCACCCCACAGCCCAGCTGAACCTCAGAGAACCAGAAACTGGACAGCACTTTCTGAGGAAACACGCAATACAATGATGGCGCCGATGTGTACAACGAATAGAACGAGTGTCATATAGGAGAAGCTAGTATCACACACGACATAATGATGGTGCCAATGTGTAAAACGATCAGATCGAGGGTTCATTTTGGAGAAGTTACTATCACACACGACATAATGATGGTGCCAATGTGTAAAACGATCAGATCGAGGGTTCATTTTGGAGAAGTTACTATCACACACGACATAATGATGGTGCCAATGTGTAAAACGATCAGATCGAGGGTTCATTTTGGAGAAGTTACTATCACACACGACATAATGATGGTGCCAATGTGTAAAACGATCAGATCGAGGGTTCATTTTGGAGAAGTTACTATCACACACTATGTAAGGATGGTGCCAATGTGTAAAACGATCAGATCGAGGGTTCATATTGGAGAAGTTACTATCACAAATAACATAATGATGGTGCCAATGTGTGAAACGATCAGATCGAGGGTCATATGGGAGAAGGTACTTTCTGGGGAAAACACAATAATTATGATGATGATGCCAATGTGTGAAAACGATTACATCGAGGGTCATATGGGAGAAGTTACTATCACACATAATACAATGATGGTGCCAATGTGTAAAACGATCAGATTGAGGGTCATATTGGAGAAGATAGGCCTACTATCTGAGGAAACACACAATATAACGATGATGCTAATGTGTGAAGCGACCAGATCGAGGGTCATATTGGAGAAGGTACTATCTGAGGAAACACACAATATAACGATGATGCTAATGTGTGAAGCGACCAGATCGAGGGTCATATTGGAGAAGGTACTATCTGAGGAAACACACAACATAATGATGATGCTAATGTGTGAAACGACCAGATCGAGGGTCATATTGGAGAAGGTACTATCTGAGGAAACACACAACATAATGATGATGCTAATGTGTGAAACGACCAGATCGAGGGTCATATTGGAGAAGGTACTATCTGAGGAAACACACAATATAACGATGATGCTAATGTGTGAAGCGACCAGATCGAGGGTCATATTGGAGAAGGTACTATCTGAGGAAACACACAATATAACGATGATGCTAATGTGTGAAGCGACCAGATCGAGGGTCATATTGGAGAAGGTACTATCTGAGGAAACACACAATATAACGATGATGCTAATGTGTGAAGCGACCAGATCGAGGGTCATATTGGAGAAGGTACTATCTGAGGAAACACACAATATAACGATGATGCTAATGTGTGAAACGACCAGATCGAGGGTCATATTGGAGAAGGTACTATCTGAGGAAACACACAATATAACGATGATGCTAATGTGTGAAGCGACCAGATCGAGGGTCATATTGGAGAAGGTACTATTTGAGGAAACACACAAT
>CM065684.1:25946631-25951631 GCA_017654935.2 Phymorhynchus buccinoides
ACCCATATTCTCCTGTGATTCTCAGCCGGGCATCGTGGTCATGAAGCTTAATCCCTGACTCACGATTACCAAGACGGTGCCGCAACCAAGTCGCCACCGCACCCGGAAACCGCGAGGAGACCACGCCTGTGCCGTGCCATCCCGCGACGCCCCATCCAGGACTACTGGGCGACCTCTCACCTGAAGAGCCAGCCTAGTCACCCCAGCACTCACCGATCCCGACAGAGGAACCTTACTTCAGCTAAGTCCTTGGGACAGTGCAAATCACCCTAACGTAACCAGGGCCTGTATTCACGTTGAGATAGCATGAGACTTAGCATCATGCTAACTTAGAAGCTCTTCCAAAAGTCCTATTAAATCCTATAGGACATTGGAAGAGCTTCTAAGTTAGCATCATGCTATGTCTCATGCTATCTCAACGTGAATACAGGCCCAGGACACTTGATAATACAAGTGACCCGGCTTGGGGTTAAACGTTTCAGACAGACAAAAGTCTTGGATTATCCTTTCGGATTTCCCTTTTCATACATTTTCTTTTTGGCGCCGTTGAGCTGCTTTCTTATTGCTTCATAATCTATTATGCAGATTTGTGAATAAATAAAATACAAGTGTAAAAATAATTCTGAACCCTTTGGTCAGACTGATGAGTGGAAGTTTTGTAATTTTCATGTAAAATCCTACTTCTCTCTGTCTGTCATTTAGAGCAAATCTACCACTTGTATTTCCTTCAATCATACGAGCCAGAACCCGGGCAAAAATATAAATCTATTAGATGAAAAGGGGCCGGGAAGTTGGTCATCTCCCACACCCTAGAGAAGTGGGCTCAAATGAAAAAAATTCAGATTGAAAATGTAACGCGTTAAAGGACTCCCCCTAGAGACTTCACCTTTAGTCCATTCCCTCGTCACAAGTGTATCGTCTAGTGGCCAGCTCACCTGGCTGACCGGTGGTCTGTTTGACAAGCTGCAGGTAAAGCTCATCGCACAGCCTGTCGCAGTCCAGACTCTTCTGCGCCAAACCCTGCAGCAACGCCAGGTGGTCACCCTCGATGTGACCTGCTCACAGTTAAACAAGCGCGGATTCGCAATCGTTTGTGGCACGCTTTTCTTTCTCTTTTACAATATGTGCGACAACTTTGGACCGACCGACCGACCGACAGACCGACAGACCGACAAAGTGAGTTATGTGCCACAAACAAAAACAAAAAGGTACACCACACACAGGCACAAAACAACAAATATGAAAGAAAAAGATTCCCTATTGTCAAGCACTATAATGTTTGAAAAAATACACGTTGCTATTTTTCACTCCTTCCCCATGGTAACGCGGTAATACGCTAGTAATAACTCGACTTGCATGTCACTGACTTGCCATGGGGAAAGAGCGACAATAGCAACGTGCATTGTGACCATAACACACAGATAGGCAATTCTCTCCTTCCCTAAAAGACACACCACTACTATCAAGGACCATGCGGTTCCTATTTACCTAGCTAGCTAATTGCAAGAAAGAGGTTCAAAAGACCACACCCAGGAGCCTCCTCCTCTCTAAAGGGCCCGCTACACTACACACGATTCGATCCCAATGCGATGCGATTGTGAGGATGTTTGTGAGTCATGATTCGCGTGAAATAGTTCCATCTGAAAATAACTACTGTTTTCGCTGACTGTACTCAAGTAGACCCCAATAACACACGAAATCAAATAATGTCTGACACACAGGCGTGTGCCGTCTCTTTTCTAAATATAGACATTTGATCAGATTCGAGTATGTGGGGACTACAAATAATCATAGTGACCCCAATAACACACGAAATCATGTCTGAACACCTAGACATTTGGATTTCGTCAGATTCGTTCATAGTGACAGTAGGAATTTCACGAGAAACGAGAACCATACCTCGCATATGTCAAATCGCATCGCATTGGGATCGAATGGTAGCGGCCCCTTAGTAGTTTTAGTAGTTTTTACAGAAGTGTACGTTTTTCAAGTTTTTTTAAACATAATTCTAATCAAATTCTCTCCCTCTTTTAATTCCTTGATGATGTTGTGTGCATCTTATTATCTTAACTGTGGTGTTTTCGATTTATGTAATCTGAATGGGTTTAGTATTGTTTATCGAGCCTGTGATTGTACAATTTAATTTCCACAAGGATGAATAAAGTTGTATTGAATTGAATTGAATTGAATTATGCCTAATTGTTTCTGTGAGTGTCCACAATTATCATAACGGATGGATGGACGAACAAATGGCATGGCATGAATGGATGGCATGGATGGATAAGAGGACAGATGACTGACTAAGTGCAGGACTGGATACTCGGCGGCTGGCAGACTGGTTTTCTTGCCTGGTAGGCTGAATTATAAGTCCCGTTGCATAGAGTGACCCCAGTACACAGAAATCTCCAATAGGGACATTATGGTCAGAGAATTGGGTCAGTGATTAGACAGGCCTGGATTATAAGTCCTGCGTAGAGTGACCCCAGTATATAGCAATCTCCAATAGGGACATTATGGTCAGAGAATTGGGTCAGTGATTAGACAGGCCTGGATTATAAGTCCTGCGTAGAGTGACCCCAGTGTATAGCAATCTCCAATAGGGACATTATGGTCAGAGAATTGGGTCAGTGATTAGACAGGCCTGGATTATAAATCCTGCGTAGAGTGACCCCAGTGTATAGCAATCTCCAATAGGGACATTATGGTCAGAGAATTGGGTCAGTGATTAGACAGGCCTGGATTATATAGTCCTGCGTAGAGTGACCCCAGTGTATAGCAATCTCCAATAGGGACATTATGGTCAGAGAATTGGGTCAGTGATTAGACAGGCCTGGATTATAGGTCCTGCGTAGAGTGACCCCAGTGTATAGCAATCTCCAATAGGGACATTATGGTCAGATAATTGGGTCAGTGATTAGACAGGCCTGGATTATAAATCCTGGGTAGAGTGACCCCAGTGTATAGCAATCTCCAATAGGGACATTATGGTCAGAGAATTGGGTCGGTGATTAGACAGGCTACCTGGAAGTGACGTGCTTCCATGTTCCTTAGTATTCGCTACTCTTTGACTTCAGCTGACTAAAACAATTACGAGTTTCGCTTTGAGCTGACTGCTGCTGAGAGTTGTGCAGTAACGCATGTAAAGAAGAATGTCAAGGCCTACTGGACAGACAGATAGACAGACAGGCAGACAAACAAACAGACAGACAGACAGACAGACGCATACATACGCGTAAACAAACACAGACATAGTTTACACAAACAAGCGCACAATTACGTACAAAACACACACACACACACACACACACACACACACACACACACACACACACACACACACACAGACAGATACACACACACACACACACACGCACGCACGCACACACACACACACACACACACATACACACACACACACACACACACACACACACACACACACACACACGCTGCAGCAGGCAATGGCAAATTACCCGAAGTGTCGGCCTCACAGTAGGACAGAACAGAGGTGAACATGCCCAGCGCCGTCTCCTCCAGTGTGGGGTCCTGCACTAGGCTCAGGGACTGCCGCAATGGCGTCCGGCTGCACGACCAGAATTCCGGGCTGAACTTCCGCTCCTCTGTGTCGGCGCCGACGTTGCCCGCTAAACCATGAAGTTTTTCCGGTTTGGATTTCCCTAATCTGTCAGCAGAAAATTGATGGAAATGTTTTTTTTTATATATATATATAAATAAGGAGAAGAGATGGCAATCGGGCACATTATCTTAGGGGTTTCACCAAACTTTCGGCTAATCTTTATCTATGTATTAAAATACATTTTGTTATGGATTTCGCATGTTGTATCCTGCAATATATTGTGATTTTTATATTGTTTTTCTCACAATTGTTTTATTACCTCTACAACAAGCACTCCGAAGTTAGCATTAATTAAACAAGGCAAATATGCTGATGGTGACCATGTACAAACGGTAGTATTGAATACACTCAGCTGCCGCATAAACAGTGACACAAGACACGTTTTCGTTTCAACCGTAATTTAACCATCACAAACGATAAATGGTCTAGTAGCCAATCTGCGAAGAACAACTAACCAAGCAGTTGGTATTATCCAAAAGGATAACCACATAACGAATGTAAAGAGCGTGAATACCTTCTTGTTTGATGCATTTTTGACAAGCCATGCCTTTAAAAAATTTTTTTTATCAAAGAAACAAAGATTACCCACATACCATACAGCTTCTTAAGGTCTGTGTACACGTTAACGCCATTCACAAGATATTTCTATTTCCCCATGGCAACACAGTGAGCTGTAAGTCATATTAAGAGTGGGCTATCACTGTGTTGCCATGGGGAAATAGAAATATCTCGTGAATAATGTTAACGTGTACACAGAGCTTTATGTTCAGGAAAGTGGCGGGTATACTTTAGATGGACACGCTATAAAAGTTATGCAGATTATAGGCTTATGTATCAACTGCAACAAAGATTATGGAACACTGTGACTGATCAAGAGACTGTGGTGTTAGTTCTCAGACTGTTCACCTTTTGATGGTGTTCCACAGGAAGCGGCCGTTGCTGTCTGGGGCGGGAGGCTGCAGGAGATCACTGTTGGCCAGCATCCTCCGGCACTCCTCCAGACTCTCATACAGCTCCAGTGCGTCTGCCCCCTTCATCAGAACCATACAGATACAGCACGTCATACCAATTATGCTGCCAGGAAGTCTGACCCCTTCACCAGAACCATACAGATACAGCAAGTCATGCCAATTATGCTTCCAGGAAGTCTGTCCCCTTCACCAGAACCATACAGATACAGCACGGCATGCCAATTATGCTGCCAGGAAGTCTTCCCCCTTCACCAGAACCATACAGATACAGCAAGTCATGCCAATTATGCTGCCAGCGAGTATTTATCTCAAGAAGTCTTACAAGGGATCAAGAGAATTTGCTCAAATCGTGATTTTAGGCTACAGTATTATTACCCCGTAACGTGTTTCCG
>CM065684.1:25959131-25964131 GCA_017654935.2 Phymorhynchus buccinoides
TTATGACAGTAATCAATGCGTTTACATTTACTCTTTGCCTTCTATTTATAGCATGACACAAATATCTGAATATTTTATGCATATGTGATCATCATTATCTGCTTGCAAAAGGACTTGAATAGGCAAATGGTTAATATATTTAGGAAACTTGTTTATTAGAGAGAGAGAGAGAGAGAGAGAGAGAGAGAGAGAGAGAGAGAGAGAGAGAGAGAGAGAGAGAGAGAGAGAGAGAGAGAGAGAGAGAGAGAGAGAGAGAGAGAGAGAGAGAGAGAGAGAGAAAATTTGTCACACGCGTGCATCTGTGGTGTGAATGACATGTAAACTATTAATTAACAGGCGTGTGACGTCATGTCATCAGATCCCATAGTGTTGTCTTGGCAGAGGTTTGCGCGAGAGCGTCCCGATGGGCCCTTTCCCATTTCGACCTTCTTGATGTAATGCAGCAAAAGTGGAAGTGCCGCTTCACTCTTGCATTTCTTTTGCAAAGACCACTCTCTTTCTGTCTCTCCCTTTCCCTCTCTCTGTCTCTCTGTCTGTGAGTCTGTCTGTCTGCCTCTCTCTTTATGTGTATGCATGTGTGTGTGTGTCTCTCTCTCACTTTCTCTGTCTCTGTGTCTCACTCTCTCTCTCTCTCTCTCTCTCTCTCTCTCTCTCTCTCTCTCTCTCACTCTCTCTCTTTCTGTGCATGCATGTGTGAGTGTATGTGTGTGTGTCTTTCTCTCACTTTCTCTTCTGTCTCTGTCTCTGTCTGTCTGTCTGTCTATCAGTCTGTCTGTCTGTCTCTCTCTCTCTCTCTCTCTCTCTCTCTCTCTCTCTCTCTCTCTCTCTCCCTCCATCTCTCTCTCTCTCTCTCTCTCTCTCTCTCTCTCTCTCTCTCTCTCTCTCTCTCTCTGTTGCTGTTGCTTTTGTCGTCGTCGTTGTTGCACACACACACACGAACAAACACACACACACACACACACACACACACACACACACACACACACACGCACGCACACACACACACATACACACGCACACACACACATACACACGCACACACACATGTACTCATACATGTTTCTCCCATACACCCAATAGCACAATGACAAGAGATTATGAACTGCAGTGAAAAGGGGCGAAATAGCACTCCTTGCCTCACGCTCATGACAAAGATTTAAAGACCCACCAGATCACGTGTCAAAACCACGGGTTTCACGTGTTTTCCCTCTTATAGCTGGAAATAAATCTTGTTTTGACCAGGTCTGACTCCCATATAAATACCCCCGAATTCAAACCGAAACATAATTTTAAAGAGCAGCCTCAATTTGAAGTTGGGGACTTTCGTATGTGGGTCACAGCTACCCAGAAACCCCCCCAAGGGACTTAATCGACTTAATCGTGGTGCGTCAGTGTATCTTTAAAAAAAAAAAAGGCGAGATGGAAAAGGGCCAATCGGGACCTACCCGTTTCCGTTATGAACAATATTCTGATGACGTTACACGCCTAACATTACACATCGATGCGTCTTCATCATCCCCCCCCCCCCAAAAAAAAAAAGTCAACAAAGAAACAAAACTAAAACGATCCACAACAACTCTGGAGAAATCCTAGGCAATTGCAAAGAACAATAACTCTGGTGTTTTTTCTATAACTCGCTCTGACAAAAAGGAAGCAATGATGTATAATACATGCCCAAAACATATCATTCCATTATTGCGTTCGTTTTGTGCTTGTTGCTAGATTAAGTATAAGAAGACATAAAAGGAAGCAATGATGTATGTCACAAACATTTTACTTTTATACTTGTGTCGGTACCATAGCCGATGAGGTTTAACCGAGGCGTGGTTACTGCTACGCAGTCATGTCTGTATTGTTAGCAATTTGGGACTTCACTGGTGTTACACTGCCTCCGGGCATTGCCTCCGGTGTTGTTCCCACCATCTTTGCATTTAAAAATGCCCCACATGGTCGAAAGACCGCAGAGGGCGTAAAATCCTATTTCGTGGTTGTCACAAACATAACATTTCATTTTTGTGTTCGTGTTGTGCTTGTTGCTAGATTATGCATAAGAGTAAAATGTGAAGTGATGATTTCTGTGTTATGTATTTGTTGTAGTGAGAGAGAGTAAAGTAATGTGAAGTGATGATTTCTGTGTTATGTATTTGTTGTAGTGAGAGAGTAAAGTAATGTGAAGTGATGATTTCTGTGTTATGTATTTGTAGTAGTGAGGGAGAGTAAAGTAATGTGAAGTGATAAAAACAACAATTTTTTTTAAAAAACTCTGGTGTTCGCTTTTTTTCTTCTCCCCATTAGAGTGCTTTGTCGTGGAGGTCTGGCAGCGGTGGACACTGACCTGAAGACTTTGTGGTCCTCGAAAGGTCCCCAGGTGACATAGGCCTGCAGGCCCGCCAGTTCCAGAGCCGTCTCCTCCGACACGCTATACTCGTCTAGCTACACAGACATGCGCGCGCACATACACACGCACACACACAGATGCACGCCCACACGCGACCACACGCCCACACGCCCGCACTCACTCACACACACACACACACAAGCGCGCAGGTACTCAAGCACGGGCACGCACATACACGCACGTATGCACATAAACACAGAGAGAGAGAGAGAGAGAGAGAGAGAGAGAGAGAGAGAGAGAGAGAGAGAGAGAGAGAGAGAGAGAGAGAGAGAGAGAGAGAGAGAGAGAGAGAGAGAGAGAGAGAGAGAGAGAGAGAGAGAGAGAGAGAGAGAGAGAGAGAGAGAGAGAGAGAGAGAGAGAGAGAGAGAGCGGAGCGGAGCTTCAATGACGGAGGAACAGGTGGGTCTTGATAATTAGCTTTGAAAGCTGAGAGGGTTAGTCGCTGACGGAGGGAAAGAGGAAGTTTGTTTCAAGGGGTCGGTCGGTCCTGAGACAGCAAAAGAGCGCCGACCAACAGTTGAAAGCTTATACCTAGGGATCTGCACAGAGAGAGAGGGCCACAACAACAACAGCAACAAACACACAAACAAGTAAACGAACACAATCAAACTGTCTGCCAGTCTGTCGTTACCGAGCATGACAACCAGAAAGCTAAGGGGACAGCTGTTGTTCTGGAACTTGTTTATAGTAGAGACGCCTTGTCCAGGGTACATTCCTACTCTTCCAGTCAAAAGGATTTGAGGACAGATGGCATCGGGGAAGCTTCCCAAAGGCCAAACAACCTCTTATGGTTGAAGCATTAATCATTAGTGAAAAAGCTTCCTAGTTTGATGGTCATTGTCTACCACAAAAAAACAAAGCTGTATTGCGAACTGTACAAACTCATTCATTGGACAGTTCTCACTGTGCTATTGGCCCCTTCGATCTACGGGCTAAATGTCAACCACCAATGATAACATCCATTTGAGCTCTACAGGGCCCACAAACAAACTAACACACAAGCAACAGGAAATGGGTTACACACACACACACTACACATACACACACACACACACACACACACACACACACACACAGAGAGAGAGAGAGAGAGAGAGAGAGAGACACCCGGAGAGAGAGAGAGAGAGAGAGAGAGAGAGAGAGAGAGAGAGAGAGAGAGAGAGAGAGAGAGAGAGAGAGAGAGAGAGAGAGAGAGAGATAAACACAAACACAAGCACACACACACACACACAGAGAGAGAGAGAGAGAGAGAGAGAGAGAGAGAGAGAGAGAGAGAGAGAGAGAGAGAGAGAGAGAGAGAGAGAGAGAGAGAGAGAGAGAAACACACACACACACACACA
This sequence comes from Phymorhynchus buccinoides, assembly GCA_017654935.2. Lineage (NCBI taxonomy): Eukaryota > Metazoa > Mollusca > Gastropoda > Neogastropoda > Raphitomidae > Phymorhynchus > Phymorhynchus buccinoides. The sequence goes on from CM065684.1 coordinate 25,962,870, forward strand.
CACACACACACACACACACACACACCACACACACACACACACACACACACACACACACACATACGCACGCACGCACGCACACAAAAACACACAGCCCTCTCAAAGCTTCGCATTGAACATTTTCACTGAGAAACAGCTTTCTGCCTTTTTGACGGAAAGGAACCGGGTTGAAATCAGACCAGAAACTGTATTCGCATTGAGATAGTGTGAGACTTGTAATCATGATATCTTAGAAGTCCTTCTTAAGTCCTATCAAATCCTACTATTTTACAAGGACTTCTAAGATGAGAGCAGCCCGAATTTCACAGAGATAAGTCTCTGTGACTAGAATATACCAAAAATACCAAAATACCAATATTTGGTATATTATAGTCACAGAGACTTATCTCTGTGAAATTCGGGCTGCTCTCCCCAGGAGAGCGCGTCGCCGTAAATGCAGCGTCTACACTTTTTTTTTTTTTTTTTTTTGGGGGGGGCACAGGGTGAGGAGGGTGTGTGGGCACACTTGGAAAACCTAGCTATCAATTTGGCCATACCAGGCAGCGGGATTTTCCCCTGCTCTTACCGACTTTCAACTGCAGTGGGATTTGTACTGTGCGCGTGCGTAAAGCGCACGGATCAGACTAGCTTTAAGTCCCTTTCCTGTCAAACTAGAAAGAAAGGGCGAGAACGGGATTCGAACCCGAGTCACTCACACTACAGCCACGCATTACATTTAGCAGGCGAACGTCTTAACCACTCTGCCACCTTCCTGCCATAATATGCGAATACAGGCCCAGGATTATTTTCATGAAAACTGAAAGAAGCAGACTTTGAGATTGAGGGTCAAGTCAAGTCAAGTCAAAATCATTTTTATTGAGGGTTAAAGAATAAGCTGACAAAGATTTTTTTCATCCTGCCCTCGGAAACATGAGGGGTTGGGGGATGGGGGGTGGGGGGTGGGGTGTGTTCTAAAGGACGCAACCTTGCCAGGACATGTACTGACCTTGACCACCTTGCACACGGCCTCCGCGTACAGCAGATGGCGCTCCACGGGGTCAGAGGAGAGGTCACCAACATGGCGGTACACGCGCTTCCGGAAGAGAAAGCGGGTGTTCTCCCCTCCCCCGATCGCCATCTTTTGCCGCTTGCCGCCCCCTTGCCAGTCTACCCTGCAGGTCTGACTGCCCAGTCTGTTGGCGCTGGGTTATGTTGGACACAGGTGGACGTTATTCCATAGAGAGTGCGTCGGTTGGGGGGAAATGTGAAGAAGAGAGAGAGAG
>CM065684.1:25976631-25986631 GCA_017654935.2 Phymorhynchus buccinoides
GAGGGGGGTGTCTGGAAACCCAGGAAAAAACCCTCAGATCCGCCCCTAGCCATTGACCTTGGTCTTGCTGTTTGTTCTACGGGGTCAGTATGTTTGATAACAGCATCAATTAGCTCATGTTAAACCCAGTGGCAACGAAAAAGTTGTCATTTGGTCAACATGTACCCACCCCACCCCTTTTCCCCCACAAAATTCGCACGCTAAAAAATAAAATAAAAATGGGTGGCGCGCTTCTGGCTGCGACGCGCTCTCCAGGTGGGAGCAACCCGATTTTCACAGAGACGCCTCTGTGACAATAAAGTACTTAATACCTAATACCTTATACCTAATCCAGCATTACAATTGCACAAAACGAAGGGACTTTAAAAGCCTAACGGCTATTCAACCTTGTCCCTGCTTTCTGATCTGATCTAATAATGGGGGAACATTGAGAAGCCTCCTCCCACCTCGTACAAGGCCCACCCCTCCACGGACTGCAGTCCCAGGCGGGAGGCCACCTTGTGGAGGACCCGGAGGGCGGTGTCCCCGGGATGCACGTCCACGGCCTTGGTCTTCCCGTCCAGCAGGTGAACCTTGACCACCGTGCCACGACACTGCTGGCTGTTCTGTGTGTGCAGAACATGCAGAGATATGGAGAGATCAACGATCAACGATCAACGATCAACGATCAACGAAAATTTAATGATCAAGGCCATCTGCCCATGTCATATAGGTAAAAGGGGGAGGGGAATACATATTAAAAACAAAAACAAATAAACAAAACAAAAGCAATAAATAGCATACATATAAGTTATCAAAACGGTTATCAAATCAAAATAATTATTACCAAACATGGAACAACATTATACCATTGCAGCAACAACAGTCTAAAAACACACACATGTGCGGAATGGACAGCTTCGTGAGGAAGAGAGATGGAGAGAGAGAGAGAGGGAGAGAGAGAGAGAGAGAGAGAGAGATAGAGAGAGAGAGAGAGAGAGATAGAGAGAGAGAGAGAGAGAGAGAGAGAGAGAGAGAGAGAGAGAGAGAGAGAGAGAGAGAGAGAGAGAGAGAGAGAGAGAGAGAGAGAGAGAGAGAGAGAGAGAGAGAGAGAGAGAGAGAGAGAGAGAGAGAGAGAGAGAGAGAGAGAGAGAGAGAGAGAGAGAGAGAGAGAGAGAGAGAGAGAGAGAGAGAGAGAGAGAGAGAGAGAGAGAGAGAGAGAGAGAGAGAGAGAGAGACTGAGAGAGAGAGAGAGAGAGAGAGAGTACAATTAATAAGCGCCCCAACGATCGATAATTAATTATATTACTGCTACCACCAACTCCATCTCCAACGTACAACATTGCAGTCGTTCTCAGAGATTCCTAGCGTGAACGTACCATAATTTCGATGGCTGATGGAGGCTGCTTTCTGGCGTAGTACGCTCCAGGTGTTGCGTACACGAGTTGGTTCCGACACACCAGAGCGTAGCCTCCCACCGATGGATGGCTGCAGTGCTGGGTAACGTAAGATAACAGGTACTGCAACAGACGTAGAACACAGACTGATTCAACGACTGTTTCTATGCACAATAATAAGTCTGTGCGTCTGGCTGTCTGTTTTTCTCTATGTCTGTTTCTGTTTGCTTGTCTATCTCTGCCTCTGGATCTGTATCCGTATGTCTGTCTGTCTGTCTGTGTCTGTGTCTGTGTCTGTCTGTCTCTGTCTCTCTGTCTGTCTGTGTGTGTCTGTGTCTGTGTCTGTCTCTGTCTCTCTGTCTGTCTGTCTGTCTCTCAATCTCAATCTTTGCGTAATAAAGTTTTCAAGAGTCAAGTGTCAAGTGTCTCTCTTTGTTACTCTCTCTCTCTCTCTCTCTCTCTCTCTCTCTCTCTCTCTCTCTCTCTCTCTCTCTCTCTCTCTCTCTCTCTCTACTCTCTCTCTCTCTCTCTCTTCCTCTCTCTCTCTCTCTCTCTCTCCTCTCAAGTTACGACTAACAGATTCTACAACCCTCAAAACCAATGTTTTTCTTCAAAGTGTCTCTCTCTCTCAATCTCTCTCTTGACAATCTACAACAAAACAGCTTTGGTCAATGCTTTAGTAAACACGTGAACAACAACAACAAGATAACACCATCATCAACATCATAAACAACAACAACGCAACAGCAACGCAAACAACAATGCAGCAACAGCGAGAGAGAAAAAACAACAACAACATAAAATACAATGACATAGTGAGAAATCCCACCACATTTTGATTGTAAACAACAATAACGCGTCCATTATTTATTGCCATCACAACCACAGAAACACGCTTGTGTCACACTGGTCTACACATGTCTACGCCTTTATTTATCTTTTATGCTAGTGGTGTTACATGGTGGTCTATGGAAACATCCTTCGAATAGACGATTTTCGGTGGGAAAAATCCTAGGGGAGAGCACTTCGTGAAAATTAGTGTTGCTTGTCGCAGCCAAAATCGTCGCTCGTTCAAATCTGTCGCCCGCTACTATGAGAGTGTGTCTTTGCGACAACCACAAATTTCACTCTTTCTTTACTTGAACCTTTCACCTAATCCTAACCCTATCCCATACCTTAGAAAAAAGTGAAATTTGTGGTTCATGCTCAATGTCGCAAATACACACTCTCATAGTAGCGGGCGACATATTTGAACGAGGGACGATTTTGGCTGCGACATTGCTTACCTCCATTACTCGGTCAAATACCATAGCAACAATGCAACAATGCAAGTCGCTGACTCGCATCCTGCGTCGAAGCTTGAAACCGCAGGGATGCGAGTCAGCGACTTGCAAACATTTTTTTAAAAAAATTAGGGGTTAAGTGGCCACACACTGATAAAACTTGCAAAATATGACGTAAAAATATAAATGATATATTTGTTTAGAATGACGCACGGTGTTCTAAGTGCTGTATGTCTGCTCAACACACGAGTCGATACGCTACGATAGCTGATGGTAAGAGTGACTTCCCCTTTTTGACCGATTGAATTAGGCAAGATCACTCCCACACACCATGAAATTACTCCCCTTAATTATTTCCGAACGATTTCTATTGTGCCTTCTATTCGGGAATTGGGATCACGGTGTATTGTTTCTGCGATTGGACAATCTGCTTTTTTTTTAACACATTCGCTGGAAGAAATTTCATGTGGCTAATCAATTTGTTTTCGGTTTGTTTGTGTTCGGTATTCTTCGTGGCTTCGTTTATTGATCAAGCGATATATCATATAGCCTAGCTGAGTCGTCATTTTATCACCGAATGCCATGGCATCCCTTTTGACATTTATTTATTACATCATTATACAGGGCTTCTGATCTTTTTCCCCTCACACTCACCCCCTGGCTGCGTCCGTTTAGCGCGCACTTTGTAATTGCTATAAAACGCGCACTGTCAGTTAGCGCGCGATTTCAGGTTGTTTAATGCCATAAAACGCGCACTTCGAATGTCTGGAAAGCGCGCGTTCTCCTCTCTCTCTCTCTCTCTCTCTCTCTCTCTCTCTCTCTCTCTCTCTCTCTCGCTCTCTCTCTCATCTCTCTCCTCTCTCTCTCTCTCTCTCTCTCTCTCCACACACACACTCACTTGCTCTCTATCTCGTTCTCTCTCTCTCTCTCTCTCTCTCTCTCTCTCTCTCCTCTCCTCTCTCTCTCTCTCTCTCTCTCTCTCTCTCCTCTCTCTCGCTCTCTCTCTCTTCGACAGCGGTCTGTCTCTCTCTCTGTCTGTCTCTCTCTCTCTCTCTCTCACTCGCTCTCTGTCTCTCTCTCTCTTCTCTGATTATCTCTCTCTCTCTCTCTCTCTCTCTCTCTCTCTCTCCACACACACAACTTGTAATTTGAACATTTATCACTCATATTTATGTGACATAAAAAAATAAAAAAAAAAAATAATCTCTCTCGTAGAAATGTTGTTTTGCATCACACAACTTTGATTTTGAACATTAACTAACTCACATCATTTTGTTTTAAAGATTGAAACCTGCGCTATTCATGGAACATCAGGCCGAAGTGGAAGTGCGCGTTTTATAGCGTGCACTGTATTCAAGTAGCTAAATCCGTGCTTTATGTAATCAAAGTGCGCGTTTTATAGCGTTTTTTCTGCGCGCTTTATAGCAGTGCACGCTTTCTCCAGGACGCCCACCCCCTGGTTAGAATATTAAGGGTATTTTCACCCTCAGTACGTCATTAATTTACTGATAAGTAACGGTTGTGTTCACGCACACGTCATCATTTTAATGCGTCATCTCACCCCCCCTAAGTGATATTTTAAAGGGTAAATCTCAAGCGCAGTTTCAGATTCTATGGGGTGATTTGAGAGCTCTAGTGCGTAAATACGCACAATCTGTACATTTTTTTCAGAAACCCTGATTATAGCATTATCCCTAAAAACAACAAAATTATCGATAAATGGCCAGATAAAAGCGAAGACAAACAAACAAAGAAAAGACAAAGGGGGGAAAATCCATCGCACAAAACAACGATATTTTAGCAAAATCGTAGGCTTTTCTTTCCTCCGAGCTTCGTTTTAGGACACTAGTTCACATTTCATGTTTTCTTTTTCTTTGCCTTTTTGTCATTATTCAGTAAGGAAAGGCTGTTCTTTAGAATTAAAAGCTGCTACCACGCATACGTGCGTGCTATGTGGTGAAAACGTTAAAGGTCTAGTTATTTTTTTTATGTCTAGCTTTTTTTGTGTCCGTATGATTTGAATTTTACTGAAATGCCAGCCCTTACAATAATATGACCATGGAAGTCAACAGCACAAAGTTAAACCAGAAATAGTAAAAATCTTATGAAAATCTTATGTAAAATGAACAAAATAATAATGTTCTGAAATTTTAATTTCAAAACCTAATAGACAGGACTAGAGAGGGCCAACTACTGAGATGGTATCCAAATTAAGGATAAAAATAGTATGAAAGAAAAATCTCAGTGAATAGCCAGCTCCGTACCCCTACTCCAAAGGGCTGAAAAGTTAGTGCATTTGAAATGCACTATATATATATATATATATATATATATATATATATATATATATATATATATATATATATATATATATATATATATATATATACGCACGCACGTACACACACATACACACACACACACACACACACACGCACACACACACACACACACACACACACATCCACGTACACACACACACACACACACGCGCGCGCGCACACACGCGCGCACGCACGCACGCACGCACGCACGCACGCACACGCACGCACGCACGCACGCACACGCACGCGCACACGCACACGCACACACACACACACACACACACACACACACACACACACCTTGTGCAGAGTTTTGCTGGGCGAAAAGGAAGACGTGCACAGGCACATGACCAGCCAGGCGTGACGCAGACTGTCCATCTCTGGATTCTCATTGGTCTGCCGGATCACCTGACACAAGATCTCGTCTCGTAGTTCCGCGTGATCAATGGCCGCGCGAATGATGTTCTGCACTGTGGACAACATGGCGTCGTCTCTCAGCTCATGACGAATGAATCTGTTCAGATCCTGGGTGGCATCAACATAAGCAAAGATTTAGTGTGTTTTTATCTGAATGGTATTGAGTATTTACTTCTTTACAGACATTTATAATTCCATAATGCCCTATCGTTCCAAATGTAGGTCATTGTGACTACGCAACACCATGCTGAGTGAACAAACCGCTTTAAAACTAAAGCTATGAATGTGTTTATAAGAGAATATCGTATACAGTGTATAATGCTAGAAATGCGTTGTTGAAATATGTTTAATTAAGTTAATTTGAACTAATATTGTAACCTTTTAAATCTGACAATGCAAAGCTGGCCTTCAAAATGAACGAATACAGCACATTATTCTGTTGGCACATTTCAATTTACCTAATCAAATTAATGGTTTAATAGTTATATCAAATTGTCTTTTTTTTTAAAATGTATTTATTGCTGTGCCTTTATCGCCAGTTACAGTTTTGTGTAGTCGACTGGGCTACAGTATTTAAAAATCAATTGCTTCTATCAACACGTGGTTTGCACCGTGACATCACTTTGTATGAACCAATACAACAGAGAAGATGAACTGTTATGTACAGATCATCTTTTTTCCCTCCCTCTATGGACACGGCCTGGCGGGCAGATATTGGGTCATTCCCCATCGTGGATTCAATCCTTTAAAAGCTAATTTAGCGAGAAAGCTATAATTTGGCACGCCCCACAAAAAACACCCCCCTGCTCATCTCTCCCGTACAATTGCCAGGCTCTCTTCCCGGTATTTTCGATGCCCCACCCAACAATCAAAACGGTCTTTTTGTTTTTTCCTATAACGGAGGTTAGCATTGCGTTTGCCCTTCCTACAGCTCCATCAATGAGGTCGGGAGTACTGTACAGTCAGAACCAAGTCCCCTTACTCGCCATGCCCTCAACAACTGAGATTATCTTGGAATTGACAAACTGATGTTTGCTTTGTTTCGAGGACAGGGTATTTCACTTCAATGAATACAACATTCGTTCCTCTCAAAATCTACAAATTTGTATTTGAAAATTTGACCCTGCTCAATTTGTTTTTCACTTGGTTTTGTTAATAAAAAAAACCCAACCCTAAATAAGCTTACTAGCATAAAGAATATTGTGACACAAAATAACATACATCATGGAACTGTTACTTTATTTGCGTTATTTACAGCTGTTGTGTGTTTATCAACTAATTTTAAACTCTGAGGAGCACATTGGCATGTTTGGGGCCTTCATATTATTCCTCGTTGGGAGAGACTATTACAAAGGGTCTATTGATGCTGAGATAATTTGGCACGCACATCACAGCACTATTTGTGTCCAGTTACAGGGAAGTGTTGTTTTCTTTTCCTTTCAAGCCGCTTCTCTCGTTTCAACAGGTATTGTTGATCTCACGCCCTCGCCCTACTCAAGTCAGTGGACAATACAGAGTTTCAGGTTGGTCCCCCCCCCCCCCCCCCGCCCCCCCACCCCCTTTTCTTTCTTAAAAACACCCACATAATCTTTTGAATTATGCCCCGTCATTTCCTCCCCTCAACATTCTCTCTTTGAAATGAAGTCACCATTAAATGAAAACGAGAACAATGGTATACACTATGGAACAAAGGTCTCTTTTCATATTACTGTGTGTCAAGAAGAAAGACACAAACAACTTCGTTGCGACGGCATTTTAGCGGACGTCAAATTAGACATTAGAAAAGGTACTGCACTAGGTCAAATTATGGCGGATTGTAGATACATGAATATCACCACCCCTCCACCACTCATCCACCACCCACACTCATAACAAAGCAAAACAAAACTATATATAGTATATATTGATATACGTGGAGATGTCTTTTTCTGATTATTCGTTTGTTAAAGCAATATTTATTCATATGTTGAGGAATATATAAAGATATACAATGCGTACATTGTTGTTGACATGTTGCTGTCTTATTACCATGTCTCAAGCTCTTTCTTTGTTGAATTATGCTATGTTCTTTGAAAAAAAGAAATTAAAAAAAAAAGAAAAAAAAAAGCTAAAGCCACACACACAATACAAACAAGAGGCATTCAGGCGTTGGTCAAAATATTTTAGGAAGAAAAATAACATAATAAACAAAATCATCCAGACTGTCTGCAGCAAAACAATCGAACAGGCAAGACACACTTGACAAAGACAATTACATTTAAAACAAATTAAGGAAAACAATAATATCAACCAAACAAATGGTAACCCCCCAAAAATACTTTAAAACACACACACATATACAAAGTTATAGCATTGATTAAAAACGGCATACAGCTGACTAAGAATGATTATTTTGTATGAAGCTACACTAAAATCAAACAAACTGAACTTGAGCGGGATGCTTTCAGTCACACAAGCAAATACACTGCAGTGTTCACAAATGAAATCCATGAACATTCTCATTTGAACCCAGAAACAGATTTTAAAAGTGTTTCCATTGACTTTCCCCTTCATTCAGTCACCATCTTGGAAAACAAATAATACCCTTCTTTTTTTGTTGCTAACCTTACACAAAAGATTGCCAACTGATATATCGATGGCTTGGAGTCAAAACGGACTATCATTAGATAGTCCATTGTGTATTATTGCCTATTTCATTGCAAAAATGGGCAACTTGTATCAAACAATGACTGCAGAAATATATAAAAAAGGGGGTTATGCTTTTTCACATTTTTGCAGTCTTTTTTTTACACAGTTATTAGTTTTCGATTAAGTTCAATAATATGTCAATGGTATCTAAAGATAGTCCGTTTTGACTCCAAGCCATCCCTATCCTGTTACGCCCAATCCGTGAAATTGCCTATTTCATGAAATGGGCGACATGCTTTGCCCAATTTATGAAATGGACAATGTATATCACATGTTTGAATCCCCATTCACACAGCAATTGATTAAGATTGATACAATGGTATCACACTTTTCTACATTGTATTTGCACCCCTATCCTGCCCCCTAACTCGACCAGATGCTAAGCTGGGGCATACCTGAGCCACATGTTGAATCAAATTTTTTTTCAAATTTAAGTCTGAATAAAATAATTTTATTTCATCTACAGATGAGATTTCTCATTCGTTTGAACCAATTCTTGATCTATGTATGCTAATGAACAAAATCTAGTTTCCATTCATATTGATTGTTTTAATTGCAAGTTATAAATTGGCTATTTCATGAACTGGGACAAACCATTTTGCCCCATGCAATATATGGATTGGGCGTAATATATATATATCTTCGGTTATGAAAGATTGACACGAACCGATACCTTAAAAATGACACAGGCCCGTTGAGTGAGGTGGGGGGTAGGGAGGCGGGTGAGGGAGGTGGGCATGAAGCCGGTCTTGGTGTAGCGAAGCATCTCCTCCCGGGATAGGCATTCCTGAAACGCGACAGTGAGTTTGTAACGTTACCGTTACTACAACTACTGTAAACTGTCCATTGAACCTGCAAACACATTTCTCCACGAGAGATAATAAAGTATTCTTGACTTGACCTGACTTGAGTGGGAATCAAGTCGGGTATAATGGAGATCATCATGGTGTGATTGTGACGATGGTGAAGATGACGACGATAAGACGACGACGACGACGACAACGATGGTGATAATGAGGAATGAGGTTAATGATGAGGAGAATGATGGCGGCGGTGGTGGTGTTGAATATGTTGGGAGTTTCATGGGGATGGGCGGAATGGAATTAGAGAGAGAGAGTGGGGGAGGGAGAGAGAGAGAGAGAGAGAGAGAGAGAGAGAGAGAGAGAGAGAGAGAGAGAGAGAGAGAGAGAGAGAGAGACAGAGAGACAGACAGACAGACAGACAGACAGACAGAGGCAAACAGAGAGAGACAGAGACAGACAGACAGACAGAGGCAAACAGAGAGACAGTCAGGGAGACAAAGAGGCAGAAATACAGAGCTAGAGATCAAGACACAAGTTATTTTATACACAAACACAAATGCAAAGATGGGATAGAGGCCTTTAATCAGCAGTGGCACTCACCGGGTTAGACTCTCCTTGCTTCTTCTTTCTCCAGCTCTTGGACAAGGTACCCCCGCTGTCCCTCTCGTGGTCATTGAAGAACTGTTCAGCGTAGTCCATGAGGTCACACGTCTCCTCCGCAACAGTGCTACTATCACATTCCTTGTTCTGGAAGTTCAGGGTCTGTGCTGATGGATACCTCAATGTAGAATCGAGCTCGGAATCTGTGGAAAGGGATTGATCACCGTCTGCTGTCGTCATCGGGAATTGGCTATAAGGCTGACAGGAGGGTACTTTTGGGTGGGTGTCATTCTTATCATTTTTGGATGCAAGAGAGGAAATGGAATGAGAAGACCGCACCGCAACCTCAGAATTAGCAGCAGCGTTAACGTTGCTAGCTACTGTTTGTATGTTATCTATGGCGGGTTCTTCCTCACCTATTCTGTCAATTAACTGAAACTGGACAGTTCTTGACGGGACAGCCGGGTTAGAAACTGCATTTTGCGGTTTGATTCCAGAGTTACATTTGA
>CM065684.1:26009131-26012475 GCA_017654935.2 Phymorhynchus buccinoides
GCCCCACATGGCCGAAAGGCCGAAAAGCCTTATTTCGTCCACAGAAGAAAAAAACGAGTTCAAAAATTACCTTAAAGGTGGAACTTGACGGATGAGATCACGTCGAGAAGACAGCCTTTTCAAGGATCGGAACACTCGCTTTGCTCTGGTTTCCTAGAAATCAAAACCGTAAAAACAGGCGATTCCTCCTTGACGGAGATGCCGGGAGAGAGAAGCCATTTCGGATGGGGTGGGTGCGGGGCCAAACCCATTGTGGTTGAAGCTTTCTATTTTTTGTAGTACAGTAAAAAGAAAATTGAAGCTATTTCCTTTGTTGTGAGCGAAACTCTTTAGATAAACTGCATAACATTACAAAAAGAAAAATATAAAAAGGCTTGTATTGCGAAAATTTCGTGCAAACGATTTGGCGGCCATTGCAAAAGAGACGCCACTCGTCTTCTCTTTGGGTGACATAATTTGACTTCCAGTACCTCCGCCAAGGAGGAATCGGCGATTTGACGGTTTGATTTCTAGGAAACCAGAGCAAAGTTAGTGTTTCAATCTCTGTAAAGGGTGTTTTCCTGGTGATCTCGACGTGTTTCTTACAAAAAACTCATCTGTCAGGGTACCCCTTTAAAGGTGGACCCTGACGGATGAGGACACGTCGAGATCACCAGAAAGACAGCCTTTTCAAGGATCGGAACACTCGCTTTGCTCTGGTTTCCTAGAAATCAAACCGTCAAAACGGCGATTCATCCTTGGTGGAGATGCCGGAGAGACAAGCCATTTTGGATGGGGTGGGTGGAGACCAAACCCATTGTGGTTGAAGCTTTTTCTTTTTAGTAGTACAGTAAAAAAAGAAAAAAAAAGAAGCTATTTCCTTTGTTATGAGCGAAACTTCTTTTAGATAAACTGTATAAAATTAAAAGTGAATAAATAAAAAGGTTTGTATTGCGAAAATTTCGTGCAAACAATTTGGTCTAAACGCAGGCCGCCATTACAAAAGAGACGGCACACGCCTTCTCTTTCAGTGAAAGAATTTGACTTCCAGCACCTCCGCCAAGGAGGAATCGCCGATTTGACAGTTTGATTTCTAGGAAACCAGAGCAAAAAGTGAGTGTTGCGATCTCTGTAAAGGGTGTTTTCATGGTGATCTCGACGTGTTTCTTGCAAAAACTCATCGCCAAGGTCCACCTTTCACCGCCAATGTCGCATTTATGCACCACAGTGACTTAGCACCCATGTCACTGAAAGGCATCACATTGAGGTATATTATCCAAAGACCCTGTTGTGTTAGTTTGGGGAAGTAAGGATAGACCTTATTTTATATATATTCACAGAAGAATCCCAATACTGCAGATGGATTTTGTTCCCTATCCAGGTAAATTTAATGGACATTTTTGGCTGAAATATGGCTGGCGGTGAAAGGGTTTAACCGGCGCCACATGGCGTGTGAAATCGTATGGGGATGCGATGCGATTGCGTCACGTGAAATACTTCCGTGCAAAAAATAAACCTGCCATTTTCGCTCACTACAACTCAAGTATACCCAATACACGAATTTCACGTGGATCAGGACTCGCATCGTCTAAAATCGCATCGCATTCAGACGCGATTCGTATGTCATGTGGCTGGCCTGCCCTTTGCGCAAAAACAACAACCCCACCCCCCAAAAACGGTTTCATTACAATCCACCCTAGTTTGTGTGCGATGTGAACGTGTCTGAGTCTGTGCTGTTCCGAAAGGCAGAAGAAAATGTCAATAATAATAATAATAATAATAATACAATAATAATAATAATCATAATAATGATGATAATGATAATAATAATTATAATAACACTACTAATAATCATAATAATCATAATAATAACAATAATAACAATAATAATAATAATAATAATAATAACAACAACAACAACAAGAAACAACAGCAACAGCAACAACAACAGCAACAGCAACAAGGGGGACAAACGGACAACGACAACGACAACGATAACGATAACGATGATAATGATAATGATAATAATAATAATAGTAATAATAATAATAATAATAATAATAATAATAATAATAATAATAATAACAATACTATTACTACTAATACTACTACTACTAATACTACTACTACTACCTACTACTACTACTACTACTACTACTACTACTACCAATAATAATAATCAATACAAACCAGTAACTAAGACAGTCAACAATACACCTACTAATAAGGGCATGGGATGACGTCTTCATACGATATAGATGACACAAATAGAATGGATTAATCTCTGTTCCAGACAAATCAGAGACTCGTTTTTGCTTATTATATAAATGAGAAAAAACCCAAAAACAAGTGCCACTCCGAGCGTCTGCAAAGTCTCCTCGCAGCATCGCCGAGCTACTCCGAAATCGGAATGTGTCGGCTGTACACATACATAAAAACGCATCAAAACAGCACGTAACTACATAAAAACGCATCAAAAACAGCACGTAACTGAATAGTTTTTTGATATATAGCCTTGGGGTTCGGACCCGTGATTTGAGCGCGCGCGATCATGCGCAAACGAGCGCACAGAAAAATTCATGACAACTGTGTTATAGACCATTCATCAAGAAATGTTGTGAAAAAAAACTGCATTAAAATACATGCAAAAAAACTTCGCGAGATATTAGCGATTAAGTGTTTCGGGGTTTGAAACCCCGTAACTGGCGCGACCTTGACCTTAATGCAAAAACTAAATACATCAGTGGATAGCTTGCATCTTGGCAAACTAGTATACCAAATTTCATGATGATAGACTGAATAGTTTTTGAGAAAAACGGACGGACGGACGGAAGCACGGACGGACGGACGGACACCGGACGGACGGACGGACGGACACCGGACGGCCACCGGACGGACCAGACAAAAACAATAGCTCCCCGAACCTTCGGCTCAGGGACTAAAAATTGCCTGCGAATAGTAGTCTCTTGTTTGATCACCCTTGTACTGACAATCACCTAGCCCCAATTAACCAGTCTTGGGAATAGGCGATGTTCATGATCCAAGGGACTTGACGGATTGCATAGGTTAGGATGTTCTGGTGGATGTATGGCCCTTAGCGTTTGACACCAGGTGGCGTTCCATTTGAAGGCGGTTTCTTAGGAAGGGTAATCTCTCTCTCTCTCTCTCTCTCTCTCTCTCTCTCTCTCTCTCTCTCTCTCTCTCTCTCTCTCTCTCTCTCTCTCTGCAACACACACACACACACACACACACATACAGCAACACAGAAACAGTAGAATAGAACCAGCATAAATAGCACACGGGGGGGGGGGAGGATCAGCCCCTTCAGTTAGGGGCCTTGGCGTATACTGAAATAAACATTCGTA
>CM065684.1:26017975-26020475 GCA_017654935.2 Phymorhynchus buccinoides
CTCTCTCTCTCTCTCTCTCTCTCTCTCTCTCCTCCACCAGGGCTGGGTGGAAAAAAGCATTGTATTGCTTATTTCATGTTTCCCTGGTTAAATAAAATTTCGTTTTTCTCTCTCTCTCTCTCTCTCTCTCTCTCTCTCTCTCTCTCTCTCTCTCTCTCTCTCTCTCTCTCTCTCTCTCTCTCTCTCTCTCTCTCTCTCTCTCTCTCTCTCTCTCTCTCTCGTCAGAATCATAGCGACACACACATACACACACGCGTACGCGCGCGCTCACACGCGCACACACACACATACTGCAAAATAAAAGACAAAGAGCGAACGAAAACAAAATGCAAAGCCGTTCGCCCTAATCCTGCCATATTCATGTATATCCTATGGGATAATATTGAAGAGGGGTGGGGCTTTGTGTTATTACCAGCACCGCTTCTCGAGAGAGAGAGGAGGGTTATGGCGTCTCCCTTGTTGAAGCATCTCTCGTCGCAGATTACCTGAAGTAGAGTGTAAGTGTACTCTGTGATGTGCTTGTGTTGCTGAAACAGCGAGCGAGAGAGAGAGAGAGAGAGAGAGAGAGAGAGAGAGAGAGAGAGAGAGAGAGAGAGAGAGAGAGAGAGAGAGAGAGAGAGAGAGAGATATATATATATTTCAGGCCAAGCCTATTGTCTCTCTCTCGCTCTCTCTCTTTTTGCAAGAATAGGCATTGGCTTGAAATCTCAATCCTTGTGCAATAAAGAGAGAGAGAGAGAGAGAGAGAGAGAGAGAGAGAGAGAGAGAGAGAGAGAGAGAGAGAGAGAGAGAGAGAGAGAGAGAGAGAGAGAGAGAGAGAGAGAGACAGAGAGAGAGAGACAGGGACTTGCTGACGCGCATTGCCCGTCTCGTGTGTGTGTGTGTGTGTGAAATATTTATTGTCAACTTTAGAGGTGTTTTGTGTTTTCCTCATCAAGTTTAGATAACCTACACCCCCCTCTCCCCCCTCCACAAGCTTACCTCGTTCGAATTTATAATTCTCTCTCTCTCTCTCTCTCTCTCTCTCTCTCTCTCTCTCTCTCTCTCTCTCTCTCTCTCCCTCTCTCTCTCTCTCTCCTCTCTCTCTCTCTCTCTCTCTCTCTCTCTCTCTCTCTCTCTCTCTTTATCTCATTCATGTATGTGTGTGTGTCACTTTATGTCTTTTTCTTCTGTCTCTATCTGTCTGTCTCTTCTCTCTCGTCTCTCTCTCTCTCTCCTCTCAGTCTCTCTCTCTCTCTCTCTCTCTCTCCTCTCTCTCTCTCTCTCTCTCTCTCTCTCTCTCTCTCTCTCGCTCGCTCTTTCTCTCTCTCCGTGTGGCCTAAAGGAATTAAAACTTTGTTCAATGTGTTCAATTGTTCTCTCTCTCTCTCTCTCTCTCTCTCTCTCTCTCTCTCTCTCTCTCTCTCTCTCTCTCTCTCTCTCTCTCTCTCTCTCTCTCTCGCTCTCTTCTCTCTCTCTCGCTCTCTCTCTCTCTGTCTCTGTCTCTCTCTGTCTCTCTCTCTCTCTCTCTCCCTCCTCCCTCTCTCGCTCCCTCTCTCTCTTCTTTCTTTATCACTTCATCTCCCCCCCCCTCTCTCTCTCTCTCTCTCTCTCTCTCTCTCTCTCTCTCTCTCTCTCTCTCTCTCTCTCTCTCTCTCTCTCTCCCTCCGACCCCCCCACTCTTTATCCTGCTTATCACTTTCCCTTCCCTCTCTTTTCTCCTTGGCGGAGGTGCTGGAAGTCAGATTAGTTTAAGTGAAGGCATGTGCCTTCTCTTTTCTAATGGCCACCTGAGTCGCTTAGACCAAATCACGACATTTCCACAATAAAACCGTTTTTATTTACAGTTTACCAAAAGGAGTTTCGCTCACAACAAAGGAAATAGCTCCTTTTTTTTTTTTTATTGCACTACAAAGAAGAAAAAGCTTCAACCACCTTCAGTGTCCTCCACCCACCCCGTCCAAAATGGCTTCTCTCTCCGGCATCTCCGCCAAGGAGAAATCGCCGTTTTGACGGTTTGATTTCTAGGAAACCAGAGCAAAGTGAGTGTTCCTATCCTTGAAAAGGCTGTCTTTCGGGTGCCAACCGGTTCGCATAATGCGTTTCGCATAATCCTTTGATCAGAGCCGCGGGCGCAAGTCGAGTGTCTCTTCCAAAAAAAACTGGCAGTTCGCATAAACGGGTTTGCCATTTCGCATGTTATGCACTCTTGCAGGTTCTAATGCACTCTACGTGACTTTCTGTTACTTTCTTACTATCCCTAACCCTATCCCTAACTTTCTGAGTTTTATGCGAAATGCCATGTCCACAAAGCTTTGTATGCGAAGCGGCAGTATGTGAATCGGCTTTATGCGAAGCGGCAGTATGCGAAACGGCAATATGCGCACCGGGGCGCACCGTGTCTTTCAGGTGATCTCGAAGTGTTTCTTGCAAAACACTCATCCGTCCGGGTGCCCCTTTGAAAGCCACCGAAGACAAGATCGTGCTTAGAACAACATAAAAGCTAAGTTTCAAATTAACT
>CM065684.1:26027975-26035475 GCA_017654935.2 Phymorhynchus buccinoides
GGATGGGGTGGGTGGAGGTCACTCATTGTGGTTGAAGCGTTTTCTTTCTTTTTTGTAGTGCAGTAAAACAACAAATTGGAGCGGTTTCCTTTGTTGTGAGCGACACTACTTTAGATAAACTGTATAACATTTAAAAATAATAAAAAATAGAAAGCCTTGCATTGCGAAAATTTCGTGCAAACGCTTTGGCGGCCATTAGAAAAGAGACGGCACACGCCTTCTCTTTGGGTGAACGAATTTGCCTTCCAGCACCTCCGCCAAGGAGGAATCGCCGATTTGACGGTTTGATTTCTAGGAAACCAGAGCAAAGCGAGTGTTGCAATCTCTGTAAAGGGTGTTTTCCTGGTGATCTCGACGTGTGTTTTTTTTAACAAAAACTCATCCGTCAGGGTGCCCCTTTAAATTAGTTCCTCTATCCACGGTACCTTCATTAGCCCGGTCATTATACACTGATTAGGATGATGGCCTACACAGGGGGGAAAAAACCAAGGATGTTGGGGTGGACGCTGCATTGTCCATTCTTCTTCTTCGATCGCTCAGACAGTTTCCTGTCAATTTATGAGCGGTGATGCGTCATGCTGCCGTTACGCGCCTAACTAAGAAATAGTTACGCCCAGCAAGTCCGACTTCGGCTGGAGGAGGAAACGTTTTTGAAAGTGTTTCGTGAAAAAAAGGGCAAGAGAATGGATCGGTAAGGCAGAAAGATTAGTAGATGACAGTTAGCAAAGGGGAAAGGCAGAGTCGAAGAAAGAGAGTGACAGATTAGAGGAAGTTACAAGCACAGAACTTCCAGAAGGTGGGGGAACTATTTATACAAAAGACCCCCCGGTATTCCTACGGGGGGGGGGGCATTGTCCATTATTTGAGCAAAGCCCACATTTATCGTTCCCTGAAGGACGAAGGGAGGAACAGGGTGCAAAGAGGCCGACATGAACGGAGGGAAAGAAAGATCAAAACGAAAAAGCAGATAACAAAAGGCAGATGCTGTAAAAGATGGAAAAACCAAACCAAGCAAGTCAGGACATCATTCTGCACATTCTATAATTATTACATTCGCGTCAGCGCTGTTTCTTCTTCTATTCTTGTATATTGTAATTTGATTTTACAAACCCATCACACGTTCTCTCTCTCTCTCTCTCTCTCTCTCTCTCTCTCTCTCTCTCTCTCTCTCTCCTCTCTCTCTCTCTCTCTCTCTCTCTCTCTCTCTCTCTCTCTCTCTCTCTCTCTCTCTCTCTCTCTCTCTCTCTCTCTCTCTCTCTCTCTCTCTCTCTCTCTCTCTCTCTCTCCCTCTCTCTCTTTGATTTACAAACCCATCACACGTTGTCCATCAGTTATGTTAATGAGTTTTACTACAAATATCAACTTATGCCAAGATTCTTGTAACATTTTTATGTCTCTCTGTATATCTGTTTAATGTCCCAATTTGATTCTCTGTCAATTATTTCATGTGCCAATTTTTGTTTCATTTTCTTGACTTGATTGTTTTTATGTCATTTTTTCATTGCCTGATGCATGGTGTGAGTGTGTGAGTGAGAGGGCCAGGTGCAAAGAAGCTATTGTAGCTTATCCTTTTTACCCTCAATAAAACATTCGTATTTCGTATTTCGTATTTCGTATTTCTCTCTCTCTCTCTCTCTCTCTCTCTCTCTCTCTCTCTCTCTCTCTCTCTCTCTCTCTCTCTCTCTCTCTCTCTCTCTCTCTCTCTCTCTCTCTCTCTCTCTCTCTCTCTCTCTCTCTCTCTCTCTCTCTCTCTCTCTCTCTCTCCCTCTCTCTCTCTCTCTCTCTCTCTCTCTCTCTCTCTCTCTCTCTCTCTCTCTCTCTCTCTCTCTCTCTCTCTCTCTCTCTCTCTCTCTCTCTCTCTCTCTCTCTCTCTCTCTCTCTCTCTCTCTCTCTCTCTCTCTCTCAGCATAATTTGTTTTTGCGTAGTAGTTGATTATTGATGGTTGATTGATTGATCTATTTGTTTGTTTATTCGTATTGTTTTTCATTTATTTTAATTTTTAGAGGACCTGATGAAAAGAAGTATTGTTACGTATTCAGTTATCCTCATTAAGCATTTTGAGTTCGAGTTTGAGTTCTCTCTCTCTCTCTCTCTCTCTCTCTCTCTCTCTCTCTCTCTCTCTCTCTCTCTCTCTCTCTCTCTCTCTCTCTCTCTCTCTCTCTCTCTCTCTCTCTCTCTCTCTCTCTCTCTCTCTCTCTCTCTCTCTCTCTCTCTCTCTCTCTCTCTCTCTCTCTCTCTCTCTGTGCGTGTGCCTCCCCTCATACACACGGTTAGCTATGCTTACCTACTTGCCTCCCTATTTGTTTGTTTCTCTGTCCGTCTGTTTGTCTGTATTTACTCTCTCTCTCTCTCTCTCTCTCTCTCTCTCTCTCTCTCTCTCTCTCTCTCTCTCTCTCTCTCTCTCTCTCTCTCTCTCTCTCTCTCTCTCTCTCTCTCTCTCTCTCTCTCTCTCTGTGCGTGTGCCTCCCCTCATACACACGGCTAGCTATGCTTACCTATTTGCCTCCCTATTTGTTTGTTTCTCTGTCCGTCTGTTTGTCTGTATTTACTCTCTCTCTCTCTCTCTCTCTCTCTCTCTCTCTCTCTCTCTCTCTCTCTCTCTCTCTCTCTCTCTCTCTCTCTCTCTCTCTCTGTGCGTGTGCCTCCCCTCATACACACGGTTAGCTATGCTTACCTATTTGCCTCCCTATTTGTTTGTTTCTCTGTCCGTCTGTTTGTCTGTATTTACTCTCTCTCTCTCTCTCTCTCTCTCTCTCTCTCTCTCTCTCTCTCTCTCTCTCTCTCTCTCTCTCTCTCTCTCTCTCTCTCTCTCTCTCTCAGCTCAGCTAAAGTTTCTTCTGCAAAATGAGAACACGTATATAACAAGAGAGGTGGCTATGTTCGTTCACTATGCACTTTCTCTAAGAGAAGAATCAATGTAATTTGGTTAAAGTTGTTTTTGAGTTATTATCAAGGTATTTTTTATTAGCTTGATTGGATGTTGTGCGGTTGATTGTACATGTCCCCATGTGGATAGGCCGGAGGCCTCACATTAAAAATCCAGTGTTCCAGTGTTCTCTCTCAAGGTCAGAATGGAAGAATAGGCCTAGCCTAAATTCTTATCCTTGTAAAATAAAGTGTCTGAAGTCTGAAGTCTGAAGTCTCTCTCTCTCAATAGTGGTGGTCGTAGTGGTGGTGATGGTGGTGGTGATGGTGGTGATGGTGGTAGTAGCAGTAATAGTAGTGGGAGTGCTAATGGTAGTAGAAGAAGTAAATTGTGGTGGAAGTAGTGTTTTTTAGTCCCCGAGCCGAAGTTTCGGGGAGCTATTGTTTTTGTCTGGTCCGTCCGTCCGGTGTCCGTCCGTCCGTCCGGCGTGCCTCCGTCCGTCCGGCTATTCGTCCGTTTTTCTCAAAAACTATTCAGTCTATCATCATCAAATTTGGTATACTAGTTTGCCAAGATGCAAGCTATCCACTGATGTATTTAGTTTTACATTAAGGTCAAGGTCGCGCCAGTTACGGGGTTCAAACCCCGAAACACATAATCGCTAATATCTCGCGAAGTTTTGCAAGTATTTTAATGCAGTTTTTTTCACAACATTTCTTGATGAATGGTCTATAACACAGTTGTCATGATTTTTTCTGTGCGCGCGTGTGCGCATGATCGCGCGCGCTCAAATCACGGGTCCGAACCCCAAGGCTATATATCAAAAACTATTCAGTCTATTATCGCCAACTTTGGTATACTTGTTGCACAAGATGCAAGCTATCCACTGATGTACTTAGGTTTACATTAAGGTCAAATTTACGCCATTCCGATTTCGGAGTACCTCGGCAATGCTGCGACCGCTCGGAGTTGCATTTGTTTTCATTTGTCTTTGTTTGTTTGTTTATTTGTTCGGTTGCTTTTCTGTTTTGCTTGTTCTTGTTGCTGATGTTGATGCTCTGCCTACCATGTCGTTGTTATATTTCTGCTACTGTTGTTGTTTCTGTTGACGATCTTTCTGTGTCTCAATGTTCGTTTAAACCATTAGTTACATGTTGCATGCTTAGAACCAAGGACAGAATGGAAGACTAGGCCAGTCTAAGTTCTCATCCTTGTAAAATAATGTATTTGAAGTTTGAAGGTGAAGTTTGAACTCTCTCTCTCCCCCCCTCTCTCTCTCTCTCTCTCTCTCTCTCTCTCTCTCTCTCTCTCTCTCTCTCTCTCTCTCTCTCTCTCTCTCTCTCTCTCTCTCTCTCTCTCTCTCTCTCTCACTCTATCTCTCTCTCTCTCTCTCTCACTCTCTCTCTCTCTCTCTCTCTCTCTCACTCTCTCTCTCTCTCTCTCTCTCTCTCTCTCTCTCTCTCTCTCTCTCTCTCTCTCTCTCTCTCTCTCTCTCTCTCTCTCTCTCTCTCTCTCTCTCTCTCTCTCTCTCTCTCTCTCTCTCTCTCTCTCTCTCTCTCTCTCTCTCTCTGTCTCTCCTCTGGTCGTTTCCAGCGCTCATTAGACGCTTTTCTCTGCGAATTGTCCTGAAAGACTCCCCTTCTCAATTCCTGTGCCATTCCTTTTCTTTCTCCATTGCAGGAAATTGCGCGTTTCCTTCGGGTCGTTGCCATTTAAAGTTTGATGTTTCCTGTTGCTTTTAAGCAAAATGGTGATGGGTTTTTTTGTGGGTTCTTTTTTTTTATAACACAAAGATGTTTTCCACAACCCTTTTATCTTACAGAAAGTTAGAAGCAAGTCATACTTTCTGTTGTTTTAGTATTTTCTGCTTTTTACAAGTTGGGTGTTAGGTTGACTTCTTGTTTGCGTGTTTTACGCAGGGCCATTAACCCTTTTCCTACCAAGGATTGTTGTCTGAACTTGTTGCTGTTTTCTAATCGAAATACACACGTAAACACTAAACTACGCCTCTTTTGAAAACAATGTTATGTTCTTATACACAAAATATTTTCCAGAACGCACTCTTCAAGCGTGCATGGTAGCGAACGGGGACGTATTTGGTTTAGTTACAAAGACCCCACAAAGCAGCCGAACCCCCATTACCACCACCCCTATGCCCACCACCTACAGACTCAGGACTTGGTAGCCTCTGCTGCCTTATTGTTCTCTTTCCCCCATTACTTCCCCCACCCTTTCCTTAGTTCCAAACTCTTACCATACGTTCTAAGCTTTCTCTATGTTCTATGTTGTTCTCTGATGTTTTGCTACATTGCGTTCTTTCCGTCTTGTGTCTTGTACTAGTATTGAATTCATGTTTTTTACATTGTGTAAATGGATGAAAAATAACGTTAAAGATAGCAAACGATAGAGGTTGAAGTGCTCAATCTCCCTGTGGGGATACCGGGGGGGGTCTTTCGTAAAAATAGTTCCCCCACCTTCTGTGCTTGTATCTTCTTCTAATCTGCCACTCTCTTTGACTCTGCCTTTTCCCTTTGCTTTCTATCATCTACTGTCTTTCTGACTTATTGGCCCATTCTCCTGCCTTTTTTCAAAACAAAATCTTCCAAATAACTTTTCTCCCTTGAGCTCCTCCGAAATCGGAATGTGTCGGTTGTACTCAGCGGGGAGACCAGTGAAAACTGAAAACCGGACACATACGTACCTTACCCATTATGGCCATATGGCCTGGGAACGCAGAAGAAGAAGAAGAAGTGCGCAATCTGCAGTAAGAAAGGCAAGACTGAATCAAAAACACGGAAAGAAGCGAGAAATGGAGGAAGGGGTGTTGATCTGCATCTTTGCCGAAACCTTTGCTGTTCCTTAAAGACCCACCAGATCACGTGTCAAAATCACGGGTTTCACGTGTTTTGCCTCTTACATAGCTGGTAAGAAATCTTGTTTTGACCAAGTTCAACTCCTATACAGATGCCCCCAAATTCAAATACGAAACATCATTTTAAACAACAGCCTCAATTTGATGTTGGGGACATTTGTTTGTGGGTCACAGCTAACTAGAAAAAAAAACCAAGGGACTTAATCCGTGGTGCGTCAGTGTGTCTTTAATAAATACTGAAGCATAAAAACAGGTGAGTTTAGTTGAGTAACGTGCACGGCTAGCTTCGAACAGTGTATCTTACTCTTAGCTGACATATAGTTAGTATGCGTCATCCATTCACTGCCGTCATTGTTAAGTTTAGTGTGTTGTCACCTCGTCAAAGTCTTTTTAACCCTTTCACCGCCAAAGTCGCATTTCAGCACCACAGTGATTCAACACCTATGTCACTAAAAGGCATCAAATTGGGGTCTATTATCCAAAGACCCTATTGTCTTAGTTTTGGGAAGTAAGGGTAGACCTTCTTTTATATATGTCACAGAAGAATCCCCAATACTGCAGATGGATTTTGTTCTGTACCCAAGTAATTTCAATGGACATTTTTGGCTGAAATATGGCTGGCGGTGAAAGGGTTAAAGACGAAAATTTGGTTTTATTCGCCGTGTGTAGTGTTTATTTCACCTTCATGTGCTTGTGTGAGTGTAGCGTTTTGATGTTTTTTTAGTTCAATTATTCTTAGCTGACAAGCAAACAATGGAATGGAATCGACTGCTAACACACTGCAGACCTATGGAAGACGAGGGGCAGCGAGACAGACGTCGTTACTCCCATTCAGAATCACTCAGGGAATCATTCATCTTCCTTGTACCCAATTCACGAGGTCGTTCTGTGTAGGGGAAGATGGGGTAAAAAGCGCATGGGCGGGTAAGAAGCCCACCCCAATTATCTCATGAAATGAAGCAAATTTCAGTCTCATTTTGCCCATGAGACGAGCGTTAATGTCTAGCATTCGTCTCATGGGCAAATTTGACTGAAATTTTCTTTATTTCA
This sequence comes from Phymorhynchus buccinoides, assembly GCA_017654935.2. NCBI lineage: Eukaryota > Metazoa > Mollusca > Gastropoda > Neogastropoda > Raphitomidae > Phymorhynchus > Phymorhynchus buccinoides. Next base: position 26,034,765 of record CM065684.1, read on the forward strand.
TGAGATAATTGGGGTGGGCTTCTTACCCGCCCATGCGCTTTTTACCCCGTCTTCCCCTACATGTACGCTGTTCTCCCTTTTGTGTGTGTGGTAATATTCAAGCATACATTATTAACCCTTTCACCGCCAAAGTCGCATTTCAGCACCACAGTGATTTACCACCTATGTCACTAAAAGGCATCAAATTGGGGTCTATTATCCCAAAACCTCTGTTGTCTTAGTTTGGGGAAGTAAGGATAGACCTTATTTTATATAGGTCACAGAAGAATCCCCAATACTGCAGATGGATTTTGTTCTCTACCCAGATAAATTTAATGGACATTTGTGGCTGAAATATGGCTGGCGGTGAAAGGGTTAAAGCATTCTTCCTCGTTTCAACAAAACCCCTATACCACTTCACTGCCCTTTCTTCTCCTGGGGAAGTGGGTGGATGCCTCGTGCCTCCATACGGGGAGCTGGATGACCCCGCCCCCTTCACGAGTCTCCCCCCGAGGGGATACCGGGGGGTCTTTCGTAAAAAGTAGTTCCCCCACCTTCTGGATGTTCTGTGCTTCTAACTTCCTCTAATCTGCCACTCTCTTTGACTCTGCCTTTTTTCCTTTGCTTATTGTCTGTCATCTACTATCTTTCTGACTTATTGGCCCATTCTCCTGTCGTTAAGAAAATCTTCCAAATAACTTGTACCCTCCGAAATCGGAATGTGTCGGCTGT
>CM065684.1:26052975-26057975 GCA_017654935.2 Phymorhynchus buccinoides
TTTTTGTAATAAATCCAATAATACGTCAAATGGACTATCTAAGGATAGTCCGTTTTGACTCCAAGCCAACTGTCAATAGCTGCTAATGACAGGTCTGTAAACGACTATCTTTACCATTGTCTGTCACACCTGTACCACTCCCACCCCCACCCCCCCCCCCCCCCCCCCCCCCCCCCCCCCCCCCCCCCCCCCGTTGTCTCCATTGCTCTGCAACGTCTTCCATTATCTCCTAATAATAATTGCTATTTTGCAACATTTTCTACTAAATAGGTTGCATGATGATGCTCAACAAAAATAAGTTTTTACTATGTCTGATGGAAGAAATATATTGCAAATGCCATGAAGAACATACAGCCAAAATATTTTTTTTTTACCAGCAAAATGGCTTGGTGCAGCTTTTATTTAAGATGTCTAGAATCAGTCTGTTAACGAAACAAAAAACAGCTTGATTTTGTGAGGGACGGAACAGCTGTGGTCCTTTTATAAGACCTTGATTTGAAGCGTTTTCTTGTATTTCTGCCATAGTTTTGTTTCATTCGGGTTGTTTTTTTCTCGTTTGTTCTGAGGGTCGGGTGAGAAAAAAGCCGGGTTTTGTGCTTAAGCCGCTTTTCCTCAATAAAAAAACCACGTTCGTCCGTTCATTCAGGAATAGTCTTTGATCAGATATTTATTATATAACAAGCCCCTGTTTGTTATCCTTTGTGGCTGTTTTTTTTATAACCTGGACTCAATAAATAGAGCGGAATGGCTTACGTTCCCAGCACTGTCTAGAATTATGTGCTATAAGGTGCAATGAGGGAAGTGTCATGTTATGAATTGTACTATATTTTTTATGTTTTCAGGTTTGTTGTACGTTTGTTAATATTCACTGATTTTGTGTTTTGTAATAAGTGGTTGAACTTTACGCTGTGACAGTCCTGAGACAACCATAGCTGTTGACAGGACTACGATAGACTAACTAACTAACCCTGTTTAGCAAAGACCTTTTTTCAGTACTTTCCCTTGTTCATTACATCGCTTCATCTAGGTATTGGTTGTATGTGATACGAAAAATTCGGTTTGTTTCATTTCCTGGTGAACAGAAAATATTTGTTTTGTAAACCATGACTTTCATTGTGTATGAAAGCAAGAAAATTGATTGTTTTTCATATTCTGTTGTTGCAAATGTATTATTTAAAAAGCGATGAATTTTACATCTTTGTTATTCCATAAACGTAAAACCCAATGTGGTGTAAAGTCTTTTTTCCCCTTACTTACTATAAGTTATTCATGGCTTACGCACTTTGTCCCTCCCCCCTCTCTCCACCGCGGGCTTTCAGCCCTAGTGGTGGGGGAGCTTACGGAAAGGAGCCCGGCAGTGGGTGGATGCCTTGTGCCTCCATTCGGGGAGCTGGTCGACTCCGCAATCCACGAGTCTCTCTCCGTGGGGAAACTGGGGAGTCTTTTGTATAAATGGTTCCCCCACCTTCTGGAAGTGATGTGCTTGTGACTTCCTATATGTCTCTCTCTTTGACTCTGCCATTTCCCCTTGCTTTCTATCATCTACTATCTTTATCCCTTATTGGTGCATTCTCCTGCCTTTTTTTCTATAACATTCTTCCACTGTTTTCCTTTTATACAATTTATGACATGCCAGCTTTATTGTTGTTCAGTCGTCTAGGCGTGAGACCTTACGCACTTGAGTGGGCACCTGTTGTCCATACTACACTGCATGTTTGCCTATATGGCTTTTGTATGTATTTTGCATTACTAGCATGACTGGTGGGTTTTTTTAACCGTTTTTGTAACGTGGATCCGATAAGTAAAGCTTGACGTTTCCAGCACTGTCTAGAATTATGGGCTACAGGGTACAATGATGGTGTCAATAACAATTGTTATATTTTTGTCATGTTTTCAGTTTTGTTTTTGTTTGTGTAATGTATATACATGCAGGGTGTTATTGACATGTTTGATGTTTACTGTGGTGACAGTCCTGAGAAAACCTTTGCTGTTGACGGGACTGTAAGCAATGTAAACATAAAATAAATAAATAGGCACTTTGTATCAGCGCTTTTGTCTACGCAGTTTGCCTACACTGCTTATTATGTGCAATAGCAAGAGTGGATAACAAGTAGTGGAATGGATTCATGCTGTTAATATTGATGTTGTTGCTGGGTTTTTTAATTTGGGAAAGGACATGTTGTAGTGGTCGTGGTAATAATGGTGGTAATAATGGGTGTTAGCTTTAAAACCCTTGCCACCAAAGCTTGCACAAACAACCGTGTGTGTATGTTCAGCTGTATCGATGAAAATGAGGGTGAGAGAGGCAGAAAGGCAAGCAGAATGGGTTCACAGCCCAGAATAACTCGCACATTAAAACGAAATATGAAGACAAAACGTTGTTTTGAAAACATGTCTTATGCTTGTCTGTTGCAATCGGAAAACTGGAAATGATCAGAAATTGTCTATGCATATACGAGAAGCGAGAGAGCGAGAGAGCGAGAGAGCGAGAGAGAGAGAGAGAGAGCGAGAGAGAAGAGAGAGAGGAGAGAGGAGAGGGAGAGGGAGAGGAGAGGGAGAGAGAGAGAGAGAGAGAGAGAGAGCGAGAGAGAGAGAGCTGTAGAGAGAGAGAGAGAGAGAAGCGAGAGAAGCGAGAAGCGTGTGTGTGTGTGCGCGCGCGCGGCGCGCGCGCGCGTGCGTGCGTGCGTGTGCGTGTGTGCATGTGCGTGCGTGCATAAAATCAAGGCATGCGTTCTTATCAACAAACACGCCAGCGAGTACCCTTATTACGTGTCGCTGACGTAACACAAAGTTAACACATCTGCATGGTTGCTTCGTCTGCTCTGTTGCCTGGCAAGAAAGTCTCTACTTTAAAACAAATCATTCTTTATTGTATCATTTTGTTGCTGTGGTGTTTTGTTTTGTTTTAACAATCTATCTCATTATGTGTGCTTTTATTTCATTGAAGAAAAAAGATATGCAGGAAAACATGAATACAAAAGCGAAGAAAACAAAAGAAAGACGGAGAGAGAGAGAGAGAGAGAGAGAGCGAGAGAGAGAGAGAGAGAGAGAGAGAGAGAGAGAGAGAGAGAGAGAGAGAGAGAGAGAGAGAGAGAGAGAACTCTGAGGAAAAGCTTGAGAGAGAAAATGGCGCGAGAGTAGTGCATGTATAGACTCTGTGCCATCATGGGCAAGACAAGAACTAAGGTTTCCGTTACTGGACAGCAAGCCAAAGTCTGATCTACAAGCTTCGTGGGGGAAAACCATCCACAGAACCTTTGCTCACCTCAGTACTCATGCATTGCTTATTCCCTTTCCCTCCCTCTCCATTCTTCCTCTTCCTCCCCCACCCTTTCCCAAACTAATGATCATCCGCTGCGCTTCTTTAGTTTGATCTAATCTTGCCTTTTGTACTGACAGTGCTTCTATGAGAAGGAGAGCACACCATTTTAAGCTCTGCTTGTTGCGACTCCATTTGTCTTGTTGCGACTCCATTTGTACACATACGTACGGAGATTCCGTGCGGAAACCCGTGCGCAATCCGTAAATAAGTAAAAGAAAGAAGGGAAAAGATTTGCGCACGTGTCCGTATTTCCCCCATATCCGTAAATGTTTACCCTTCTTTCTTTTACTTATTTGCGGATTGCGCATGGGATTTCCGCATGAACTGTGTACGAGGCCCTATATTGTATTGTTTGTTTTCGGACAATACAATGTTGAAACCCGGAGAGTACATTGCGACTGGACAAGGGATTTGTGTTTCTCTTGTCTGTCTGCCTGACTCTCCGTCTCTGCGTCTGTAATGTGGAACGTTGCATGTTTCACTTCACTGAGCCTAAACTACTGAACTGATCTCAACCTTTTTTTGTGGCAGAATGATACCCCATGTTCTGACATTGATGTCCGTTAAACCAGTTTCACCAAACGGAAATCCACATTGATATAAACATGCTCTCAGCCGCTGATCTGACATGTTGTACCGCTGCTTGATAGGCTGGTGTGAATCATAGTGATGTGTTGTGATATGTCGTGTTGTTGCTTACAATGATGGAGGTGTCATGTTCTGAATTGTACTGTATGTTTTGTTGTTTACAGGTTGTTGAACGTTGAACGTTCTATTGATGAGTGTTTTGTACTAAGTGGTCGAACTTTACGCGGTGACAGTCCTGAGATGACCGTAGCTGTTGACGGGACTATAATGGAAACAACAAAAAATAAAAATAAATGTTGCTTGATGGCTGACGTGTGAGTTATAGCATGCACTGTGACAAGTTGTTGTTTGAATCGCTGGTGTGTGCTATGGGGATGTGTTGTGTCATATTATGCTGTGTTTTGATTGAGGTTTCTTGCTGTTGTGACATGCTGTGTAAATTACTACTACAGATCACATGGTTAGTGTGCGCGATAGAGATGTATTGTGAAATGTTGTGTATTGTAGTTTGTGTGACTGGTGATGTTGTTGTAGGATGTGCTGCATTCTTGTTTGATTTATATGTCATGTTGTGGTGTGGTTCGCTGCATTGCCTGGCATAACAACAAGACAGCTGCTTATGCCGAGCCCTTTCTGTGTCATTTGTGGTTTGTCTTTTTTTTTTTTCATTTCTTTTGTTTGAATTTTGTTTCTTTTCCGTTCATTTTCTTCCAATTTTTCTTTTTATTCCATGTACCCTCAAGGGGCTTTCGGAGAAAAAACCCCTTGAAACTTGAAACTTGAAACTTGACCTGGTATCTTTTGACACAATGAATACTGTCAATTACATCTATGAAATCAATCGTAATGAAGCTTTGCAGAATTATTCTGGATAATCCCGGGAGGAGGCCCGTGGTATCACTTTACCCCAAAATGTCCGGACAGTGATGCATGTCTTATTTCCCCTGAAAGGCAAGCCACTCCAATGAACTCGATATTTAAATTAATTTGGCTTTGTTCTTTATTGTTGAACTGGGAGCGTGTTTATATGGCTTTGCTATCTTGCTCACGTCCCACAGAACAGCAATTACAGTTGAGCCTAGAAGACTCC
>CM065684.1:26067975-26072724 GCA_017654935.2 Phymorhynchus buccinoides
CAGTCGACATCTCTCTCTCTCCCTCTCTCTCATCACCCTCTCTCTCCATAATCTCTCTCTCTCCTCTCTCTCTTTCTTCTCTGTCTCCCTCTCTCCTCCCTCCTCTCTCTCTCTCTCTCCTCCGCTCCTCTCCTCACTCTCTCCTCTCTCCATCTCCCTTCTCCCTCTCTCTCTCTCTCTCTCTCAACTCTCTCTCTCTCCTCTCTCTCTCTCTCTCGTCTCCTCTCTCTCTCTTCTTCTCTCTTTCTCTCCTCCTCTCTCTCTCCTCTCTCCTCTCTCCTCTCTCTCTCTATCTCTCTCCCTCTCTCCTCTCCTCTCTCTCTCTCTCCTCTCAACATCACTCAGGATCGTCTCTCTCATCTCCTCTCATCAGTCATCTCTCCTTAATCTCCACTCTCTCCTCTCTCTCTCTCTCGCTCTCCTCTCTCGAGAGAGAGGAGCTCTCTCTCGCACAGCTCTCGTCCTCTCTCTCTCCGAGTCTCTCTCAGATCTCTTCTCCCTCTCTCAGATCTACTCTACTCCTCTCGTCTCTCTCGATCGATCTCAACCCTCTCTCTCTCTCGCTCGACACTCCTTCCTTCTCTCTGATCTCTTCTCTTCCTCACTGTCTGAAATTCCTCGTCTCCTCCTCCTCTCGCCTCTCCTTCCACTCTCTCATCTCTCTCTCTGTTTCTCGTTCTCCCTCTCTCTCTCCTCCTCTCATCCATCTCGGTCTCTCTCTCTCATCCCTCTCTCTTCTCTCATCTCCTCCTCTCTCACTCCTCTCTCTTCCTCAATACTCTCTCCTCTCTCTCTCTCTCTATCCCTCTCTCTCTCACCTCCCTCTCTGTCGCTCGTCTCTCCGTCCCCTCTCTCTCTCTCGTCTCTCCTCTCTCTCTCTCCTCTCTCTCCTCCTCCTCCTCCCTCTCTCTCTCCGTCCTCCACTCTCTCTCCCTCTCTCTCTCGCTCTCTCTCTCCCTCTCTCCTCTCGCTCTCTCCGTTCTCTCTCTCCTCTCCCCTCTCTCACCAGTCCGTCTCTCTCTCGGCTCTCCTCTCTCTCTCTCTCTCCTCTCCTCTCTCTCCCTCTCTCTCTCTCCTCCCTCCCTCTCTCTCTCTCTCTCTCTCTCCCTCCTCTCCCTCTCTCTCCCTCTCTCTCACTCTCCTCTCTCAGCTCTCTCTCCTCAACGTCTCATCTCTCTCGATCCTCTCCTCTCTCTCTCTCTCTCTCTCTATCTCCTCTCCTCCTCCTCCTCTCGTCTCTCTCTCCTCTCTGTCTCTCTCCTCTGTCTCTCTCACTCTCTCTCTCTCTCTCTCCTGCTCTATCATCTCTCGCTCCCTCTCTCTCTCTCTCTCTCATCTCCTCTCGTCTTCTCTCGCCTCTCCTCTCATCTCTCTCTCCTCTCTCTCTCCTCATCGCTCTCTCCTCCTCCTCCTCTCTCCTCTCCGTCTCTCTCATCTCTCTCTCTCCACTCTCTCTCTCTCTCTCTCTCTCTGGGTGGGGTGCTCTCTCTCTCTCCTCTCCCCTCTCTCTCCTATCTCGTCTCTCTCTCACTCTCTCTCTCTCTCGCAGTCTCTCTCTCCCTCTCATCCTCTCCTCTCTCTCTCTCTCGATCTCCGCTCTCTCTCTCTCTCTCTCGCTCCTCTCTCTCTCTCTCGTCATCTCCCTCCTCTCTGTCTCATCTCGTCTCTCGCTCTCTCTCTCCTTCTCACTCTCTCACCTCGCTCTCTCTCTCTCTCTCCTTCTCTCTCTCATCCTCTCACCGTCTCTCCTCCTCTCTCTCTCATCCCTCTCTCTCATCTTTCATCTCTCTCTCTCTCCTCCGCCTCTCATCGCTCATCATCTCTCTCTCCTCCTCTCTCTCACTCTCTCTCCGCTCTCTCTCCTCCTCTCATCTCTCTCTATCCTGCCTCTCTCTCTCCTTCTCCTCCTCTCTCTCCTCTCTCCTCTCATCTCCTCTCTCTCCTCTCTCTCCTCCTTCTTCTCTCATCCCTCCTCTCTCCATCTCTCCTCTCTCTCTCCTCTCTCCATCTTCTCTCGTCTCTCTCAACAGGATATCTTCTCGTCTCTCGGATCTCGTTCTCTCGCTCTCTCGCGCTCTCTCACTCTCTCTCTCTCTTTCTCGTTATCTATCTCCCTCATCTCCATCTCTCTCTCTCCTCTCTTCTCTCTCTCTCCGGGTCTCATCCCTCTCTCTCCTCTCCATCATCTCTCACCTCTCTTCTCGTCTCAGAACTCCTCTCCCTCTCTCAGTACGGTCTCTCTCCTTCTCTCAAGAGGCTCTCCATCTCTCATCTCCTCCCATCATCTCATCCTCTGCTCAACTTTCCATCTCTCTCTCTCCTCTCTCTCTCTCTCTCATCGATTCTCTCCCTCGTCTCTGTCTCTCCCTCTTCTTCTCCGCATCATCTCTGACTACCTCTCTTCCTCGACAGCTACCTCCTCTCTCTCCTTCGCTCTTTTCTTCGAAATCTCAACTCCTACTCTCCCTCTCGTCGTCTCTCTCAACTCTCTCTCATCCTCCCTCACTCCATCCTCCGTCTCTGCTCTTCCCTCAACTCTCATCTCTCTCTCCCTCTCTCTCCTCTCGTTTCCTCTCCTTCAGTCCTCATGTTCCATCTCTCGTCGCTCTCTCTCTCTCTCTCTCTCTCCTTCCCCAATTCCCCTCTCACCACCTTCTCTCTCTCTTCTCCTCTCTCTCTCTCTCTCTCTCTCTCTACTCTCGACTCATCTCTCCTCACATCTCTATCTCCTCTCTCTGTCTCAACTCCTCTCTCTCATCTCTCTCTCTCTCCATCATCTATCTCATCTCTCTCTCTCTCCATCTCTCTCACTCTTCTCACGTCTCTCTCCATCTCTCAGATCTCTCTCTCTCTCTCTCTCTCCGTCTCTCTCTCTCTCCTCTCTCCGATCTCTCTCTCTCTCAGGATCATCTCTCATATCTCTCTCGGTCTCTCCACATCTCCTCCACTCGACTCGTCCACTCTCTCTCCTCATCGCACTCTCTACCTCGGTCATCTCTCCCTCTCTCTCTCTTCATCTCACTATCACCGCTCTCATCTCTCTCCTCATAATTCAACTCGGCCTACCTCTATCAGTCCATCAACCCTCTCTCTCTCACTCCTCGACTCATCTGCTCTCCTTGCTCCGTCCCTCGCGATCCTCTGTCACGGCTCGTCTCTCGAAACTCTCTCCCTCTGTCTCTCTCTCCCCTCTCTCGTCTCTGCTCTCTCTCTCTCCTCTCTCTCAAAAGTTCTTTCTCTCCTCTCTCTCTCTTCCTCAGTCCATTTTACAAAATTATTTTAATCTTTCGATAGATCTAATGTCCTCTCTCCTTCTTCTCTCTTCAACAATCACTCTCCTTCTCGTCTGCCTCTCTAATCTAATCCTTCATCTCATCTTCTTTTCTCTCTTCTCATCCGGCTCTCTCCTCTCCTCGTCTCTGTTTCTCGAGCATCCTCTCTCCTCTCCTCTATCTCTCTCTCGTGTCTCTCTCCTCTCTCGATTGCTCTCTCTCTCTCTCTCCGATCCATCTCATCTCCTCTCTCTCTCTCTCCTCTCCTCACTCTCTCTCTCTCCTCCTCTCTCTCTCTCTCTCTCCTCTCTCTCCCTCCTCGTCTCTCTCTCCTCTCCTCTCTCTCCTCTCTTCCTCTCTATTATCATCTCACGCTCATCTCCGTCTCCTCATCATCCCTCTCTCTCGTTCTCTCTCTCTCGCATCTCCTCCATTCTACTCCTCTCTCTCTCTCAGTCTCTCATCTAACTCTACTCGTCTCCTCTCATCTCTCACTCCTCTCTCCTCTCTCTCCATCATCGTCTCCTGCTTCGTCTCTCTCTCTCCAACCCTCCTCCCCTCTCCTCTCTCTCTCCCTCCTCCCCTCTCTCCTCTCTCTCTCTCTTCCCTCTCCTCTCTCTCACTCTCTCTCACCTCTCGCCTCTCTCCCTCTCCCATCTCTCCTCTCTCGTCTTCTCTCTCGCCATCTCTCTCTCTCCTCTGTCTCGTCTCACCCTCTCTCTCTCTCTCCTCGGTCTCCCTCTCTTCTCACTCTCCTCTCCTCTCTCCTCCACTTTCCTCTTCCAGCTTCTCGCTCCTCTCTCTCATCTCGTCTCACCTCCCTCTCTCCTCTCTCCTTCTCATCTCTCCTCTCTCCCTCCTCATCTCTCGCTCCCTTTCTCTCTCTGCTCCTCTCGCTCTCCTCACTCTCTCCGCTCTCATCATCTCCCGTCTCTCTCCCTACTCTCCTCTCCTCCCTCCCTCCTCCACTCTCCTCTCTCTATCTTCACTCTTCTCAGAGTTCTATCTCGTCTCTCTCCAATCTCTCTCTCTCCGCTCTCGTCTCTCCACTCCTCTCATCGCCACATCTCTCTCTCTCTCCGGTCCAAACTCCCTCTCTCTCTCCTTTCCTCTCCATCCATCTCTCTCTCATCTCTCCTCTCTCACTCCATCTCGCCCTCTCTCCTCCTCTCCTCTTCAACCTCATCGCTCCTCGCTCTCCTCCTCTCGTCTCACTCTCTCTCATCCTCTCTCCAATCTCTCATCTCTCTACTCTCCCGTCCATCTCTCTACTAAACTCCTCCTCTTCTCTCGTCTCTCAAATCTCTCCCTCGCCTCTCTCCCACCTCTCTCTCCCTCTCTCATCATGTTCTCCCTACCTCTCGTCCTCTCTCTCTCTTCTCTCCTCTCGAACCTCGAGAATCCCTCTCCCTCTCTCGTCCTCATTCCCATCTTCCTCTCTCTCTCCTCCGCTCCTCGCTCTCTCAGCGCTCTCATC
>CM065684.1:26073224-26083224 GCA_017654935.2 Phymorhynchus buccinoides
CACTTCTTTTCTATAACATATCTATCTACTCCTTATTCATCATTGAACATAGGATCTAGATCAAAACTAGAGTCAAACACACAAGATCTCAATCACCTGCCATCAATAATACTTACTAGTGGGCTTATGATGACTGGTTGTGAGTGTTGCTCTAGCTACGTTTCAGCATCTTGTGTGACAACTTTTTCTCACCACTCCAATTATAGCCTTCACTTTCAAACAATGAAAGCCTGCTATTGGTGTATTACAGTCCACACGTCACAATTTTGCTGTTCTAAATGTACCGAACAATCACGCGCCTATTACATCCTTATCACGTGCCGACATTCAAATCTTTCTCGTGCTCAGAAAGGAAGGGGTTGAAAGGGGCCGACTGTGGTGGTCACTTTCTTGTGATGTGACGGTAGAAAGGGGGGGGGGGGTGAAGGGAGATAACCTCGGTAGATGGTACGTGCTGACCAGGGAGAAAGAGATAACGCCCTTCCGCGGCGTTCGTTTGAAGCAGCGGGGCAATTAACGTGGCGGCTGGACAGAGAAATGTAAAGGCGAGGGGAGGGGGGGGGGGAGGAGAAGGGGGGGGGGGGTGTAGATAAGAAATAAAGAAAGTGGGTCGCGCGGGACACTTACGTCACAGAGGCCCCCCGAAGAAAAGATTCTGGTACCGGAATCTTCCTGTGGAACTCCGACTCCACTTTCGACTTGGGCGACAGGGACAAATTAGTGGGGAGACTGGGTCGGCTGGAATGGTGGAACATCTGGTCGCAACACAGAGTTCAAAGGAGCAGGTGGGTTAGAGATCAGTGGAATGGATTCCGACTGAGGTTGGTGCGGCAATCCTGTGTTGAGTTGTCCCAAGGTTGATTGCAGAATAGCAAACACCTCTTGCCTGAGTTTCCCCTTTAGCCTGGATTCATCATTGCTGATGATGTGGTTTGGTAGGCCGATTCGGGCGAAAATGGCTTTGAGTGCCGCGGCTATCTGGCTAGCATCAAGTGAGGAGATTGGGGCGGCATCGCACTGCATGGTACATATGTCGACCACGGTGACTATGTACCGGAATTTCTTCTTCCGTTTAGGTAGAGGCCCGACCAAGTCGACTGCCACTCGCTGAAAGGGAGGGGTAGGTGACGGCTGTACGTGCGGCGGCCTGTCCCGATAGTACCTTCGGTGGGTGTTTGCGGGTACAGTGCTGCCTTTCACCTGAGGTACCTGTGGCGAGTGGTCTTGGGTCGTTAGGCGGACATTCCTTGGGAAGGATTTTCCAAGTTGTGGCGGACTTGGTGACTTGGGACAATCTGGATTGGCTCGCGCGGCAATTTGGGTTGCCGCGTTGAGAGGTTTCTTCCCCGCTGAGGGAGATTTGCTCTTTGGGAAGGAGGGAGGGAGTTGGTTTGTGGATTGGGGAGAAGGGAATCCTGCTGAAACTATGGCAGGTTGAGAGGGGTGCCCTAAAAACACATACTGTGATCCCAGTATGAGGTCATAGACAGGACTGTCCATGAGCACTGCCTTGATGGGTCCCTTTACAAACCTGGTGTCGACATTGATTATGGCGACTGGCAAAGTGGAAGGGGGGATTGCAGCATCAGGGCCCTGCAGAGAGATGAAGTCTCCCGTGTATGCTGACGCAGGGACTAGGGATCCACAGACAATTGCGTCGCATGACAGTCCAGAGTCATAGAGACACTGAACAGGGATGTTGTTGACAGTCGCCTGTCCGACGACTGACGGTGTGCCTGGACACTGTACTGGGGAGGGGTTTGTGCAATTCTGCGAAGTCGAGACGACTTGCATAGTTGCAACATTTTGCCGCTTGTAAGCAAGTTTCCTGCAGTCATCCCGATTGTGGGTGTTCGACTTGCAGTATGAGCAGAATAAGGGTTGCCCCAGTGGTTGTCGTTCATGGGTAGAACCGTGGGACCCACTGTTGGAGTTGGGGTTAAACCTGCTCTGCTGTGAAGCAGTGGACCCAACTACTTGCTGTAGTTTTGGCTTTTTAGGGGCGCTAGGTTCATCATGGGCTAGAGTGTACCTATCACTTAGCTGGATGAGGTCGGCCAGAGTTGTGGCACCTTGTTCGGCAGTAAAGGTGCGTAACTCTGGGGACATGGTTTCGCGCAGTTGCTCGCCAACCATTAGTTCACGGAGATCCTCATAGGACTCTGATTTGGCAGAAAGGGACACCCATTTAGTCAGATAGTTCCCCAGTCTATCTGAGAATTGGGCATAGGACTCTCCCCTACCTTTTCTGGTTGTCCGGAACTTTTTCCGGTAGGCATCCGCTGTCAACTGGTATCTGTTGAGCAGGGCTTCTTTCAAAGCTGGGTAGTCGGTAATTTGGCTTGACGGAAGTTTACTGTACACCTCATAAGCCACACCCCTTAGACTTTGGGCAAGCTTGAGGTTGAACTTTTCCGGAGCAAGCTCAAATTCCTGGGCCAGTCTTTCAAATCTATCGAGGAATGCATCGATAGACTCTGTTGCCTCATTGAATGCCTCCAATGTGAAGGTCATGGCTGAGGTATGAATGGGAGGGGGAAAATTTTGAGGGGCAGCAGTCTCAGAGTCTGCTGAGTTTTCAAGCTGCTTCATAGCTAGTTCATGGTCTCGCGCCTTTTCTCGCTCAGTGGCCTCAAGTTCGAGTTCTTTATTTTTGGCATCCTGCACTAGTTGTCTCTGCCTTAACTCATGAGTACGGATTTGCTCTTGAGCGTCGCGATCTTTATCTGCTTTATGCCTCTTGAGCCTCGCGATCTTTATCTGCTCTGTTGAGCCTCGCGAGCTTTATCAGCCTCTTGAGCCTCCCGAGCTTTATCTTTCTCAGCCACCTCGCGAGCTTTCTCTTTCTCAGCCACCTCGCGAGCTTTCTCTTTGTCATATTCAGATATGACAAAATTGGCTAACTCTTGGCCTGACAATCCTAGAGATTCTCCCCATTCTTTAAGTTCCCTCCTAAGTTTAACAATCTCAGCCATGGTTGTAAATACAACTATTCAAAATAAAAACAAAACTGCTGAGTTGAATGTATCAAACAACACTTACCTATTTCAGCATAAACAGAAATAGCATGCACATCAAAATAAAGTCATAAATAGCATTCAAACAAATCAAATCAAAACACAGTGAACCAAATCACAATAACTTTCCCAGTGGACACAAGATCAGTTTTTGAAAAGGAACTACAGTTTGAATTGAAATTTGTTAGACTTTATGAAAAAAAATATCCCGGACGCGAGCCCCCAATTAGATGTGACGAGGTAATGGGTTAAAAGGCTAAGTCTCTAGGGAAGACTTTAGAAAATTTGCCTTTAGCCCACTTCTCTAGGGTATGGGAGATGAGCAACTTTCCCGGCCCCTTTTCATCTAATAAATTTATATTTGTGCCCGGGTTCTGGCTCGTCAGATGGTTGTAAGAAATACAAGTGGTTGAATTGCTCTAAATGGCAGACAGAGAGAAGTAGGGTTTTACATGAAATTACAAGACTCCCACTCTCATCAGTCTGACCAAAGGGTTCAGGATTATTTGACACTTGTATTTTATTTACTCCCAAAATCTGCATAAGATTATGCAACAATAATAATAAAGCAGCTCAATGGCGCCAAAACAAAATATGGATAAAACACAATGAAATCCGAAAGGATTCACAAGACTTTTGTCTTTCTATAAGGTTCGCCCCATGCCGGAAGGGTTACTAATTATCATCGGTGTCCGTAGGAAAGTTCAAATGATTGGCGCAGTCAGGTAGACTTAGCTGTTTGAAGTTCTGGGCTTGCTCGTCAGGTGAGAGTAGCTCCCAGTCGTTCCTATTACGGCTTCGCGGGATGGCACGGTTCAGGCGTGGTCTCCTCGCGGATTCTGGGTGCAGGTTGTCTTGGCGACGGACCCGTCTTGGTGCGTGGTGGAGTCCGGGATGATCGTCCGGCCCACGATGCCCTGCTGATAATCACAGGAGAAGGTGGATGTAGATCTCTATGGCTTAGAGACAAGGGGCTTCAGTCGGCAGGGAATTAGTGAATCCCAACCGGCTTGAAGGCTTCCCTTGTACAATAGCACTACATGTAGTTAATAAATAAACTGAATTTCAGTTAACAAACTGAGATCAGTAAAACATAAAAGGTGATCAAGACAACATCATTCTCCATCCAACACCTGGAAAGGAATGGTATCATAAAGTGCAAGATTGCGGCCCATAGGTTTCCTACTAAAAATAGTGCAAGATTGCGGCCCATAGGTTTCCTACTAAAAATAGACAAAAGGGTTAGTAGGCATAAACTCCGGTTCTGGTACCAAAAGTGTTCAAGTCAAAAACACACACACACAAATAATCAGTGCACATAAATAGAATAGAATGTTTACCACTTCTTTTCTATAACATATCTATCTACTCCTTATTCATCATTGAACATAGGATCTAGATCAAAACTAGAGTCAAACAAACAAGATCTCAATCACCTGCCATCAATAATACTTACTAGTGGGCTTATGATGACTGGTTGTGAGTGTTGCTCTAGCTACGTTTCAGCATCTTGTGTGACAACTTTTTCTCACCACTCCAATTATAGCCTTCACTTTCAAACAATGAAAGCCTGCTATTGGTGTATTACAGTCCATACGTCACAATTTTGCTGTTCTAAATGTACCGAACAATCACGCGCCTATTACATCCTTATCACGTGCCGACATTCAAATCTTTCTCGTGCTCAGAAAGGAAGGGGTTGAAAGGGGCCGACTGTGGTGGTCACTTTCTTGTGATGTGACGGTAGAAAAGGGGGGGGGGGGGGTGAAGGGAGATAACCTCGGTAGGTGGTACGTGCTGACCAGGGAGAAAGAGATAACGCCCTTCCGCGGCGTTCGTTTGAAGCAGCGGGGCAATTAACGTGGCGGCTGGACAGAGAAATGTAAAGGCGAGGGGGGGGGAGGGGAGAAGGGGGGGGGGTGTAGATAAGAAATAAAGAAAGTGGGTCGCGCGGGACACTTACGTCAAGCCACCCTTTCTGATGGCTTCTGGATGCTTTTCCCCTTTTGGAATATCTGCTGAGCATACCCAGTCTTCTGCGCCGTTGTGCAAGCTCTGCTTTTTGTGTTCTGGCAGGTGCAGTGACTCTTATCCACGGCTTGCCACCTCATGCAGAGTAGAGTGTTGCTTGTGGGGTTGCTGCTGGCAATATCACTCACCCTATCCAAGTCTTTTACCGTTGCAATTATAAGCTTAGATCAGCGCATCGGCTCTGTCGTCGTGATCATTGTCTTGTCTTGGTTGATGTTTTTGTCGCTTTATTAGTGTTGATGTCGTCGATATCACCTTGATTTTCAGCATCCTCTCTTCTGGCGGCAGCAGCAGCAGCAGCAGCAGCAACAGCCACAACCACAACATAATCACCCTCTTCAGCAATAAAACATCAGCGACAACCACAACAAATTCATCACGAAACATATAAACAAAAACACTCAACGAAAATAACAGCATCAACTTTCTCCTCCACTGCCTCACCCTTCTCCTCCACTGCCCCACCCTTCTCCTCCACTGCCTCACCCTTCTCCTCCATTGCCCCACCCTTCTCCTCCATTGCCCCACCCTTCTCCTCCATTGCCCCACCCTTCTCCTCCATTGCCCCACCCTTCTCCTCCACTGCCTCACCCTTCTCCTCCATTGCCCCACCCTTCTCCTTCTCCTCTTCTTCTTCTCCCCCTCTTCTTCTTCTTCGTTCTCCTCCTCCTCAACCTGCAAAACAAATCTCAACAGCAGCAAAATCATCGTATTTGTCTGTCCTAATGGGGAGCGTTTCTTGGAATAAAAAACACTCTCGGGGGGATACCGGGGCATCTTTTGTATAAATAGTTCCCCACCTTCTGGACGTCATGTGCTTGCAACTTCATTTAATCTGTCACTTTCTTTGACTCTGCCTTTTCCATACTTTGCTTGCTTTCATCTACTATCTTTCTGCCTTTCCGGTCCATTATCCTGCCTTGTGTCAAGAAACGCTTTCAAAAAGATTTCCTCCAGCCGACGTCGGACATGCTGGGCCTAATTATTTCTTAGTTGGGCGCATAACGGCAGCATGATGCATAATATGCGCTCATAATTGACAGGAAACTGTCTGAGCGATCGAAGAAGAAAGAAGAAGAAGAAGAAGAAGAAGAAGAAGAAGAAGAAGAAGAAGAAGAAGAAGAAGAAGAAGAAGAAGAAGAAGAAGAAGAAGAAGAAGAAGAAGAAGATGAAGAATAATAAGAAGAGAGAGTAGTAAAGGTGAGGTGAAATGAGTAGGGGAGAGAGAAGGAGATAGAGTGAGTGAGACAGCGAGAGAGAGAAAGAGAGAGAGAGAGAGAGAGAGAGAGAGAGAGAGGGGGGGGGCAGACAGACAAACATAATTGACAGGAAACTGTCTGAGCGATCGAAGAAGAAGAAGAAGAAGAAGAAGAAGAAGAAGAAGAAGAAGAAGAAGAAGAAGAAGAAGAAGAAGAAGAAGAAGAAGAAGAAGAAGAAGAAGAAGAAGAAGAAGAAGAAGAAGAAGAAGAAGAAGAAGAAGAAGAAGAAGAAGAAGAAGAAGAAGAAAAAGACGAAGAACAAGAAGAACAAGAAGAACAAGAAGAACAAGAAGAACAAGAACAAGAAGAACAAGAAGAACAAGTTAGAAGAAGACATGCAAAACGAAAGAAAGAAAACAAACAAAACACTAATCTTCGAACTGAATCCAAAAACCGAGGCAGCCATTCACCATCACCATCACCTGTGGACCAATCAACAGGTCATCCATCTACATCTACATCCATCCTGTATTGACGAGCCTCGTTAAAAAAAACGCGGGTTCAATTCTCCACACTTACCAGTAGAATCGGTGTCAACACCCTTGATTGCCCCCTCCTCCACAATCTCTCTGCCTAGTACTTTTCGCATTTGTTTTCAGCAGGCTTCAGTGAGGTTGTTTTAAAGGGCCAGCCACACATCCACTAACATCGTACAACAGTACGATACAATTCGATCAGGTGGTTTAAAACTAATCTTTATTCATTTGAAAACATAGTCAAGCAGAAAGACAATTATTAGAGAAACAACAAGCTCGAAGCTTATACCGTGCTCCTTAAATTAACATAATTGTGCAACTATTGATTGAACAGATGGAGACTGATCATGTGATATCGATGCGCCAATCACATTTGTTCTTTTGATACCACGTGATCGAAGCGTTTCGTACAGTGGTACGATTTTAGTGGACGTGTGGCTTGCCCTTAAACTGTCTTATTTTCCCCTGTTTGTTGTCTATTTCGTGCGCTTGGTGCAATGGTGGAAGCGAGACTGTGGGTGGGGGTGGGAAGCAGAAAGAGGTGGGGTGGCTGGAATGAAGAAGGGTAAGGACAAAAAGCAGGGGAGTGTTCTTTGGGAAGAAGAGGAACCCCCCCCACACACACACACACACACACACACACACACACACACACACACACACACACACACACACACACACACACACACACACACACTCAGAGAGAGAGAGAGAGAGAGAGAGAGAGAGAGAGAGAGAGAGAGAGAGAGAGAGAGAGAGAGAGAGAGAGAGAGGGGTCAGACAAATTGGTCTGCTTAAAAAAAAAAAAATTATCACATGCACACCACACGCAGGTAGAACAAAAAAACATCGAAAGTCCAAGCTCCAAACTTTCAATGAGGATAAATGAGTGTGTGTGTGTGTGTGTGTGTGTGTGTGTGTGTGTGTGTGTGTGTGTGAGAGAGAGAGTGTGAGAGTGTGAGAGTGAGAGAGAGAGTGTGTGTGTGAGAGAGAGAGAGAGAGAGAGAGAGAGAGAGAGAGAGAGAAGAGAGAGAGAGAGAGAGAGAGAGAGAGAGAGACTCAGAGGGTGTGACCCTCACTCTCTCTCTCTCTCTCTCTCTCTCTCTCTCTCTCTCTCTCTCTCTCTCTCTCTCTCTCTCTCTCTCTCTCTCTCTCTCTCTCTCTCTCTCTCTCTCTCTCTCTCTCTCTCTCTCTCTCTCTCTCTCGCAGGTAGAACGAACAAACCCATCGAAAGTCCAAACTCCAAACTTTCAATGAAGATAAATGAGTGAGTGTGTGTGTGTGATAGAGAGAGAGAGAGGGGAGAGAGAGAGAGAGAGAGAGAGAGAGAGAGAGAGAGAGAGAGAGAGGGAGAGAGAGAGAGGGAGAGAGAGAGAGAGAGAGGGAGAGAGAGAGA
This sequence comes from Phymorhynchus buccinoides, assembly GCA_017654935.2. Lineage (NCBI taxonomy): Eukaryota > Metazoa > Mollusca > Gastropoda > Neogastropoda > Raphitomidae > Phymorhynchus > Phymorhynchus buccinoides. The sequence continues at coordinate 26,081,404 of CM065684.1, forward strand.
GAGGGAGAGAGAGAGAGAGAGAGAGAGAGAGAGAGAGAGAGACAAGACAGACAGACAGACAGACAGACAGACAGACAGATAGAGAGTAAACACAAGACACTGCGCTCTTTACTATTTCACGATCACCGTCAATTACAATGGGAAATCAGGAGCAATGGTCCTGTACTTAGTTCACTCAACTGATGGCGGGGTTTATGTCGTCGCACTCACTGTACTGGTGTCCCATTGTAGTTGATTGAACCCGCCGCCAACACCCAGACAGAGAGAGAGAGAGAGAGAGAGAGAGAGAGAGAGAGAGAGAGAGAGAGAGAGAGAGAGAGAGAGAGATCGAGATCCCATTGGAGTTTATTGAACCCGCGCCCCCGCCAACACCCAGACAAAGCGCGCGCGCGCGCGCGAGAGAGAGAGAGAGAGAGAGAGAGAGAGAGAGAGAGAGAGAGAGAGAGAGAGAGAGGAGAGAGAGAGAGAGAGGGAAGAGAGAGAGAGAGAGAGAGAGAGAGAGAGAGAGAGAGAGAGAGAGAGAGAGAGAGAGAGAGAGATCAAAATCAAACCAAACAGGTTTTTTTATTGCCATTAGCATACATAAGCCTTTATGGCAAGGGGATACTGTCAAATAACACATATCATTTTTGTAGGCAAATAAAGAAAATCAATCTATAACAATAATGCAAAAAAGACAACTATTTAGAAATAAAAATAAAATAAAAATAAATAAAATTATTCAGTGAGCAATCTTTCTCGTAACGCTTCCTCCTCTCCTTTTAAACCTGCTCTTTCCTTTCATCACCCCCCCCCCCCCTCCCTCTTCTCCCACATGTATACACAAACCATCCGTCCACATTTGTATTTAACTAAACATAATGTAATGAGAGAGAGAGAGAGAGAGAGAGAGAGAGAGAGAGAGAGAGAGAGAGAGAGAGAGAGAGAGAGAGAGAGAGAGAGAGAGACAAAAAAGAGACACATGGAGAAAAACACAAGCAGACATATATATATATATATATATATATATATATATATATATAGAGAGAGAGAGAGAGAGAGAGAGAGAGAGAGAGAGAGAGAGAGAGAGAGAGAGAGAGGAGAGAGAGAGAGAGAGAGAGAGAGAGAGAGAGAGAGAGAGAGAGAGAGAGAGAGAGAGAGAGAGAGAGAGAGAGAGAGAGAGAGAGAGGGAGAGAGAGGTCGGAAGTCGGAAGTCGGAAATTTAATGAGTTTGGGCCTACAGCCCCTCTCATGGGGGGAAACACACACAACAGTAACCAATACATGCATTAACAATCACAATAATACAGTGAGACAATACCTGAAATACAAAAGCACATGAGTAAATCCACATCACTGAAGGCATGCAATAAAACGAAAAGGAAATTCTAAAATCACAGAATATTTAAGAATACGAAGGTTATATGTTGTTACAATTTGCATTGTTTTCAATAAAATGTTGCCGAATGTTAAAAGCTGGCCTTTGTTCAGTTTCGTATAACTACGACAGTAACATTTGATGTTACCGTCAGAATCTTCAATATGTTGAAGGCGGATAGTGAAACGAAGAAGATGTTAATTGGGTATGTCGTGGTTCTCTTTTGTTGTTGTTTTTACTGTTGTTGTAGTTTTTGTTGTTGTTTTATTTCGATATGGTGCAACAATTTTCCAACAAGAAGATGTACGTGTATGTGATATCCGTTTGTACTCTTCCGAGCAACCCTGAATGCTAGAATTTGAGTGAAAAGAAGGACATTTCTGTGATAACAAAATAAACAGGTTGTGTATGTATGAAAACCTAGATTGTTTCTAGTCTAGTGTACTGTGAGTTGTGTGATGCGC
>CM065684.1:26085724-26093224 GCA_017654935.2 Phymorhynchus buccinoides
GAGAGAGAGAGAGAGAGAGACGGAGAGAGAGAGCAATGGACGAATAAACATCAATCCCGAATCTCTCACATAAACATACATAGACACATAGACAGACAGACAGACAGACACACACACATACACCACACACACACACACACACACACACACACACACACACACACACACACACACTGCAATTTCTCAGTTATGAGATAATAAAGATGATTTGATTTGATTTGATTTGACACACACACACACACACACACGCGCGCGCGCTTGTCAGCCTGTATGCACGCAAGCCAGCACACGCATAATATAACGCTTACCCTGTGCCTCTGTGCCTCTGTGTCTTTTGCTTGGTCTCGTCGTTGTTTGTTCCTTTTAAACATGTCCCCCCCCCCCCCCCCCACCCCCCACCCCCGTTTCTTAACAAGGGTTTTCAATTAAGCATTTCCAACAGTTTTTGTATCACATCACATGTACTGTAGAGTTATTCCTTTACGCTTTAATTTAAGAGAGAGAGAGAGAGAGAGAGAGAGAGAGAGAGAGAGAGAGAGAGAGAGAGAGAGAGGGGGAGAGAGAGAGAGAGAGGGAGTTGGGAGAGAGAGAGAGAGAGAGAGAGAGAGAGAGAGAGAGAGAGAGAGAGAGAGAGAGGTGGGAGAGAGACACAGAGAGAGTCAGAGAGAGAGAGAGGGAGAGAGAGGAGAGAGAGAGAGAGAGAGAGAGAGAGAGAGAGAGAGGGAGAGGGAGACAGAGAGAGAGAGAGAGAGAGAGAGAGAGAGAGAGAGAGAGTGAGAGGAGAGAGAGAGACAGAGAGAGAGAGAGAGAGAGAGAGAGAGAGAGAGAGAGAGAGAGAGAGAGAGAGAGAGATGTATGAAGAAGGCGACACTAATGAAGAACGACTCTTTTTTTTTTTAAATTAACGCTTTATTCATTATTCAAGATTCAAGATTCAAGATTCTTTAATCAGCCAATGCACCGTAATACAAAGGAAATCGTTTTGGTTTTGCACAAGACACAATCCAACAACAACGAAAGCATGCACATCGAATGGACAAATGACATCATCATGTATCAGTCTCTCCCTCAGATTCTCTCTTTCTCTCAGGCGCACACCTACACATACACCAACACACACACATACACGTGTGCATACACATTTATACCAATACATGTCCCACCTCCTCACACACGCACATACGCGAGCACACACACAGTACTCACACACAAGACCGCGAGCATACAGGCACACCGATTGACACAAGTCTGGGCAAAATAGGATAAAGAATTCCCCTAGGGGAATGAGGCTACTGAGTATTGATGGCTCTGACAGCAGAGGGGTAAAAGCTGTTCTTCAGGCGGTTAGATTTGCACTTAAAAGAGCAGAACCTTTTACCAGAAGGGAGAGATTGAAACAGATGGTTGGCTGGGTGTGTGCTATCAGATATGATGGATTTAGCTTTGTGTCTTATGCGCACACTATAGATGTTATCTGGGGAAGGCCTATGATTTTTGAGGCTGTCAGTGAATCGTTAAGACCTAACAAAGACAATACAATGACGAGCACGGAAAGAAAATGCAGTGAAAGTACAAAATACAGAGATAAAAGAGCAATGTTAATAATAATAATAATGATAATAATATAATAATAATAATAATAATAATAATAATAATAATAATAATAATAATAATAATGATAATGATACTACTACTACTACTACTACTACTACTACTACTACTACTACTACTACTACTACTACTACTACTACTACTACTACTAATAATAATAATAATAATAATAATAATAATAAAGAAGACATTTATAGAGCGCACATTCTAGGCGAACTACTCATGGCGCTTAACAAAACTAAAATTCACTCCACATGCAAGATTATTACATCATACATAATTTGTATTATGGACCATACTCAGACGCGCTTGCATTCCCACCGTCACCCCCCACACAAACACATACTCATATGAAAATCGCATGCAAAAAAAAAGAAAAGAAAAGAAGATTGGGTGGCGCGCCTCTGGCAGCGACGCGCTCTCCAGGTGGGAGCAACCCGAATTTCACAGACGCCTCTGTGACTATAAAGTACCTAATACCTATACCTAATATATGCAAACATGCACACGCACAAACACACTCACATCAACGCACTCAAACACACACACATGTACGCACACATATGCGCGCCTGCACACACACACACACACACACACACACACACACACACACACACACACACACACACACACACACACACACACACACACACACACACGCTCGCGCGCGCGCACACACACACACACACACACAAACAAACAGAAGTGTTATCACATGTGACTCGCTAATTAACCAGAGATAGCAAGGCTAACGAAGGGGGGGCGGGGGGGGGGGGGGGGGGGCGAAATGGAAAACGGTGGGTGGGTGGGTGTGGAGGGCGTATCCGAAGGTGGGAGGCGAAGCTGGGTCATTCATTAATAGTAAGAATGGAAATTGAAGAGAGGGGGCAGCTTCATTAAAGAGCTGTGCGGTGAATAACTGGAGTACCCTTTATTAATTCATGATGTCTGAGGAAATCCAGAACTGAGACCTTTACTTGGGAAATCTAGAACTCGCACGATTTCGCCTCTTTCTTCTTCTGTGTTCCCCAGGCCATATATGGCCATAATGGGTAAGGTACGTATGATGTCCGGTTTTCAGTTTTCACTGGTCTCCCCGCTGCGTAGAGCCGGCACATTCCGATTTCGGAGGAGCTCAAAGGAAAACAATATATTTGGAAGATTTTTTTTTTAAAGGCAGGAGAATGGGCCAATAAGTCAGAAAGATAGCAGATGATAGAAAGCAAAGGGAAATTTCAGAGTCAAAGAGGTATTTTATTCTTTTCATATCCCTTCTATTTTATGAATGAAAAAGAAACACCCCGACGAAGGTGCTGACGGGACCCAGGGACGCGCTGGCCCCACCTGCCCTACCAACTCAAGAGCAGCCCTACAACAACAGTAGGGCTCGAAAATAGAAAGGTTGAAAAGACTGTGGATTCTTCCAGCATCACAAATTTGTCATCCATTTCCACACACAAGCTGTTTTGAGACCAAGTAACAGAGAAATCGTTCTTCTACCCACCATTTGTTTGGTTTTCGTTTTGAACCCCCATGGATTCAGAAAGTGCAGTAATTGATTCACATTCGAATTTGAAAAAACAAACAAACCTGCATGCTTGCATTGGTTAATGTATTCCCACTTTAGCGCAGGGAATGAGCTGGGATTTTTTGTTTTAAGAAAAGGGGGTTTCAACCTCTAAGGGTATTATTTGTATATTAATTATGTAAGAGAACGTGAACAAAAATCTATGATCGGGTTGCTTCCCTTTGAACGACGAATCACAGAAATAGAACGCGGTTAATGAACGATTTTCGGAGAAAAAACCCTCGGGGAGAGCACTTCGTGAAAATTAGAGTTGTTTACCTTCATTACTCGGTCAAATACATGGTAACAATGCAAAATGGCGTCGAAGCTTGAAACCGCAGGATGCGAGTAAGCGACTTGCAATTTTTTTATATAGAAAATTTAGGGGTGGCAGGCCACAAACTGTTAAAACTTGCAAAATGTGACGTAAAAATATAAATGACATAATGTTTTAGAATTACGTACGGTGTTCTAAGTGCTGTGTGTCTGCTCAAACACACGAGTCGATAGGCTACGAGAGCTGATAGTAGAGTGACTTCCCCTGTTTGACCGATTGAATTAAAGGTCAAGATGTGCCACCCCCCCTACCTATCTCGGTTAATTGTATTTTTCCGTTATTGCCTTTCTTACCATACATAAAGCTGTATTTTAGGAATTTTTTTAGCTAATAACCTTTTTGGAATACTAACCCTAACCCTAACCCTAGCCCTAACCCTAACCCTACCCCCCACCGTATAAGACGGAAAAACGCAACGAACCACAACTGTGACAAATCGCGGTGTACTGCAGTACATAGTGGGGGGTAGGGTTAGGTTTAGGGGGTAGGGTTAGGGTTAGGGTTAGTATTCCAAAAAGGTTATTAGCTAAAAATGTTCCTAAAATACAGCTTTATGTATGGTAAGAAAGGCAAAAAACGGAAAAATACAATTAACCGAGAAATGCATGGGGGGTGGCACATCTTGACCTTTACCTAGGCAAGATAACTCCCTCACACCATGAAATTACTCCCCTTAATTATTTCCGAACAATTCCTATTTATTATCTTGGAAAACCCAGAATTCACCAAATGCTTACTTCCCGTTGAAGGACGGATTTTACAGTAATAGAACGCGGTTAATTTATTATCTTGGAAAACCCAGAACTCACGGAGAGCTCTTATTGGCCATTTGTTGGCCAGTGTCCGACGCAGAGGCCGTGCGGTGCTAATTGGTCAACTCATTCTGTACAGATGGGCAGTGACTGGCCTTAGTCCACCCGAGACCAGAGGGTGATATCGGGCAACTTAATGTCTCTGTCTCTCTGTCTCTGTCTCCGTCTCTGTGTGTGTGTGTCTGTCTGTCTCTCTCCCTCTTTGTCTCCCCCCCCCCCTCTCTTCTCTCTCTCCTCTCTCTCTCTCTCTCTCATCTGTCTATTTATCTCCTCTCTCTCTCTCTCTCTCTCTCTCGCTCTCTCTCTCTCACCCCCCCCTCTCTATCTCTCTCTCTCTTTCTCTCCCCCATCTCTCTCTCTCTCTCTCTCTCTCTCTCTCTCTCTCTCTCTCTCTCTCTCTCTCTCTCTCTCTCTCTCTCTCTCTCTCTCTCTCTCTGTGCCACACGCCTGTGAGTTTGCTCGCCCGGTGTGTGTGTGTGTGTGTGTGTGTTGTATGCGTGTGTGCGTATGTGTACGTACGTGCGTGCGTGCGTGCGTGCGTATGCTCTCTCTCTCTCTCTCTCTCTCTCTCTCTCTCTCTCTCTCTCTCTCTCTCTCTCTCTCTCTCTCTCTCTCTCTCTCTCTCTTCCTCAAATGATGCACATTGATATATATAAGAATCTGGTCATGCGCAAAAGGGATTTTTAACCCATTAAGAACCGACGATGGTGGTTTTAAATGATTAAGGACTGAAATTAAGAACAGATGGAAATCTGGTTTGAGCTGCTGGTATTTATGTTCATTTTTCTTGATTGCTTTATTCAGTCATTTTGTAAGTCATTTCCATTGAAGGTTGAAAATAAGGACATATGAGAATCTGATGTTAGCTGTATTTCTATTTTCGTTTGTTTGTTTGTTTGTATTAGTTGACTTTGCAAGCTATTTTGATTCTGAGTCTGTGGCTATTCTGTCCTTTGTTTCTGTCTGTCTCTCTATGTGTTCGAATTTCTTTTTTGTCATCTCCCTCTTTCTGCATCATCCCGTCGATTATTATTATTTTCAACATAGTTGTATCAAGATGATCTTTGAGAGAGGGGGAGAGAGAGAGAGAGAGAGAGAGAGAGAGAGAGAGAGAGAGAGAGAGAGAGAGAGAGAGAGAGAGAGAGAGAGAGAGAGAGAGAGAGAGAGAGAGAGAGAGAGAGAGAGAGAGAGAGAGAGAGAGAGAGAGAGAGAGAGAGAGAGAACGCGGACTCGGACTCGGAATGTTTAATGACCTCGGCCAACAGCCCCTATCATGACAATAGCACAAAGAGATACATCAATGTTTTCATACACCCCCCTCCCCACCCACACCCACAAACACATGCTTACACATGCGCGCACGCGCACACGCACGCATTCAAACGCGCACACGCACATTCTCACACCCAGGCACGCACGCGCACACATAAACGCACACACGCACCCACCCACACACACCCACACTCTCTCTCTCTCTCTCTCTCTCTCTCTCTCTCTCTCTCTCTCTCTCTCTCTCTCTCTCTCTCTCACACATAGACGCACAAATACGCACGCACGCACGCATACTCACACACACACACATAATTATGTACCCCTCCCCCCCACCCCCAGAGGGAGGAGAGAGAGAGAGAGACAGAGACAGAAACAGGCAGACAGAGAGAGACACTGAGAGAGAGATGATAGCAGATGATTGCGGTTGTCTCCTGGAAGAGGAAACAGCCAGACCGATGATAAGAGACTGAGAGATAGAACAGAGAACGAACTAAACGAAGGCATGCAAAGAAGCTTTCGTTCGAAGGACATTAATTATAATAGCCAACATAATGCTGACATTCTTCCGACACGCCGATCAGATTTGGAGATAATGGGAACTTGCAGTAGAAGGCCTAATGAGATTTGCTTTCTTTCAACCTGGGCGTGAAAACGCTAGTTCAACCAGCAGCGTGGCAGCATTTTCATGTCCAGTTGTTGTTGTTGTTGTTGTCTTACCGTGGCTTAAAGACACCAGGGATCATCCCAACAGCCGAAGCACTTGAACATTATGGCACAAATTCGCCAGCTAGGGATGAGAACATTCGTGTCCAGTGACCTTGACCTTTTGACCAATGACCTTCATTTTCGAACTTGGCCTACATATCCAATCCAGTAGCGAAAGTTTAAGTGTTATTTAATTCGAAAACAAAGCATGTTCTTCCTTGAATATAAGACCGAAGACTAAAATCAATTTTGAAAATGTCATGTCATGTGACTGCCAGAGAAGATTGACATAAACAGGTGCAACGTCCAAACTCAATCCTAAAACACTTTAAACGTGTTGGGCCACGGTTTCCTGCAATGTATTTGCAAGGCATTCGATTGAAAATGTTCAAAGGACCTTGTTGGCCATGGGAGAGTCTGGGTTCCATGGATGTGAAAGTGATCTTGCACAAAGTGATCCTGATGGAGACGCGAATTGTCATCGCCACGGAGGTTAAAATCAGCCCAAAGCTGGCGTTTCTCAATTTCAACTTCCACCATGTAATTATAATGGTCGTAAGAGGATATCGGGACGCGAGGGAAAACATTAATTTCCCTAATTCTCTTCAACAGACTGTTCCAGAGCATGATACGGCACAGCCTTGAATGGCAGGTAGCAAACAGTGGCTCAACCATATCATATAGTATGTCAATAGGAATTGTTCGGAAATAATTAAGGGGAGTAATTTCATGGTGTGTGGGAGTGATCTTGCCTAATTCAATCGGTCAAACAAGGGAAGTTACTCTACCTTCAGGTAGATCCCCAGCACTCGCCTCGTGAGTTTGAATAGACTTACATCACTTAGAACACCGTGCGTCATTCTAAAATTGATGTCCGTACTATTTTTACGTCACATTTTGCAAGTTCTCTCAGTTTGTGGATACTGGCCGCCCCTCAGTTAAAAAACCCAAAATGTTTGCAAATCGCTGACTCGCATCCTGCGGTTTGAAGCTTCGACACCATGCCGCCATTGTTGCTATGGTTTTGACCGAAGTGCTCTCCCCTATTTTTTTTCTCCAAAAATCGGCTATTGATTTTTGTGATTTTTAGAATAACACACCCATTGATGTTTATCTCCTCTGGCAGTCACGTACCATTTTGACATTGTTTTAAGCCTTCGATTATACGGCCCAGAAAGCCTGAACGTTTGTCTATA
>CM065684.1:26098224-26100724 GCA_017654935.2 Phymorhynchus buccinoides
ACTTTTCATATAAAATGTTTTCCCCTGGTGTTTTTGGACCCCCCCCCCCCCCCCCCCCCCCCCCCCCCCCCCTCCCCAGCCCTCTCTCCCCCTCAGATTTGCTGTCGGATAGTATTGATAGAATTTCCCACCACCAAAAATAGATTTATAAATCTTATATGTCGTCTAAAAACTTTTCAAATACAGTTTTTTTCGTCCATGGTTATTTGGACCAGTTTCCCCCCCCCCCCCCCCCCCCACCCCCCCCCCCCCTCTTTCCCTCCCCCCACCAAAATATAGATTTATAAATCCGTCTAAGACAATAACCCCTTTTCAAATACACTTTTTCGTCCATGTATTTTATTTTGACCAGTTTCTGCCCCCCCCCCCCCCCCCCCCCCCCCGACTTGCACTATCTCCCTCATATGTACTGTCGGATAGTATTGATATAATTTCCCACCACCCAAAATAGATTTATAAATCTTATATGTCGTCTAGAAACTTTTCAAATACACTTTTCGTCCATGTTTATTTTGGACCAGTTTCTCTCCCCCTCACACCCCCCCCCCCCCCCCCCCCCCCCTCCTCCCTCTCTCCCTCGGATTTACTGTCGGATAGTATTGATAGAATTTCCCACCACCAAAAATAGATTTATAAATATATCTGTCGTCTAAAAACTTTTCAAATACGGTTTTCGTCCATGGTTATTTTGACCAGTTTCTCTCTCCCCCCCCCCCCCTCTCTCCTCCCCCTCTCCTTTGACCGTCTCTCCATGTTATTGTTTCACTTCTCTGTCTGCTCGTCTTTTTTGTTTAAACCCTTTCACCGCCGTCATTTTAGCACCACATTATTTAACACCATGTTATTGTATTATCCAAAGACCCTATTGTCTAGTTTTGGGAAGTCTAGACCTTATTTTATGTATGTCTTTTCGATGGATTTTTTTTCTGTACCCAGGTAAATTTAATGGAAATGTTTCTGAAATCAGCTGGCGGTGAAAGGGTTAATCTTATCTTTTTGGGAATCCCTTCCAGTTTTCGTCTTTCCCTTTTTTCTCCCTTTATTTTCTCTCCTTTCTTGCGGCCTTCCTCTTAATATAATCTAACAACGTCTTCTCATTTGTAACGTCTACAGTGTACCCCCTTTTTCTAAATTCTATTTCTTTGTTTAAAGACCCACCAGGTCACGTGTCAAAATCGCGGGTTTCACGTGTTTTCTCTCTTATAGCTGGTAAACAAATCTTCTTTTGACCAGGTTTGACTCTCATACAAATGTCCCCAAATTAAAACGAAACATTTTAAAAAGAGAAGCCTTAATTTGAAGTTGGGGACACTTGTATGTGTGTCACAGCTACCCAGAATAATGCAAGGGACTTAAGCGTGGTGCGTCAGTGTGTCGTTAACCATTTTTGTTTTTGTTTGATATTATTTCGCTACGCTTTGTTAACACTCTTACTAACACGTGTGGTTTATAACTTTGCTTTTTTGTCGACCTTTTTGCCTCTCTGTTGTCTACACCTAAATTCATTTCGTCACATGTTTGGTTTTAAATCCTTTCGTTTTTTCTCCATCACAAACTCGTTCCCTAACATCAAAGACTGTACAGGGGAAGATAAACATCCGGTCTCTTTTCCCTATATGAGTAGTGAGGACAGAAACACTGGTTATGTCCCTTTGAAACGTGACACATTTTACACATCGATAGGCCAGTTGAATTCTCCGTTCAAGTTCCGGTCCGAGTTTTTGGATAGCCTCCACTGTGAATAATGTACACGTCCGCACTAACGATAACTCTATCAGCCCGGTTCGCCGAGCTTTTAAGTAATCCATCTTACCCTTTTAGAATATCTTTGATCACAATCTCGTTCCCTAACATGACTAAACAAACAAAATAAAGAACGACAAAACAACAACAACAACAACAAACGCCAGAAAAACAACAACATTAAAAGGCCATGTATTATGTCATTTATGTTTAAAGGGGTACCCTGACGGATGAGTTTTTGCAAGAAACAGATCGAGATCAACGCTCTTTACAGAGATCACAACGCTCGCTTTGCTCTGGTTTCCTAGAAATCAAACCGTCAAATCGGCGATTCCTCCTTGGCGGAGGTGCTGGAAGTCAAATTATTTCAGTGTGTGCCTTCTCTTTTCTAATGACCGCCTGAGGCGCTTAGACCAAATCACGAAATGTCCACAGTACAAGTCTTTTTATTTACAGTTTACCAAAAGGAGTTTCGCTCACAACAAAGGAAATAGCTCCAGTTTTTGTTTGACTGCACTACAAAGAAGAAAAAGCTTCAACCACAATGAGTGGCCTCCACCCACCCCGTCCAAAATGGCTTCTCTCGCCGGCAACTCCGCCAAGGAGGAATCGCCGTTTTCACGGTTTGATTTCTAGGAAACCAGAGCAAACTGAGTGTTCCGATCCTTGAAAAGGCTGTCTTTCTGGTGATCTCGACGTGTTTCTTGCAAAAACTCATCCGTCAGGGTGTCCCTTTAAATGTACCTTTTCGTACGTG
>CM065684.1:26110724-26115724 GCA_017654935.2 Phymorhynchus buccinoides
GCGTTGAAAGGGTTTTAAGGGTCTGTGGGCCTACTTGCTAAAATTCTTGCCACTGTACCCTGTTATCATTCTTATTTTATTTTATCACAGCTTGTGGAAGCAGACAGGGTGGCATAGAGAACAAAAATGTAACTCACATTAAAAAAAACATTTGTAAGAAATACGTCCAGACCACCAGGAAAACACCCTCTACAGAGATTGCAACACTCACTTTGCTCTGGTTTCCTAGAAATCAAACCGTCAAATCGGCGATTCCTCCTTGGCGGAGGTGCTGGAAGTCAAATTCTTTCACCCAAAGAGAAGGCGTGTGCCGCCACGTTTCTAATGGCCGCCTGTAATTAGACCAAATCGTTTGCACGAAATATTCGCAATTTAAGCCTTTTTTTCTTTAAAAAACAATGTTATGCAGATTATCTAAAGGAGCTTCGCTCACAACAAAGGAAACAGTTCCAATTTGTTTTTACTGCGCTACAAAAAAAGAAAACGCTTCAACGACAATGAGTGTCCTCCACCCACCCCATCCAAAATGGCTACTCTCTCCGGCATCTCCGCCAAGGAGGAATCGCCGTTTTGACGGTTTAGTTTATAGGAAACCAGAGCAAAGTGAGTGTTCCGATCCTTGAAAAGGCTGTCTTTCTGGTGATCTCGACGTGTTTCTTGCAATACCTCATCCGTCAGGGTCCACCTTTAAAGCTGTGTTCAGTCTACACAGATGTTGCATTTTGTAGCTGCTTACTTAAGCAGCACGATCAATAAAGGACGTGTGCCCCTCCCCCCTTCCCCACATATACAGATAATGACGCGCTAAAGGAGAACAAGCTAGTGGCCATGAACGTATTTCGAGTAGCATTATTTACCAGACAATTTTACTCAGTTTTCTTGGTTGCTCATTCTGTGCTGAAAACGCCTTTTAGATTTTACACTTTGTGCTTTTCTGCTTCAATACAGAGACAACTGTGAGTTATCACTTTGGAACCAAACTCGATTCATTTTGATTTAAAGGGAAAGGTAATCAATTTTTTAAAAATAAAATGAACTAGCGCAACGCCGATTCCCAGCAACGCCTAGTAACGGTAACGCCTAGTAACGGTAAGGCGAAGTACTGGTAACGCTGAGTACAGCACATTTGAAGCGATTCGGTTAAGAAACGGCGGAGTCGTATAGCGCGCGCGTTTCTGAACCGATTCGCTTCCGGGTTGGTAAACGGATAGTCACCGTCCCGATGATGTTCCTACGAAATGGGAAGGCAATCGGTCCAGAAACACCGGAGATACGGGCGCCGAGAGGCCGGCGGATGCGCGTTTCGCGCGTTTGCCGAACCGCGCAAATGACACGGCTGCCTCGGTTGCCGTTAGGGCTCACAGCAAATTTGAAGCGATTCGGTCGAAAAAGGGCGGAGTTATAAGGCCCGTTTCGTGTTTCAGACACACACACACACACACACACACGGACAGTTGGCTTTTTACTATATGATGACCCCATGTTGAAACGCTAAGCTTAAATAGGCTACATTTTTGAATTATAAAAAAAAAAATTACAGTTTGAGACATTCTTTTTAATCAAAAAGTTAGTCACACGCAAAACTTTGCAACGAAAAGACAAGTTACCCCAAAAATCAATACTATTTTCTTTTGGTGTTGAATTATGATCTGCCACGAGGGCAGCTGCGTCACAGGCTATGTATGCATGTTTTATAACTATGCATGCTCTCTCTCTCTCTCTCTCTCTCTCTCTCTCTCTCTCTCTCTCTCTCTCTCTCTCTCTCTCTCTCTCTCTCTCTCTCTCTCTCTCTCTCTCTCTCTCTCTCTCTCTCTCTCTCTCACTCTCTCTTGTGTATGTCTCTTTCTCCAGCTGTCTGTCTTGTCTGTTTTTCAGTAGCTACCTGTGTATATGCCTGTCTGAGTTTGTCCTCTGTCTCTGTCTCTGTCTCTGTCTCTGTCTCTGTCTCTCTCTCTCTCTCTCTCTCTCTCTTCTCTCTCTCTCTCTCTCTCTCTCTCTCTCTCTCTCTCTCTCCTGTGTATGTCTCTTTCTCCATCTGTCTGTCTCGTCTGTTTGTCTGTCTCTACCTGTGTATCTGCCTGTCTGAGTTTGTCCTCTGTCTCTGTCTCTGTCTCTCTCTCTCTCTCTCTCTCTCTCTCTCTCTCTCTCTCTCTCTCTCTCTCTCTCTCTCTCTCTCTCTCCTGTGTATGTCTCTTTCTCCATCTGTCTGTCTCGTCTGTTTGTCTGTCTCTACCTGTGTATCTGCCTGTCTGAGTTTGTCCTCTGTGTTTGGCTCAGTCTCTCTCTCTCTCTCTCTCTCTCTCTCTCTCTCTCTCTCTCTCTCTCTCTCTCTCTCTCTCTCTCTCTCTCTCTCTCTCTCTCTCTCTCTCTCTCTCTCTCTTATGTTGATTGCTTAGTTGGTTTTGTTTGATTATATATAATTTATATGTTCAATTGTGATAGGGGCTGTTGGCCTATGTCATTAAAAGTCTTGTCGGTGTCGCGGTGTCGGTGTCGGTCTCTCTCTCTCTCTCTCTCTCTCTCTCTCTCTTCTCTCTCTCTCTCTCTCTCTCTCTCTCTCTCTCTCTCTCTCTCTCTCTCTCTCTCTCTCTCTCTCTCTCTCTCTCTCTCTCTCTCTCTTATGTTGATTGCTTAATTGGTTTTGTTTGATTATATATAATTTATATGTTCAATTGTGATAGGGGCTGTTGGCCTATGTCATTAAAAGTCTTGTCGGTGTCGGTGTCGGTCTCTCTCTCTCTCTCTCTCTCTCTCTCTCTCTCTCTCTCTCTCTCTCTCTCTCTCTCTCTCTCTCTCTCTCTCTCTCTCTCTCTCTCTCTTATGTTGATTGCTTAATTGGTTTTGTTTGATTATATATAATTTATATGTTCAATTGTGATAGGGGCTGTTGGCCTATGTCATTAAAAGTCTTGTCGGTGTCGGTGTCGGTGTCGGTGTCGGTCTCTCTCTCTCTCTCTCTCTCTCTCTCTCTCTCTCTCTCTCTCTCTCTCTCTCTCTCTCTCTCTCTCTCTCTCTCTCTCTCCTCTCTCTCTCTCTCTCTCTCTCTCTCTCTCTCTCTCTCTCTCTCTCTCTCTCTCTCTCTCTCCCTCTCCTTCTCTCTATCTCACTAGCACGCTCTCTTCCATTCTGTCTCTGTCATCATCCTTGTGTGGTGGGTTTTTTCTGTAAGCTGTTAAAGACCCGGTGACGCACCGCGATTAAGTCCCTTGTTTTTTCTAGGTTGCTGTGACCCACATGCAAATTTCCAATTCCCCATATTATCTACCCAAACCTGTTTCTGTTTTTTGTCCTTCTCTTTCTTGTACAGGAGGCTTTAACTTTTAAGTTTAAGCTGGCGAGTGCGTGTGTTTTCATTTTTTCTTCCGTTTGCATCTGTTATTATCTCTTATTGTACATGTGTATATTTATATGTATTTTATATGATCTGTAGCTTGTATGTCCTGGTATTCTATTGTGTATTTAAATAATAGTGAATTCGTATTACGTGCCTGTATTATCATGTTCATGCGTGCTTTGTATATGCGTTGTATCTGTAAGGCGCTTTGAGCTATTGTCAGGATACTGCGCCATGTAAATGTTATTAATTATTATTATTATTGTTATTATTATTCAGGAACAACACATCAGTCTGTCGGGTAGGGAGAAGGTCCTTTATTAGAACAAGCGCGAAATCGCAATAGTTTGTGGCACGCGGTCTATTTTTACCACTCCAACCATGAGTCACCTCCCCTGGCTTTTCAATAATTTTAATCTGTAAACCAGAATGTTATCTCTGCACCCTTTCGTAACTTTTTATATCTTTTGGAAAACATTTAAAACTATGTATCCTACTTATACTCATCGAAAGAAGCACCGCATACTCGTCGTGTCTGTTGTAGTGTCTGTATTACGTATGTTTATTATTTTGTACGCTTTTAAAATACATCATTTTAAAGTGCGGCCTCAATTTGAAGCGTAGCCTCGATTTGAAGTGCGACATTTTGTCAAAATGTGCGACAATTTTGGACCGACAGACAGACAGACAGACAGACCGACCGACCGACAAAGTGAGTTATAGGTTTGTGGCTTGAGCCACAAACAAAAAACAATGCAGACGTTTCGGACAATAAGCCCGTTTTGAATGCAAGGACACGCAACAAAAAGGAGACCTGTTAACCGCCGTTTTGTCCAAATTCCGCCGTTTTGTCCAAATTTTCCATTATGATTTGGACAAAACGGCGGTTCAAGAATCCGCCGGCGGGTTGGACAAAACTGCGCCCGATTTTGAACCGCCGTTTTGTCCAAATGAAAGTTGGAGTTATAAAAACTCATTCTTGACAAGTTCTCATTTAAAAAAAAATCTTTGTTAAATAAAACGAATAACAAGCTGACCACTGACACTGGTCACTTTGGCCTAATTTTACCGTTTGAATGCTAATTAGTGTATTAGGAGATCATATGAACAATTGTTGATGTGGTTGACCAGTGGTCAGTGTCACTGACCAGTGGTCACTTTGGCCTATTTTCACTGTTTGACTGCACATTAGTGTATTAGGAGTTCAAATGAACAAATTTTGATGCGGTTGACCAGTGGTCAGTGTCACTGGCCAGTGGTCACTTTGGCCTATTTTCACTGTTTGACTGCAAATTAGTGTATTAGGAGTTCAAATGAACAACGATATGAACTCCTAGTACACTAATGTGCAGCTGGTAAAATTGGATTATGATGTTGACACACACAGCTTTAACCCTTTCACCTTCAATGTCGCATTTATGCACCACAATGGTTTAGCACCTATGTCACTAAAAGGCATCAACTCAGGGCCTGTTACCCGAAGACCCTATTTTCTTAATGTTGGGAGGTAATGATAGGCCTAATGTTATGCATGTGCCAGAGGAATTACCAATATTGCAGATAAACAAAAATGCTCTACCCAGCTAAGTTTAATGGTATTTTTTGGCTGAAATATGGCTGGCGGCGAAAGGGTTAACAAAAGCGTCAACCTCAATTCCTTGAGAAA
>CM065684.1:26120724-26125724 GCA_017654935.2 Phymorhynchus buccinoides
AATTCTTTCACCCAAAGAGAAGGCGTGTGCCGTCTCTTTTTTAATGGCCGCCTGCGTTTAGACCAAATCGTTTGCACGGATTTTTCGCAATACAAGCCTTTTTTTTGTTTAAAAAAAATGTTATGCAGATTATCTAAAGGAGTTTCGCTCACAACAAATGAAATAGCTCCAATTTTGTTTTTACTGCACTACAAAAAAAGAAAACGCTTCAACCACAATGAGTGACCTTCACCCACCCCATCCAAACTGGCTTCTCTCTCCGGCATCTCCGCCAAGGAGGAATCGCCGTTTTGACGGTTTAATTTATAGGAAACCAGAGCAAAGTGAGTGTTCCGAACCTTGAAAAGGCTGTCTTTCTGGTGATCTCGACGTGTTTCTTGCAAAAACTCATCCGTCAGGGTCCATCTTTAAGAAATGGCGAGGAAGCGAGCCGGAACCGAAGGTGAAGCGACAAAGCGAGAGTGTTCCTCTCTTCAGTACGGGATGTGTCCTGTCACGTGACTGTTTTTCGATCGTACCATTGGTTCCTTTGAACTGGCTAAGACATGACTGCTTATGAACTTTTATTTGGGCTGAAATGTCTGTTACTGTAAGATTATTATGTATAAAAAAAAAGTGATGCGTTGTGCGTTTTATTATTATTATTATTATTATTATTATTATTATTATTATTATTATCATTATTACTGGTGTCATGTTCAGCTTTGACTTTGCTCCCCGTTCTTTTATTTAATTTCATTTCTTGTGAACAAATCAACATTTTTAAACCTCTTTCGCAAGACTTATATCCCGAATCCATACTTGTTTTGAAGCTCGAACATTTTCTTTGAAAAACATCGCGATGACAACAAGGGTATTTTTTTAAATTTTTATTTCGTATCTATTTTTGGAAACATCTTAGAAAGTCAGCGCTATTAGTTTGTGGATTTGGCTGATTGCTCTGAAATAAAACAAATACTGAGAGAGAATAGGGCTTTGTATAGAATTGTCTTTGATTTTGCTTTTTTTCTGCATCCATGAATATCATGCTAGTCGTACCAGATTAATGACTGCCATTGACATCTGTAGTTGTATGTATGTATGTATGCATGTATGTATATGTATGTATGTATGTATGTATGTGTGTATGTGTGTATGTATGTATGTATGTATGTATGTATGTATGTATGTATGTATGTATGTATGTATGTATGTATGTGTGTGTGTGTGTATGTATGTATGTATGTATGTATGTATGTATGTATGTATGTATGTATGTATGTATGTATGTATGTATGTATGTATGTATGTATGTGTTTCTAACATATGTATATGGATGTATATGTGTGTGTGTGCGTTTGTCTTGTATATATGTGGGGTAGGCTTCTCCACTATAAACAAATTGTAGCCCAGCCCGCCGGAATAGCAGCTGCCCCCTCTGCTATCTGGCAGTCATTGTCGGAAACGACAGACAACATGATTGTAGGGTATGAAAAACAAATCTCAGTTCAATGTTGAGCCCAGTGCCACTGGTCTGTAAAACTAAGCGTTGATGCATTTATATTGCGAAATAGATACATTTAATAAAAACAACAACAACAACCCACATTTGAGTCCAAATCTCTATGATTTGTGTTGTTGTTATTTCACTAATACAAAAAGAGGAAAACTTCTCAATGTGGAATGATCCTTTTCTTGAGGTGATGCGCCCACTGGACAGAAGTCATGAATCCATCCAGTGCCTAGCTGAGGAGATTCCTTAGGATGGAAACTGCTGTCTTAGGCTGGACTATACCATTTTCCTTCCTTATCGGGAGTAAAAACTAGCTAAATTAACACTCTGTTCTTTTATTAGTCCCCGAGCCGAAGGTTCGGGGAGCTATTGTTTTTGTCTGGTCCGTCCGTCCGTCCGTCCGTCCGTCCGTGTGTCCGGCGTGCCTCCGTCCGTCCGGCTATTCGTCCGTTTTTCTCAAAAACTATTCAGTCTATCATCATCAAATTTGGTATACTAGTTTGCCAAGATGCAAGCTATCCACTGATGTATTTAGTTTTACATTAAGGTCAAGGTCGCGCCAGTTACGGGGTTCAAACCCCGAAACACATAATCGCTAATATCTCGCGAAGTTTTGCATGTATTTTAATGCAGTTTTTTTCACAACATTTCTTGATGAATGGTCTATAACACAGTTGTCATGAATTTTTCTGTGCGCGCGTGTGCGCATGATCGCGCGCGCTCAAATCACGGGTCCGAACCCCAAGGCTATATATAAAAAAAACTATTCAGTTACGTGCTGTTTTGATGCGTTTTTATGTAGTTACGTGCTGTTTTGATGCGTTTTTATGTATGTGTACAGCCGACACATTCCGATTTCGGAGTAGCTCGGCGATGCTGCGAGGGGACTTTGCAGCCGCTCGGCGTTGCACTTGTTAAATTTATTGCTATTTTGTTTTTAGAATACGGTTGCCCAAAGCAAAACGTTAAAGCAAACTGATTTTTGATTTTGATGCTCACATCCATAGACATTTGGACGCAAAAGCTTTATTAAATGTATTTATATATGCATGGATGCATGGATGGATGGATGGATGGATGGATGGATGAGTGCTCGAATGAGAGCGTACATGTACGATGTGCGCGTGTGTGCATGCGTGTGTGTTAATTACTGTGTGCGTTTGATTGTGTGAATGTGTGTCACATGTTTTAATATGTACAAATATGTGAAGCTAATTATGTCTGAACAAACGCTACCATATACATTTCCTTAACCCTTTCGCCGCCAGCCATTTTTCAGCCAAAAAATACCATTAAACTTATCTGGGTAGAGAAAAAAAAATCTGCAATATTGGAATTTATCAGTGACATGTATAACATTAGTACTATCCTTACCTCCCGCCAGAGGAAAATAGGGTCTGTGGGATAACAGGCTCTGATTTGATGCTTTGTAGTGACATGGGTGATAAAGCATTGTGGTGCAAAAATGCGACATTGGCGGTGAAAGGGTTAAATATACATAGCCTCATTTCCAAATGTGTTGTACAGTTTTGAAAAAAGTCTTTCTGGAGATGGTGTTATCAATTAGCTGATACTAATACAACAGTAGCTGAAAGCACGATTCAAGAATATTCAAACATTTTTGTCATGAAATACGAATGCTCTGTAACTGTTACAGTTTGTCCTTCTTCCACCAATGCTACTTAGTTACTTAGTTTTACACAACTGCAACTAATTGTTTTATACCAATGAAGATAGGTCTATTCATCATGCAACTACTACACATGCTAATGTTGCTAATTCTGATGCTACCGGACTACACAGCCTTTGTCAATGATACTACAGACGCGTGTATGCTGTTCATAGACAACGGTCATGCTTGAGATGCTACGTTGCAGTACACACGCCCGCAAGCATGCGCACACGACATGCATACACGCGCGCATAGAAACAAACAAATAAACAAGCTCGCACGCATGTACGCAATGCAGATATGCACGCAAAGACCGACAGAGAGAGAGGAGAGAGAGAGAGAGAGAGAGAGAGAGAGAGAGAGAGAGAGAGAGAGAGAGAGAGAGAGAGAGAGAGAGAGAGAGAGAGAGAGAGAGAGAGAGAGAGAGAGAGAGAGAGAGAGAGAGAGAGACAGACAGACAGACAGAAAGTGAGACAGAGACAGATGGAGAGGTGAGAAAAAAAGAAGAAGAGCGGGAGTGTGTTTGATTGATGTTTTTAAAAAATTTTAGTTGTTTCCAATAGTCCTTTTTTGACAGCTATTAGTTTGATGTATTCCACACAGAATCAGGAAAGAAGGCAGTATAAAAGAGAGGAGGGCCGAACTGTGCAAATGCGAGAAGTGAGATTAAACCCTTTCGCCGCCAGCCATTTTTTTGACAAAAAATACCATTAAACTTAACTGGGTAAACAAAATGTTATCTGCAATATTGGGAATTCCTCTGTGACATGTTTAACATTAGGCCTATCCTTACCTCCCAAAAAATAAGAAAATAGGGTCTTCGGGTAACAGGCCCTGGCTTGATGCCTTTTAGTGACATGAGTGTTAAACCATTGTGGTGCATAAAAGCGACATTGGCGGTGAAAGGGTTTTAAAGCGAATTTTCGAAACGTGGAAGGCATCAGAGAGAGAGAGAGAGAGAGAGAGAGAGAGAGAGAGAGAGAGAGAGAGAGAGAGAGAGAGAGAGAGAGAGAGAGAGAGAGAGAGAGAGAGAGAGAGAGAGAGAGAGAGAGAGAGTTCAAACTTCAAATACTTTATTTTACAAGGATAAGAATTTAGGCTGGGCCTAGTCTTCCATTCTGTCCTTGGTTCTAAGCATGCAACATGGAGAGAGAGAGAGAGAGAGAGAGAGAGAGAGAGAGAGAGAGAGAGAGAGAGAGAGAGAGAGAGAGAGAGAGAGAGAGAGAGAGAGAGAGAGATGTGTGTGTTTTGGGGGGGGGGGGGGGGGGGTGTGAAAATAAAGAGTTAGCGGAGCAAAGCAGAGAAATCTCTGTGGTCTATGGTGTGAGTGCGAAGCGACATAGATACAACATAAATAGACGAGAGGGAGAGAGGGGGGGGTGTATGAGAAAGGGAGAGACCGAGGAAGGGTGCGAAAGAAAGAGAGAAGGACAGAAAGAAAGAGGGAGAAACAATATGAGAGAGAGAGAGAGAGACAGAGAGAGAGAGAGACAGAGACCTGGACAAAGATGGACAATGATATAAACAAAAGGACAGATGCGAATAATTATGAAGATGACAGACAGATAGATAAGATAGACAGACAGGCTGACGGATTAAGATCAAAATTTAAATTTTATCGCCGGCGACAACAAAGGCCATGTCAGGGCTGTCACCACGTTAAACCTCACCACGTATTAAAAAGGGATAAAAACACAAGGTAAAAACAAATTCAAAGTTTTTTTGGTTAAAATACTTCTGTTAAAAAACCCACACACCCATTAATCAATCAAAAACTTAGGAAGTAAAAACATGACACGTCTAGAATTAAAAATATCACAGTCTCTTACATCAAGT
>CM065684.1:26128224-26133224 GCA_017654935.2 Phymorhynchus buccinoides
GTGCTCCCTCAGAGAAATATACGTTTCAACACGGGGGTCGCCGAGTGGCAGACATGTCCTCCTCCCTGTTCTGCCAGCCAGAGTTCTTCACTTGTTGCCCTGCCCTCCTCCCCACCACTACCACTGTATTCCTGGAGTGTTGCTCATCGTGAACACAATGTATGGTTATAGAGGTGTACGGCTAACGCTGCATGCGGTCGTAAGGCCACCGCTCTGCTCCCATTATCACTTTACTATTGGCCCTTTCAAAATGTATGCTAGTGCAGTCTTTGGGTGGCGCTAATTTAAAAAAAAAAGTTATAGTGGTGTATGACCAGCCGTTAACGGACTACAGCCAAAGACTGTACAGGGGAAGATAAACATCCGGTCTCTTTTCCCTATATGAGTAGTGAGGACAGAAACACTGGTTATGTCCCTTTGAAACGTGACACATTTTACACATCGATAGGCCAGTTGAATTCTCCGTTCAAGTTCCAGTCCGGGTTTGTTTTGGATACCCTCCACTGTGAATAGTGTACACGTCCGCACTAACGATAACTCTATCAGCCCGGTTCGCCGAGCTTTTAAGTAATCCATCTTACCCTTTTAGAATATCTTTGCTACAGCTACCGCCCAGACAAATATACAAGGTCAAGGGTCAGGTTAAGGTCATTGAGTTCATTTCTATTCTTTGCGTCCGGCTTCGCTTGAGTCTGTGTACCAACCTGCTATCAAATCTAGGATCTGTAACTTCAAATATGTGAAACATAATTATGACTAAGAAACAGCTTGACATGTCCAAGGTCAAAGGACAAGATCAAGGTCATCATGCTTCAAAGTGCGACTGACCATATTCCATGGGTGATGCTGATCAGGAACAGTTTTTGTTGTATAGGTTATGCAACCAACTGTTTGGACTACGGACACCACTCAAAGTATCCAGATCAAGATAATCAATAGATTTCACCATGCATGATATTGGGTCAATCTATCAACCTACCACATCGGAGGCTGTAACTGCAAGAATGTGAATATGGCTAAAAGAACACTTTGACATGTCCGAGGTCAAAAGGTCAATGTGAAAATGCAATCAGTACCCATTATTCACATTTATCACAAGCCAAGTATATCAACATCATTATTATTGCACTAAGTTTGGAAACTTTTACAAGAGATAGGAAATACAATTAAAATTATGGCATCCCCAAGACATTTACGTTTCTTAAGGTGAAAGGTCAGGGTCAGCACGGATATTATCTGTCCCCTATTGCGGTATAATACACCACCAAGGAAAACTTGATGCGATTCTGCCCAGCGGCTCTCTTTTTTCTTCTTCTTAAAAACAAACAAAAAGTCTTAAAGGGGCACCCTGACGGATGAGTTTTTGTAAGAAACGCGTCGAGATCACCAGGAAACCACCCTTTACAGAGATTGCAACACTCACTTTGCTCTGGTTTCCTAGAAATCAAACCGTCAAGTCGGCGATTCCTCCTTGGCGGAGGTGATGGAAATCAAACTCTTTCACCCAAAGAGAAGTCGTGTGCCGTCTCTTTTCTAATGTCCGCCTGAGTTTATACCAAATCGTTTGCCAGAAATTTTCGCAATACAAGCCTTTTTCTTTCTTTTTTTATGCAGTTTATCTAAAGGAGTTTTGCTGACAACAAAGGAAATAGATCCTTTTTCTTTTACGGCACTACAAAAAAAAGAAAACGCTTCAACCACAACGAGTGACCCCAACCCACCCCATCCAAAATGGCTACCCTCTCCGGCATCTCCGCCATCTCCGCCAAGGAAGAATCGCCGTTTTGGCGGTTTAATTTCTAGGAAAACAGAGCAAAGCGAGTGTTCCGATCCTTGAAAAGGCTGTCTTTCTGGTGATCTCGACGTGTTTCTTGCAAAACCCCATCCGTCAGGGTCCACCTTTAAAGCTACGAGTGTATTAGGGGTGGGGTGGTGGTGGTGGTGGCGGAGGACCACGGACAGCAAAAACAGACCGCAACAAACTTATAACCCCCACTCCCCACTATGTCATGCGGAGGACAAGTGGGGCTGTTTAGCGGGTGTTGTTGTTGTTGTTGTTGCTGTTGGCGTACCCAAGGCTAAAAGACTCCAGGGATCATCCCAACAGCCGAAACACTTGAACTCTATGGTACAAATGCAACATCTAGGGATGAGAACATTACGTGTGTGACCGTTTTCGATTACCCCGCCACAGTGCGCAGCCACACTCAGTCTTCGGGAGATGCGTTTTTCGGATCAACTCCCCCCCCCACCCTGTCAGCAGAAATGTTTTCGTGCAATGCGTGTGCTTTTCTTCTGTTCCGTTATCTTTTTTGTGTGGTGTGTGTGTGACTTATTATTTACATCGTTCTGGGAAATAAATGCAGATTGACATACAGTTGATTTTAGAGGTGGTTGTCTCTTTCACGAAGTGCCTTGTTTGAACGTCATCAAAATGCTTGCGTATCTATACTGTCTTGTTACATTATAATGTATGCGCGTGCGTGCTTATGGATGCAGGTGTGTGTGCGTAGGCCTACGCGCGTGTTAGCGATCAACTGCTTACGTGCCTGTACATGTTATAGTGCATGCGCGTGCGTGTTTGTGAGTGCTGACCTGTGTGCGTGCGCGCGCGCGCGTGTCTGTATGTATGTGCGTCTCTATGTGCATGTGTGTGTTCGTGTGTGTGAGTACGTGTTTTGTGTATGCGCATGTAAGCACCCCTCTCTCACACACTTTGTTTACTCAAACACACACAGGCGCACACATACAGTGCATGCATATGACATAGTCACACCTTCAAGCACCCGCGCTCACAAACGCACACACGGGTGGTATTTGATATTATTTTGGTACTTTATAGGGTTGCTCTCACCACATTACGCACTGAGACAAGCACTGTCGCAGCCAAAAAAGTCGCTCAGTCAAATAAATCGCCCGGCTACTATGAGAGTGTGTATTTGCGACATTTTGCGACATTGAGCATGAACCACAAATTTCACTTTTTTCTAGGGTTAGGGATAGGGTTAGGGTTAGGGTTAGGTAAATGGTTCAAGTACAGAAAAAGTGAAATTTCTGGTTGTCGCAAATACACACTCTCATAGTAGCGGGCGATTTATTTGACTGAGCGACTTTTTTGACTGCGACAAGCACCACATCACCACATTTATGTCATGATGTGTATTCAGCTTAACAGGTAGACATCATTGATGATGTCATAACGTTTGATGTCATAGCCCTGGAATGATGGTTTTTGGCTTAGACAAGTCAGGAAAGATACATCTCAGGAAATATACCATTTTCTCAGATTGAGTCTAATACATGTTTGTGTGTGCGTGTGCGTGTGTACGCGCGCGCGTGTGCATGCGTGCGTGCGTGCGTGCTTGTGTGTGTGTGTGTGTGTGTGTGTGTGCGCGTGCTTTTGTGTGTGTGTGTGTGTGTGTGTGTGTGTGTGTGTGTGTGTGTGTGTGTGTGTGTGTGTGTGTGTGTTTTTAAAAATGTGAGGGATGGGGAGGAGGAGGGAGGGGGAGGGGCGGTATGCCTGTGGATGTATGTAAGGGTTTGTTTTCAATGTGAATCGTTTAAGTGCAATTGTAAAGCGCCTAGAGCTTAGAGGGTAAACGCTACATACATTTCCTTGATAGAGAGAGACCACCGATATGCGCCATCATCTACAAGTGCAACCACGCAATGTACGTGCATTTTGTTTTTAATTCACGTGCGGGCACATATAGGCCTAAACAAACGTAGTCTGTATATTTACAGAGATGACGTACGTCCACCCACAATACGGCAATCACACAAACATAGGCCTACGTAGCTACATGTACGCACACACATATAAACGCGCGCGCGCACACACGCACGCACGCACACACACACACACACACACACACACACACACACACACACACACACACACACACACACACACTCGCGTGCACGCTCGCACAATGATATATAGTAAACAAGCTCCTATAAACTCAATTCATTTTCACAAGCGCTTGCACGTTGACTCTCTCTCTCTCTCTCTCTCTCTCTCTCTCTCTCTCTCTCTCTCTCTCTCTCTCTCTCTCTCTCTCTCTCTCTCTCTCTCTCTCTCTCTCTCTCTCTCTCTCTCTCTCTCTCTCTCTCTCTTCTCTTTCTGCCTAAGGCATAAGATGATTTGGCGTCGTGAATTCATTTCTTTTTTTTAAGGGATTGGGGGTGGGGTGGTGTGTGTGTGCGTACGTGTGTAGGGGGAGGGGGAGGGAGGGGGAGGAATGGGCAGAACGGAGAATCTACAATAATTAGTGCAATACGAGGTCTAAGGGAAGCTAGAAATCAAAGTACTTCGGCTGGAAAAATCCACGGGTAGTTGTTTCCCTTTGCATACCACAGGAACTTATCATCATTGTCTAGATTCGCCCAATACGACGTTTTACTGGGGAAAACGAACACATTAAAGGGGCACCCTGACGGATGAGTTTGCGCAAGAAACAGGTCGAGATGAATGAATGAAAAATTGTGTTTTACGTCCTCTCGGTCTGGAACAGACACATATGGGACATTTGTAGATACAAAGATGGTGGGAACGATACTGGAGGCAATGCCCGGAGGCAGTGCAACACCAGTAAAGTCCCGATTTTTTTTTAGCAATACAGATAGGTGTAGCAGTAACCACGCCTCGGTTAAACCTCATCGGCTATGGTACCGCCACAGTATTAACTTAAGGGGGGGGGGGGTCTCTCCTGTGCCAGGTATGTATGAAACACGTCGAGATCACCCTGAAAACACCCTTTACAGAGATCGCAACACTCGCTTTGCTCTGGTTTCCTAGAAATCAAACCATCAAATCGGCGATATTCCTCCCTGTGTGGCCAAGCCAATAGACTGAGCTTATTAAAGAACAAAAGAAGAGCTGAAACAAACAAACAAGCAAACAAACCTATTCAATGTTAAGCCAAGGGAGGCTGGACTGCTGCTTAGATGCGAATTTAGTCACCTCAAGGCTGCCAGTTGTGTCCCCTACATGTATGTAA
>CM065684.1:26135724-26143224 GCA_017654935.2 Phymorhynchus buccinoides
TGTCATCATTTTTACTTAAGTGATGTCACTGTCCACCGTCAATTTTATTATTGCATCACAAGTTGTTTACGTCTTTGCGTCATGTGTGTCACTATGTCATATCTATTTTTAGCACTGGACAACGGGTTGAACCCGAAACGTCGTGTTTTGTTTTGCTCTGTGTTTTTTTTAATCATTAAACCGTTTCTTCTGGGTTTTAATTTCGACTTTGTTTTAATTTGTTTGCTAATGTCAATAAAATTCATTGTTCAATTTCAATTTCTCTCTCTCTGTCTCTTTCTCCCTTTTTTTCCACGCAGTGTTGTGGTGGTGGGTGGTGGGTTTTCCCCCGGGTGGGGGGGGGGGGGGGGGCTTAGGGGGGGGGGGGGGCAGGGGTAAGCCAAGAGTAAAACATTAAGGATGCCCACACAAAAACAGATGAAAGAAAAATAACGTGCATCATAATAAACTAAACATAATGACCCAGTTTTAAAGGGAGAAAAAAAAGACAAAGTTCCAAACTCTTGATGAATGAGAACTATCTGTCAGAACTGACAGGTGCTCTGGAGTTTTGTCTCGACACAGCTGCCTCCCACCCACCCCTCCCTTACCACCACCCTCAACACACACACACACACACACACACACACACACACACACACACACACACACACACGCACGCACACGCACACACACACGCACGCACACGCACACGCACACACACACACGCGCGCGCGACGCGCGCACGCACGCACGCACACGCACGCACGCACGCACACGCACACGCACACACACACACGCACACACACACACACACACATACACACACACGCGCGCCCCCGCGCGCGCGCACGCACACTGTCTCTCTCTCTCAATTTTGTCGGTATCACAACGAGACATCAGCAACCAACAGAAAATGTGTGAGAGAGAGAGAGAGAGAGAGAGAGAGAGAGAGAGAGAGAGAGAGAGAGAGAGAGAGAGAGAGAGAGAGAGAGAGAGAGAGAGAGAGAGAGAGAGAGAGAGAGAGAGAAGAGAGAGAGAGAGAGAGAGAGAGAGAGGGAGAGAGAGATAGAGAGAGAGAGAGAGAGAGAGAGAGAGAGAGAGAGAGAGAGAGAGAGAGAGAGAGAGAGAGAGAGAGAGAGAGAGAGAGAGAGAGAGAGAGAGAGAGAGATTGTACGTGGGTGAGTTCTTGGTGTGTAGTGTGCGTGCATATTATTCATGTGTACGCGCGTCTACACATACATGGTGAGCACAAACACGTGCATGCGTGTCTCTATGCTTGACCACTTACTCTTTCTCTGTTTTCCGTCGCTCTTACTCTTAAGGGCCAGCCACACGTCCACGACTGTACGACACGATTCGATCAAGCGATCTCGATGCGCCAATCACATTTTGTTCTTGGAGACCACGCGATCGAATCGTATCGTACAGACGTGCGAGTTTAGTGGACGTGTGGCTGGGCGTATAGAGAATGTTAGTTTGATACTTGCCCCATTCTCGGAAGCTGTTTTCCCCGTCTCTTTGACTGTCTATGTTTGTGTTCCTTGAAAGTTTGTTGTTGTTGCAAGACCTGTTGAATATAATACATGACCTTACCACCTCAGCGTCCTCTTTTTTTTGACAACTGTCAGGACCCGTGGTCGTCATCCCCCGAAATCGGAGTGTTATAGCTGGCACGTGGCGGGGTAATCAAAAATGGTCACACCCACATAATGTTCTCATCCCGTGCGCTTTACGCACGTCAAAATCCCACGGCAGTTGAAAGTTGGTAAGAGCAGGGAGAAATCCCGCTGCCTGGTATGGCCAAATTGGTAGCTAGGTTTTCCGGGTGTGCCCACACCCCCTCTTCACCCTGTGCCCCCCCCCCCCCCCAACAACAAAAATTGGGTAGGCGCTGTACTTGCGGCGACGCGCTCTCCGGGGGAGAGAGCATGCCGAATTTCACAGAGATAAGTATCTGTGACTAGAATATAGCAAATACCAACGCACACAAAATATAGTGTTCAAGTGATTCGGCTGTTTGGACGATCTCTGGTGTCTTTGAGCCAGGGTACAACAACAACAACAACAACAACAACAACAACAACAACAACAACAACAACAACAACAACAACAACAACAACAACAACAACAACAACAACAACAACAAGGAGGTCGTCGTAAGATGCAATTTATTGATTGATGGACATTTATACGAACCTCCACAAAGACGTTTTTAAAAAAAGAAATAGCCTAAGATCTTCCTGGAGCATATACCCTAGGTGAAGACGGGGTAAAAAAGCCCATGGGCGGGTAAGAAGCCCATGCCAATTATCTCATGAAATAAAGAAAATGTCAGTCAAATTTGCCCATGAGACGAATGCTAGACATTAACGCTCGTCTCATGGGCAAAATGAGACTGAAATTTGCTTCATTTCATGAGATAATTGGCATGGGCTTTTTACCCGCCCATGGGCTTTTTACCCCGTCTTCCCCTATATGTGGCGATGACCTTTCTCGGGAGCTTTGCTGCATCAGGTTTCCCAAGCGTATGGAACTATGGGGGGGGGGGGGAGTATGGGAAAAAACCTAGACACAAACAGGATGTTGAGTGATTTTCTTTGTCTCTCCAGATGGTCTTACGTTTAACTGGTGTAACTGTTTTGCGCTATCCTTGCGACAACCTCGGGATTTTGAATCTTCATCGATGCAATTCAAACAAAGTAGGCATACTTAAAGGCCCACAAGGTCACGTGTCAAAATCACGGGTTTCACGAGTTGTCCCTCTTGTAGCTGGTAAGAAATCTTGTTTTGACCAGGTTTGACTCCCATACAAGTGTCCCCAAATTGAAAACGAAACATCGTTTTAAAGAGCAGCCTCAGCTTGAAGTTGGGGACATTTATATGTGGGTCACGGCTACCTAGAAAAACACACCAAGGGACTTAATCGTGGTGAGTCAGTGTGTCTTTACAGGCCTTGAAGACGTGTATTACATTTACTTACCTGTTAAGCGTTACGTATTTACTAGCCTAGTTGTAGCGTGTAGTTGTAGCTTGCTTAGTTGTAGTTGTAGCTAGTTGTAACTTGTAGTTTATCATCAGAACTGCTACATCTTCTGCTACATCTTCTGCAAGTTCAAAAGAAGACGAACTTCAGTGCGCGATACATTGCTATCAGACAGAATGCAACGTCTTAAATTCAACCCCCGACAGTTACCTCTCTCCATCAGCTAGAGACATCAAGGACATAAATGAAAAAAGGAAGTCAAAATCCCGTGCGACTTGTCTGGCAGTGCGCCTTGTCTGGCAGTGCGCCTTGTCTGGCATGACAAGGCGGAGTAGTAAGAGAGAAGGGATGAAATGTAGGCTTGGCCCCAGTCAGGGAAATGTAATTTAGGCAGAGGTAGTTTAACTTAAAACGTGAGAGGAAGAGCTTCCATGAGACTGGTAACGTTGTTTCACTCGCACGCACAAGCCCCCTCTTTTCTTGTCATTGTCTTTTGTACTCATTTGATTTCGTGGTCTCCTCTGCACGCAGTGCTAGTCATCTGTACGCTTAGTAGACGATTTTCGGAAGAACCCCCCCCCCCCCTCCAGGGGAGAGCACGTCGTGAAAATTAGAGTTGCTTACCTCAATTACTCGGTCAAATACCATAGCAACAATGCAGCAATGGCGTCGAAAGATGCGAGTCAGCGATTTGCAAACTTTTTTTAAAATAGAAATATTAGGGGTGGCCAGTGGCCACAAACTGATAAAACTTGCAAAATGTGATGTAAAAATATGAAAGACATCAATTTTCGAACGACGCACGGTGTTCTAAGTGCTGCATGTCTGCTCAAACACACGAGGCGAGAGCTGGGGATCTACCTGATGGTAGAGTAACTTCCCCCGTTTGAGCGATTGAATTAGGCAAGATCACTCACACGCACACACCATGAAATTACTCCCCTTAATTATTTCCGAACAATTCCTGTAAGGACTACTTTCGGAGCGCAAACATGTTTTAGGGAAGGTACGCACCAGCAACAGCCTAGCGGTGTATATGTTTTTCTCTCTCCTACATGCCTTATTAACAATTTCAATATGTGAGAGTAACCTGGTGGGTAAACCATTTGTACTATTCACAGTTATATTCAGTCTAGGTAGAAGACGAAGAATATAATTGTTTACAATAGCATTCGGGAGCAGGGGTTGTTTTGTTCCCTCGTTGATAGCAATTCTTAGAGAGAATGAAACTGCATCGACTTACTGTAAGATATTACTATGTCAATGAATGTGAAGTGCTGGCACGAGCTAATCAAATACAGCAGTATGGGAAGAATTATCACCGTTTAAAATCAGAAGTAAAAAAGCGTATTGGCAACCTTCAGAAACGTTGATTCTTTCAAATGAACAAGGTTTTTAAAAAACAACAACGAACGAACGAACATACCAACAAAAACACCACATTAGTTTTTCCATGACCACGAAGAAAAATGATGAAACTCCGACTAACTAAAGTAACGAGTTACTCAGGATTTGGAAGTGAAAGATAGACATATTATAGAAACGCATACTACATTGATTTTAGACCCTAAGAAAACTAACTTTAGATATAAACTAGAGTACTTGCGTAAACTGACCCAGTCGCGACACACGCTTGCACCCCTAACCCTAACCCTAACGCTAATCTTAACCTAAACCCTTAACCGCTAACCCGATTTTACCCAAATTCGAACTTGTCCAAGCTTTTGACCCCTAGTATCCACCTGTACATTTTCATGTTGATATATCCAAGCGTTCTCGAGTTATCGCTGTCACAGACAAACAGACAGACAGACAGACAAACAAACAAACAGACAAACAAACCTTTGGGGTTTTTCCCGTTAAAACACACTGATAACTGTATGTGAGGCCATTTTACACCGACATATGCATTTTGAGCAAATTTGAACACGGACGGACGGACGGACAAAGTGAAAACAATACCAGTCTCGCTTCGCGACTGGTAATTATTAACACATAACTGATAAAGGCTAGCCGCTGCGCAAAGAACAAAAAATACTAACGGAAGGCTTTTCGTGTTGGAGTGAAAACGAATTGTGAGTTCATGTAGATCCACACCTCGCCCTCTTTACTGCCCCCTGACAGACATTTCTGTCATTCTTTCTTGTAGGACTGTCCCACTGAAAGCCTCCATACAGGAATGTACCATTCAATTCACATCTTTCATCTTTTTGAATCGTGAGCGTGTCCAATTATCTTTAAAAGTACCATAGTTTAGGCATATTTTAATAAATCCATCTGCTAGATGTTTTATTTATTTTATAAGTACCCCTCTATGAATTCAAAATGGCCGTGGCAGTGAAGGGTTTTTTAAACGGCTATCATTTATTGCTCCACCAAATTAGATGACTGCAGCACCAAAACAAAATCTTGACCATCAAATCAGGTAGAACAAAAAACCAAAAAATTATCCAGCACCAAATAAATTATTTAGCATCAAATGAAATGTCCCACCACCAAATTAGATGGTTCAGCAACAAATTAGATGGTTCATCACCAGAAAATCTAGTTGAACACCAAGAAAATTATATCACCACCAGAAGTATTCCTCACAGCACCAAAGTAAGTACACTGAGCATCAGAAAACATACATTTGGGCACCAAAAACAATGAATGATCAGTACTCAGAGTTACTGGTCTTGTGAGTTGAGATCACTGACTAGTGGGTATAGGTATAACCACTTCGATCACATTTCAACTGCATCCAGCAGTACTCAGTGTTACTGGTCTTCAAGTGAAGGAAGTTGTGAGTTGAGATCACTGACTAGTGGGCATAGGTATAACCAATTTGATCACATTTCAACTGCATCCAGCAGTACTCAGTGTTACTGGTCTTCAAGTGAAGGAAGTTGTGAGTTGAGATCACTGACTAGTGGGTATAGGTATAACCAATTTGATCACATTTCAACTGCATCCAGCAGTACTCAGTGTTACTGGTCTTCAAGTGAAGGAAGTTGTGAGTTGAGATCACTGACTAGTGGGCATAGGTATAACCAATTTGATCACATTTCAACTGCATCCAGCAGTACTCAGTGTTACTGGTCTTCAAGTGAAGGAAGTTGTGAGTTGAGATCACTGACTAGTGGGTATAGGTATAACCAATTTGATCACATTTCAACTGCATCCAGCAGTACTCAGTGTTACTGGTCTTCAAGTGAAGGAAGTTGTGAGTTGAGATCACTGACTAGTGGGCATAGGTATAACCAATTTGATCACATTTCAACTGCATCCAGCAGTACTCAGTGTTACTGGTCTTCAAGTGAAGGAAGTTGTGAGTTGAGATCACTGACTAGTGAGTGCAGGTATAACCACTTCGATCACATTTCAACTGCATCCAGCTGTACTCAGTGTTACTGGTCTTCAGGTGAAGGAAGTTGTGAGTTGAGATCACTGACTAGTGAGTGCAGGTATAACCACTTCGATCACATTTCAACTGCATCCAGCTGCCACTAAAATAGACAAAAATGGAAGAAGAGTTTGAAACTATTGAACCTGTCTCTGAGCCGCAGCATGACTCGACAGATGAAGACATACCGCCACCAAAGAGAAGGAGAGGAGATGGGAAGAACTGGACTAAACTGAATGACTTTCCAACACAGGACCAGGCACAAGAGTTTGTTACGAAGGTGAGAATCATCATGATGAATGAATGAATGATGATGATGATAATAATGAATTAATGAATGCATGGTGATGATGATGATGATGATAATGTATGAATTATTGATGATGATGGTGATGATGGTGCATGATGGTGATGTTTACTGATGATGATTACGGTGTTGCTGCATCTGGTGGTGAACTGAAACAAATTAATTTATTTTGGTGTTAAATAAATCTATTTTGGTGCTCAAATCAATTGCTCTGGTGGTGACAAATTGGTGCTCCTTCCAATCTTTTTGGTGCTGCAACCATTTCTTTCGGTGGTCAAATAATTATTTCCCTTTTAAAACTCATTCAGGACGAATAACGAGTATACTCGGAACAGGAGAACGCCAGTCAGGGCCTTCTTACTGGTATTCTCGGAACAGCAATTTTTTATAGTCTAAAACCTGTCTAAATCCATGTGTTTTTTCCAATCCAAACCACGTTTTTTGAGTTACATCTCTTCATCACTGTTCCAGCTTTTGGTTCACTTATGTTTGGTACTTCTATCTTAAATTTTAATGCTAAAAATGTCAACATATCGGCCCTAGACAAGCGTAAAGAAATACTCCTATACGTTTTCATTAACAGGAGACTAATGATTCTGATTTTCATGCGAGTAACCACGATTTCAAAGTGAAAAATAAACTTGGATCAATCAGTAATGTTGTCAAAACTGAATCATTGACAGTGTGAGTTTTGTTGCGCTTCTTATTTGTTATACAGTTTTTTTCTAGGCAGCCCCAGGCCAGTAATGAAGTTTACCTAAGGCAGTGAAGGCCTGAAGGGGTTAAAATAAAGTAGATCTCAGCAAACGCGGTGAGCGTGTAGTAGCCCTGAAGGAAGAGGTC
>CM065684.1:26163224-26168224 GCA_017654935.2 Phymorhynchus buccinoides
CATGCAAAAAAAACACCCCAAAAAACAATTGGGTGGCGCGCCTCTGGCTGCGACGCGCTCTCCAGGTGGGAGCAACCCGAATTTCACAGAGACGCCTCTGTGACTATAAAGTACCTAATACCTAATACCTTACTGGATTTTGTCGAGGTCTCAAATGACAGAGGAATGAGCCACAAACAAAAACAAAAGGCATAATAAACATTACTCAATTTTTAAAAAATCGGAAAAAAATCTCACCCATATAACTGCACGTGCAAAATCGTTTAAGCACGAACAAACTCTCTCTCTCTCTCTCTCTCTCTCTCTCTCTCTCTCTCTCTCTCTCTCTCTCTCTCACGTCTCTCTATCTCTCTCACTCCCTCTCTCTCTCTCTCTCTCTCTCTCTCCTCTCTCTCTCTCTCTCTCTCTCTTCTCTCTCTCTCTCTCTCTCTCTCTCTCTCTCTCTCTCTCTCTCTCTCTCTCTCTCTCTCTCTCTCTCTCTCTCTCTCTCTCTCTCTCTCTCTCTCTCTCTCTCTCCTTCCATAATTATACTAGTATATGATAGATTCAGGGCCAAAGTAATCTATAAAGTAAATATATTATATCAAAGGAAAGTAGTTAGCTAATCTGGTGCTCTCCTAGATAAATACATGTGAGCAGGAACTATTCTGAACATGTTATTTGGATTCACTGCCTCCAATCAAGGACATAGTTTACAGTATATTGCATGTGGTAATACTAGGTAAAACTGGAGACAGCGGCCCTTGTTGTTTCTAGGATAGCAAGCTGTCGCACGGACCAAGCTTATTTCTGTTGCATCAGACACATACTATATATTTTCCTTTGTCTGTTTATCTCCTGCCTGTCTGTGAACAACATGGATCGTATAACAACAACTAAAAAGGAAATGAAGAAACAAAAGATGGGAAGGAAGTTCTGACCTGTTGTAGAATACATCGAAAGGAGCTTGCGAACGTACGATGGCTTGGAGTCAAAACGGACTATCTTTAGATAGCCCATTTGTGTATTATTGGATTTATTGCAAAAACTAATAACTTGTACCAAACAGTGACTGCAGAAATATAAAAAGGGGGTTTTGCTTTTTATATTTCAGCAGTCTTTTTTTTTTATACAAGTTATTAGTTTTCGTAATAAGTTCAATAATATGTCAATGGTCTATCTAAAGATAGTCCGTTTTGACTCCAAGCCATCGGTATGTTCTTCGTCAGCCTTGTTGACAGGTGAGTGACAAACTGGAGAAGGAAATGTCTTAACCCCTTGACCGCCAGGGGGAATATTAAAGAATAAATAATTGTACAAATCATGCCATGAAAAAGACAACCGATAGAGCCAATCTGGCAAAACGGTCTGGGGATATAACTCTCTTGACTGTGTTAAAGCAAAAGCCAGCATATCAGGGTTATTCCTCTCCATGTGATGACGTCATCAGTGATGTCCTCACCTCAGTACGTGATACGTTATACGGCAGTCAAAGGGTTAAGATTCTTAAGCGTCTAGCTCTTGCTCAAATGTTATTTTAGGAAATAATGTGGATTTTCATTCGAATACAGAGTTTTCTTTATCTGTTTCTGTCTTTCCCCTTCTCTGTTTAATCATCAGCTTATATATCTGTATACAATGCTAAAAATATACCTTCCCCCCCCCCCCCCCCCCCCGAAATTAAGCTACAGACTTCTGTAGACTTTGTTCCGTAATCGCTTCAAAGTGATAAAATGAACGCAACAGAATTAAATTAGGTTAGTTTCTGCAAACTACACCCCCATTGCTATCTGGTGAGCTTGCACAACCTTTATGACATCTCCAGAACGAACGTTTTTGGGGTGGTTTTTTTTGCTTTAGAACAACAGACACATTACATGAAATAATAAGACGTATAAGGAAGACAAACAACAGGCGCATAAATAAAACGTAGCTCTAACAGGAAGAGACTGGGGGAAAGGGGACGGGGGGAGGGGGGATTCTATAACTAGGACATTGAGGAAGGGTGAGTAGGCGAAGGGAGAAGAGGATGGGTTTCAATAAAGGGTATGAAGTCTACAGGCAGACAGACAGACAGACGTAAGCACATACACACATATGAACATACATACATAAACGCACGCACACACACACGCGCACGCGCACGCACGCACGTACACACGCACGCACGCACGCACACGCACACACACACACACACACACACATACACACGCACGCGCGCACCCACACACACATGCTCATTCTACCCCATCCCACCTCTCTCTCTCTCTCTCTCTCTCTCTCTCTCTCTCTCTCTCTCTCTCTCTCTCTCTCTCCAATACCCCTACCCCATCTTTCTGTCGCTCATTCGCACACGCATGCGCACACACGCACACACACGTTCATTCTACCCCCCCCACCCCTCCCTCTCTCTCTCTCTCTCTCTCTCTCTCTCTCTCTCTCTCTCTCTCTCTCTCTCTCATTGTCTCTCCCTCTCTCCACTACCCCTAGCCCTCCTTTCTGTCGCCCATTCAATTAGCTGTGGACATTTCTAAAGCCTTCAGATGGAAAGTATCGATCTATTGTGCTTGTCACTGGCTTTTCCTGAAGCGGGCAGGGGGGTTGTGAACGGGTGGGGGTGGAGGTGATAGCAATGGGGTGTGGGGGAGAGGGGGGAGGCTTACTGTTGAGGAATGGGGACATAACTCCTTTCCCCATGGGTGAAAGTTTGACAGCAACTCACATTTTACCTTGGATGATAAATATAAAAAAATGTTTGAGGGGTATATACCAGAAGTACGATCATACGAGAAATAAGGAAGGTTGGTAGTGCCTTATGGCAAACACCCCTCGACATAGTATGGATGATTAAAAGGAACTGGGTCAGAAAAGGATGAGATGAAATGTGTGTGTGTGTGTGTGTGTGTGTGTGTGTGTGTGTGTGTGTGTGTGTTTTGTGTGTGTGTGCGTGCGTGTGTGTATGTATGTATGCATGTATGTGTGTGTGTTGTGTGTGTCCGCGCGTGTGTGTGTGCTATGCTTATTGTTAGTATCAAATAATTGTGTTTTGACGAAATTCTTTATCCTTGATAGTGAAAGAAAAACACGAAACAACGTTATTACTATTCTTGCTTCATATCTCCTTTCAACGTGTTTGTTGCTTGTTGGGTTGTTGTAGTTGTTGTTGTTGTTGTCGTAATTTTTCTTCTTTTTTTTAG
Source organism: Phymorhynchus buccinoides (assembly GCA_017654935.2). Taxonomy (NCBI): domain Eukaryota; kingdom Metazoa; phylum Mollusca; class Gastropoda; order Neogastropoda; family Raphitomidae; genus Phymorhynchus; species Phymorhynchus buccinoides. The sequence goes on from CM065684.1 coordinate 26,166,401, forward strand.
CAGCGCAGGAAGCTGTCTTATTGATATATGAGTATGAATTCATACATTAAAGTGCAACAGGTTGCCAAAAACATTTGACCAAATCCTGCCAAAATGCTATCAAATATTATATACTATTCAAACACAGTGAAGGAGCACTTGCTTCGAGAATTTCATACACCGTTTTCAGTGTTTTGAGTGACAGTTATGCACTTTCTGATGTTGCGGTAGTATAGTCCAATGTTCGAACGCTTATGCAATGCAAAAATATTTTGCACAACATTACAAATGCGCCGATGATAGATCGTTTAAGACGGTACCTTAAATGATCCAACGGGGTGCATTTGCACACCGTGTCAATAAAGTTTAAAGCATAGCAGTGTTCACGCATGACCAATGAATAAAACTACAGCTTAGTTTGTCTTCTCACCAATTTCCCACCAGGAAAGTGCGTCGCCGCAAGCCCAGCGTCACCCATTTTAAAAAAATCTGTTTTTTGTATACGGGTAGACGGGATGAGGAGGGGGGTGGATATTTGGGAAACCTAGCTATCGTTTTAATCATACCAGGCAGCGGGAATTCTTCCTGCTCTTATCGACGTTGAACTGCCCGCTTTGTTCTTCTCGCTTCTTTGTTCTTTCATGTAAATATAGGCCTGTTATAATACTGTTTAGTATTGTGTAAACGCTAAGTCATTAAAAATAAAATTGCCTTTCCCTAACGTGCTAGATGCGAATCATGTCCATGGCTGCATTCAAATCGCACAGATTTGGCTTTGCTCTAAAAGGAACAATAATGACTTTTCAGGCTGGTTTACTACGCTTGAATACTCCACAGTATTTTACATTTGTTTTATAATCTTATTTACTGGTTTAGTTGTGTGTTATTCAGCGAACCATGAAACATTAATAATCCATTTTGTGCCAGCCGCCGTGGCGTAGTGGTTAGCGTCGCGGACTACTGGCTGGGAGGTCACGCGTTCGAATCCCATCAGAGGCGAGGTTTTTTTCGGTCCTGGACATCCTAGCATCGTCTTCATCGTTATAGTCATCCGGCTCATTTCCATCAATCAATTAAAAAGAAAAATGTCTCAAATTATGTGGCTTTGCAAGCCCTGCTCTCATGGTGACCTCAGTTTCGGTTTCCAACCCAGTCTATGCCTTGGTGCGTTCGGGTCAAAGTCATGGGGATCAGTGTATTCTGGGGAGCTGTCGGTGGACGGTCGTGGTGGCGCCCTCGGAGGAGGACCTCACTCGCGCTGGCTCCCCGACTAAGAGAATAGTGTCGTCAGTAGGGGGCTTAGTAGGTGGTGTCCTTAACAGGCTCTACTGAACTCCACCGAATTGACTCAGCAGCAGTGCAGTGTCTCATCGGTTGGTTGCCTCCTGATGGCCTAAAATAGATCCGCTCCTCTTGAACTGCTGGTCTCGGATTCTGCGACCTGAACAAGCGGAGGTGTGGCTGCGAGTTGGGACTCGGAATGAGCGACGTGGGAGCAACGCCACTGTACGACCCAGAAGATGAGACAGCAAAAAAAAAAATCAATTCTGTACTGTAAACGCGAAATACAATATTAAGAGAGGAGACAACGCGACCTGGTTGATTACTTCCTTCAATATGTTTATCTCTCAGGCGATGAAATTTAGTTAGGAGGAACAAGTTGTGGATTGGTGTTTTAGAGGGCAACTCCTTGATGGTGGCAACATATAACCCGTTACTATTGACCTTTTTAAACCATCTGAGAATGAGGCGCATTAGATCACAAGTGCGCAAACCTTGATCGGACCTCTTTCATTAGAAATAGTTTCTCCGCTGCCCTTTGAAAGAAGTACGGTGCTATCAACT
>CM065684.1:26173224-26208224 GCA_017654935.2 Phymorhynchus buccinoides
GCAACAGCCCATATCTGCATGAAGGATTTCCTCTTTGGTAGACGGACGTTAGAAGAGAGTGACCGTTACATTCGTTAAGGGATCGTTGTAACTGTCAGAACCGTAGCCAGTGCGAAGTCTCTTGATGAAAATGATTTTTGAATAAGTGCTGACGAGGTAAATAATGCAATAGGCATTCCATCGGGAAGCCTTGATAAAATTGTACATGAGCACCTGGGTCTTCAGAACCGCTATTACCGTTGGGTGCCCCATCAGCTTACTGAAGATCGCAAGAGGGGCAGGTTGTAATGATGCACCCAAACACAACCACAATGCTAGTGGATGGACGTCAGGTGGCATCTGGAACATCGTGACTGATAAAGGAATATGTGTGTATCACCTTGATCCAGAAACCCAGTAACCAATCGTCGTCTGGATGTTTCAAGACGAGATCTTTTCAGTAAACGTCCAAAGGAAACGCGTTACTGAAAACCCCAATCAAACAAATAGTCGCTATGTTTCTTCTCTACCAGTTGTCTTATGGCCTCAGTTCCTCTAGAGAGAGACGAGCCGTCACTGCAGATTAAAACATAAACACCTGTTTACCCATAAAGGCGCTGGTATCTGAAGTCACCTACTTTATCATGGCAATGCAAGTGACCACACTGCTACAGTTCCTTTGAACATTCTGCAAGAAAACAGTGCTCAGTTGGTCTCCTTCCGACTTATTTCTCATATGTAACACCTAGTGAGGTTATCCTATTATCTTATGCAAAGCACCAGTTAAAGGGGACGAAATTCCAGAAGGTTGAAAATGCTCGAGGTTTTGCCGAGGGCTCTATTTCCACATACTTCAGTCGACCTGGTCTAGCGCCATAACTGTTCGTTTTGAACGGATGACCAAGTGTATATGTGCTTAGGAAAGATACCTCAATAATGTAGTCTGTCCAGAAGAAGCGTACACCCTCTCAGTTATTTACATCCAAACACTTATCGAGAGTCCCACGTACTTGCTTGAGTTCGTTTCCAGCGAACAACGGTAGTAACTTCATTACCGACTCGAGGGGGATTCGTGCCCGTCTCTAATAATGCTGTTGCTAGGTAACCTCATAAAGAAGCCATTGATCCTGAAAGAAAGCGGTGGCGGTGGCATGGAACAAAATGGAACCGTCTCCTCTCCTTCATCCATAAGTTATCGTTCTTGTCGCCTCCGTGGCGAAACGTTTTCTCTCGGCGGAGAGTGCTTTTAGCTGAACAGAGTTAGAGAGAGAGAATTGTCTCCCATTACTTCCTCATCCTTTAAGTCGAAGACTTCGTTTCAAACATGGTGATGGAGATGGGGGTGGGGGTGGGGGTGGAGGTTGTGGATGGGATGGGGGAGGGGGGGGGGGGGGGAGGGGGGGGAGGGGGGGGGGGGGGGGGAGGGGGGGGGGAGGCGTTAGCGGTAGTACATAGTGTTAATGTCCTTTTGCGCGCGCGAAGATTCCGGGTGATGCGGTTTTAGTTGTTTTAAGGTAATTTTTTCCTTACGTGTAAGCTTACTCCAATGGCTTTTATCACTGGTTGACATCAGTGCATTAGTCTGTAATTGGGTCCGTGAGTAAAAGAAGAGTTAGAGCCGTATGATAAAGTCATGTTCTGCAGAAAATGAACAACGGTTGGATGCCAATAGTTCAGTCTTTAAATATTGTGGTGGGCTACGACTATCAAGTGGGGGGAGCTTCTCCAACGCCAGATCTTTTAAAGTCCTCTTTTCGAGACACTGGGGATATCGCCTGGATAAGATAGGCTATAGAGGGATCCGGGATAGCGTCAAAATGTCACGTGATTTTGTTGGTAACGAAAGTCGGACGCCATTTTGGCTGGAGCGCCGTTTTGGGTCAGATTACAGAGGTGAGCGTCAGTGAGTTTCGACAAATCGTCACAATGGTAATAAACTGTGCAGTAGTTAAATGTTCAGGACTAAAAGCAAACATCAGAATTCAATGCGTTCCACCGCCAAGTATCTTAGCAACCCGAATAATCCAGCCATCATGGCCGACAGAGGTGACATTCTCATTTGCATACACGAACCCGGATCCCTCTATATCTGCTGCACTAGAAGCAAGTCCCAGTCCAGTCCTCCAGATTAGCCGCTGAAGGCTCTGCTGTGTGGCAACAACAAGGGGGATGTTTCACGATAATTAAAGCACGGTAAATCGTGTTCAGTATATGTTACAGATGCTGTGTAACATTGTAATCACGCAGAATCATTTCATCAGAATAATTATAATCATTATTAGCCGTCCAATGTAGGCCTACACGAAACGACTATTGGACTCTGCAACTAGGGTTATTAACTCCCTTCACTGTGAGAGTGAATCCCTTGTTGGTCAGTGCCAAAGGAAGCCATTTAGTGGCCTCAAATAGGGTTATTGGCGAGAGTTATTCCCTTGTTTGGTCAGTCCTCAACCATCTTCCCCCACCCACCGAGGGCATTCACTCTTGCAAAAGGTGTTCTTTGCAGTAGCCAATAACTAGGAGGAGAAAAAAACACCACACTCATAGAAGTTGTCGCCTTGTGGGTATAGAACCAAACGTATATTCAGGATTTTGAGGTATAACGTCAAACAATTGTGTTGCCGAGCGGCAGACATGTCCTTTGCCCGTTTCTTCCCCCTCCCTCCCTCCCTTCCCTCCGACACACGTCTTAGCCCCCACGTTAATAAGTAGGCCTAAACATCTGAATAATTATGGAGAGCGTTATCAATGTATATATAGTGCTCAGAATGACATTGATGACGATGGTCATGATGTGGGTGATTTACCCTATCATTTCCTATGAAACACGGGCAGGTACAGAGGTTTCTTTCATACCTGTTGCATAACACACACACACACACACACACACACACACACACACACACACACACACACACATGCGTGCGCGCATATACACAGACGCGCATACACACTCACGCGCGCATACACGCATACGCATACACACACACGCGCGCTCGCGTGCATGCACATTTAAAAACAGTCACGCGCGCGCATAAGGTGCGCTTAAGCCTTGCACAACATGTGATATGCGTGTATAGCACTTAAATGTGTATGCATATAACGTATCATGACCTTTCACGCGGACAGCGCATCAGTGCGCGTGAAACCCCTACACTTTCGCTCACTCGCACACTGAAAAATCTGTTTTTTTAATCTAAAGGGGCCAGCCACACGTCCACAAAAATCGCACGACTGTGCGATACGATTCGATCTCGTGGTCTCGAAGAACAATTATTGTGATTGGGGCATCGAGACCACGTGATCGAATCGTATCGAACAGTCGTGCGATTTTAGTGTCATTTTCACACACACACACGCACATACGAACGCACACACGCACGCACGCACACGCACACGCACGCACGCACGCACACGCACACGCGTGCACACACACACACTCACACACACACACACACACACACACGGAGGAGAGGAGGACAGAGAGCGCTGTGCATTAATCCCGTGAAACTCGTGCAAATGAAAATAAACTCATCGGAACATTTAAATTTTGCCACACGGAATAGTGAGTACATTCATTTTAGAACTGGGCGCAGCTGCAAGCACGACGTCGATTCAACAGCTCCCAACTCTGAACTTCGCCCTTCCTTTCCGAAGCATGTCAACCTTTGGGAAAGCCAACAGCTTACATACAAGCTCTTCATGTTCTTCCTTTTTATATCAGGTAAGCAATGCTACTTGTGCCGTGAAGATTTTGGTGTCATTCAAGATATCTTATTTTCTTTTTAAGACTGGCAATTTTCGCAAGAATAAGTTTTGATTTGAACGTTGTTGAAAGCGATTCAGTAAACATTAATTAAATGCGAGTAACGCAAATGTTTTCATTTCGATTTTGTTTCAGTCGCCACCGAAGTATTTCGGCTTTAATTAACAATTATGCCCGTCGAACTCTTCGGTGTTGGAGACCCAAAACGGTATGTTGACAGGACCGACCAAGAATGGCATACCAGTTTAGAAACCAGTACGGAAGTACCGTTTTGTTCAGTTTGTTGAAAATGCAGAAAAAAGCCAGAAGTTACCAGAATATGAACACAAAAATAACAAATGCGTATAATTGCATATCTTTGAGTACATTAGTAAAATCCTCTTTTCGCTCTTTAACAAAATATAATCTACATTGACAGAAAAAGTAACTTCACTATTTTCTATCATTAAGTTATCTTCCTTTCCCTAAATCTGGTTATAAACAAAATACAACGTATTGACCCTTTCACCGCCAATTTCACATTTTTGCACCACAATGTCTAACACCCATGTCACTAAAAGGCATCAAACCAGGGCCTGTTATCCAAAGACCATATGTTCATAATTTTGGGAGGTAAGGATAGGCCTTACTTTATGCATGTCACAGGAATTTCCAATATTGCAGATGTGGGGGGTTTTCTACCCAGGTAAGATTAATGGTTATTTGTTGGTGAAAAATGGCTGGCGGCGAAAGGGTTAAACGAATCGTGATTTATTCTCCTATTGCAGATGTAACGGACAGGGTACCGTTTCATCGGTTCCATTCCTTCAATCGCACGATGCCTAGCAGTGAGTCCCACCCTGGACAGGCGGGTGTGGCCGGCAGTGTCATCGACGATGTCATCGATGACGACGACGCCATGTTTTGTGCAATAAAGGTAGGCTTCTGCGTCATATAAAACTGGTTGTAGGCCTATTGCATTTGTTATTTTGGTATTTGGTGCTTCATAGTCACAGAGGCGCCTCTGTAGCATTCGAGTTTCTCCCACGTGGAGAGCGCGTCGCAACCCGAGGCGCGACATTAAAATGTTGCATGCGAATTGTGTGTGACTGATCAGGAAGTAAAGGATGCCTGCATGTTCATGTGCAGTGTATCTAATAAAGTCGGGGGAGGGGGGAGGGAGGGAGGGAGGGGGGGGGGGGGAGGGAGGGAGGGGGAGAGAGAGCGAGAGAGAGAGAGAGAGAGAGAGAGAGAGAGAGAGAGAGAGAGAGAGAGAGAGAGAGAGAGAGAGAGAGACGAAGGAAAATAATGATAAATACATAAACACAACAGTAATTCGGCATTGTTCAGGCAGAAAAAAACCGCTGTACCCAAGAAGAAAGCAAGAAAGAAATAACACACGAGAGAAAAAAATCAATAAAACAATACCCAAACCAAAACGATTTCCTTTGTATTACGATGCATTGGCTGATTAAAGAATTTTGAATCTTGAATGTTGCTCATAACACTAGTGAAAGTATAGCATCCCTGTTTGAAGTTGTCGGTTAAAATTCACATTTTCTAGCTTAAGGGAGTAAACTGACAACAAAGAGCTAGCTATTCTGTGGTCCGAACATTGCATGTTTCTGACCGTCCACAATGTGAAATCATTCTGATTGGGTAGACATGCTTATGATTAAGGGAAGTCGGGAGTTTTGTTTTGTTTTATTCTTTGCTGCCTGGAAATAACTAGGTATTCTTTTATTTGTGTTGTCTCTGCCATTGTGTATGGATGCATGCAATTTAAATTTACACGTATCTTGGGTATCATTGTGCACCTTACTGGTACACGCTTCCATGCGAGTAGTTCTGGACATTTGAGTGTTATACAAAATGGCCTTCTTTTGGTACGATGTAGCCTATTGTCAACTAACATCTCTACGTCAGCATATCAGGATCTTGCATGTTCGCAAACATCTCTACGTGCAGAAAGGTAGGCCCTATCCATGCGTGAAAACATCTCATGTCACCAATAACTGCTCTTCGTCCAAGTGACGTAGGCATCTGTATGCGCGTGCCTGTGCGCGCCTGTTGTGTGTTCAACATGGTTGCTAGATTTCAATGGTCACGTCTGATTAATTTAATAATTCAGAAATAAGTATGCGCTCTTTACATGACAGGCGTCTATGCGTTTTTGTGCAGATATCAATTCCTCGTCCCCAGACAAGACTATCTTCATTCCTACGCCTTCAAACCTACGTCATCAGCTCTTCGTCTACAACTCTACATACAACCGCTCGTCTACAACTATTCTTCTACAGCTCTGTCTGTAGTACGTCTACAACTCTCGTATTCTACGTCCGCAACTCAACTCTGTTCTACAACTCTACATCTTCAGTTCTATGTCTACAACTCTTCAGTACTACGTCTACAACTCTTCATCTACAACTCTACGTCTACAGGTCTACAACTCTTCATCTGCAGATCTGTATAAAAAAATTCGTCTGCCACTCATCTACAACTTTGTCTACAACTCTGCGTCTGAAACTCACAGCTCTTAGTCTACAGCTCTTCATCAACTCTTCGTCTACAACTCAACAGCTCTTCGTCTACAACTCTACGTCTACAACTCTTCGTTTACAGCTCACAACTCTTCGTCTACAACTCTTCATCTACAACGCTACGTCTACAACTCTTCATCAATTATTCGTCTACAACACTTCATCAACTCTTCGTCTACAACTCTTCATCAACACTTCGTCTACAAGTCTACGTCTACAAGTCTACGTCTACAACTCTTCACCAACTCTTCGTCTACAACTCTTCATCAACTCTTCGTCTACAACTTTTCAACAACTTTTTAACAGCTCTTCGTCTACAACTCGTCATCAACTCTACGTCTACAACTCTTCGTCTACAACTCTTCATCAATTCTTCGTCTACATCTCTACGTCTACAACTTTGCAACAACTCTTCAACAGCTCTTCGTCTACAACTCTTCATCAACTCTTTGTCTACAACTCTTTGTCTACAACTCTTCATCAACGCTTCGTCTACAACTCTTCATCAGCTCTTCGTCTACATCTCTCTTACAACTTTTCAACAACTTTTCAACAGCTCTTCGTCTACAACTCTACGTCTACAACTCGTCATCAACTCTACGTCTACAACTCTACGTCTACAACTCTACGTCTACAACTCTTCGTCTACAACTCTTCGTCTACAACTCTTCATCTACAACTCATCAACTCTTTGTCTACATCTCTACGTCTACAACTTTTCAACAATTCTTCAACAGCTCTTCGTCTACAACTCTTCATCTACAACTCCAAACTACGTCTACAAACTCGTCTAAAACTTCAGAAGTCAACTCTTCTGGCTTGCAAAACTGTTGCATGTGAAATCGTTAACATCTTAGTTTAGAATCTTAAAAACGCCTCTCTCCATGAGGTGGTTGTACGAACAAGGAAACACAAATATTACCTGAACACAATGGATACATAATGTTTTGGTTAGTTGTATGTGCATACGGTTTCTTATATTATGTTGGGTTGTTTACAAGACATCAACAAAAGGTAAGGACCACTTCCGTACAAATACATTTAAAATTTCTTTACAACAAACTGAATTACTTGCATGCACCACCCAAATCTGATGAAGCCAGCAGAATCATTTTTGGTACATTTTTGCAATTCAGCGCTAGCAATGTTGCATGTAAGAAGCTAAGAATTTAATCTGTCTTTGTACTTGATGCGTTACACAGGATAATGCGAGTTGAAATGTGTACCACAAACGAACCTAATGGCCCCATCTCTTAAAGCAAAAAAGTCGTCCTTAACTTTTGTTGGTGTCTATGTATTAAGGGCATAATATTATGTCACCTTTTCTATTGCTGGTACTAGCACGTTCTAGTCCTGAGCAATAAAGCAGAGGCAACCAACTAGAGGGGACACTGCACTGCTGTCGAGTCACTGAGTTTAGTTCAGTAGTGTATGTGTTGATCTATCATACTCGGGGCACCTTTTACGAAGTCCCATAGTAATTAAACATGAACTTCGTGGTTTTAGAAGTATATAACATATATTTTTTTCTAACATTTCCGTGGATAATTTAGTGGGTTTTTTTTAATCCATACTATCAATGTCCCTTTGTGGTTTTATTCGTGTTCATAGTTGCCTTACTATTCTATTATTAAGAAAATGAATGTAGACGGAAAATGTGAAGTTATTCTTGCACTACATGTTGAAACGTTGTTCAGACTGTCACATGTTCTATCTTGCTATTTATCTACATTGCAACTTTATTATTAGATAATCGTTAGGAATGGAAATATTGTAGATTATGCAACCGTGTAAACCCAGTTAAATCCGGAAACGCGAAACGTATGGTTCCAAGTATTCACCAGTAAGAACAATGGATTGACAATGGCAATGGTTAATCAAATTTACAAAAGGATGAAAATGCCGTCAGGAAGAAAAGTATGGCTCATGTTGGTGTGGTCACTGGTTGTGAAACCCGAGTCCTCCTCCCTCCTTCACACTGCAACATTATGAAGAGGGCTGTGAATGTGGGGTTTAGTTTTATGTGAACCCATGCCATCAATGTTGTTACGCACCGCAGGAAGGGATGTTGAATTCACTGCAACCTATTGTTTTATTTTCTAAAGCTACAAAACAGGCAGTTACGGATTTAAGCTAGAATGTTAACGTAATTTTGAGCACGACTAATAGGGGTGACACAAAACGTACATGTTTACATATTTTAGATTCTCAAATAAACATTTTGTCCCAAAAGGTCGAGGAAACATAACTTTAAACGAGCTTTTCCGAAACTGTATCCCAATGACCCATTTCTTACAATTTACCTTCTTCAAACGCAATTTGGCTATCTTATTTTAGACCAGTAGGCCTTTATTTATAATAGCTATTGAGGCTTAAAAAAGATGGATGTGCTGTCCACTCCCCCCCGCCCCCACCTTTGTATTTTCGTTCATATATGCCTCTACCTCCCTTATTCCAATTTTTCGTCTTTCCCTCATAACTTTTCTCCATGCGAAATTGATAATTTTACAATTCAAAATTAATAACGCTGATTATAAACCTAGTTTTTTTTTCTATTTTAAAGCAAGGCAATTGCTGTTTATGAGCGTCTCAAAATTCAAACGTTTTTGTTCTGAAATATGTTGAGCAACACAATTTTGTGTTAACTATTTGACTTTCTACATAATTTCTGTGCCTTTCCAAACCAGTGTTGGTATGCGGGCAAAGGATTGGGGGTACGTCCACCCCATTCCTACTCCCTCCTTCACACTGCACAATTATCAAATAATTTGACTTTTTAAAAATATGCTACCGTTTTCACACATACTTTTTTTGTTTTTGCATATTTGTATTGTAAAATATACATAATTCCGCGATACAAAACGTACAAAACATTGACTGGTGTCTGTAAACACGTAGATGTTTATGATTGTTTTTAATAGTGTGTGTATGTGTGAAAGAGAGAGAGAGAGAGAGAGAGAGAGAGAGAGAGAGAGAGAGAGAGAGAGAGAGAGAGAGAGAGAGAGACTGGACACTGGACCTTTTAATGTCATTAACACTGGGTTCTCATGACATGGGGGAAGCATCATTTTCATTGCAAAACATTGGAGAACAAAAATAATAATAGAATATTTGAAATAAAGGGAACTAACAAGAACAGTTCTTTGCAAATCAATTTCAGATTTAAGTTAAATTAATCAAATTAGAGAGAGAGAGAGAGAGAGAGAGAGAGAGAGAGAGAGAGAGAGAGAGAGAGAGAGAGAGAGAGTTTCCGTTAGCTGTCGCCTAGCATTTCTTCTAGTTAACCCCCTCTCCCTTCCCATCTAACATGGTGCATGGTGTATTCAATACATATCTTTAGCTGTGTACGTTTCTGAATTCGTTTTCACATAAATAGCCTCAACATCAATGTAATCTTATTGTGCATTTCAGAGCAGTGTATAAAGTCTAGCAGAGAGGGGAGTCGCCCATCCTCTCCCTACTCTCACCTCTACACTGCGAAATTCTAAAGGAATTAAACTTTTTTTCCAAAATTCCGTGACCGTTTTCTACCATATTGGCATCACACGTAAACCTGAATTCCAAAACATTAATATGCTGCTTTTTTTTTTAAGAGCATAAAAGGTACAATGACAAAGATTACAAATTTATGAGGTAAAAAGATCGTGTTAGAGCATATTACATTTTACGATTTTCCCCATCCTATATTTATATTAAAATTATAACTAAAATTTATAGACATAAAAATGCACTACACTCACTATATTTGTGGCGGTGCCATAGCCGATGAGGTTTAACCGAGGCGTGGTCACCGCTACAGCTATCTGTGTTAATTTTTAAAAATCGGGACTTTACTGGTTTCGTACTGCCTCCGGGCATTGCCTGCAGTATTGTTCCCACCATATTTGTATTTATAAATGTCCCATTGTGTCTGATTCAGACCAAGAGGACGTAAAACACCATTTTCGCCAAAACTAAACACTGAAATTAACGGGAGCGAAATATGTCCAAGTCCTTGGCCTTCTGTATCAATCCTTGGACTATATTTTTTTAGTCTGTATTTTGACGGAAATGTGGTAGGCGATCGTGATCATTCTGAGGTTGTGTGCGGGTGTGGGTGTGCGTGTAGGCTAGGTGTAGGTGTAGCGGTGTGGGTGAGATAAAACGAATGTTGTCCTCAGTTCTCTTACTCTTATCATATGTTTACCCCTTTAGTTGCTCTCCATCCCGCGTCTCATCTATCCTGTTTTTGTTTGTGGCTCAAGCCACAAACCTATAACTCACTTTGTCGGTCTGTCTGTCGGTCGGTCGGTCCAAAATTGTCGCACTTCAAATCGAGGCTACACTTCTGGCCGCTCTTTAAAATGATGTATTTTAAAAGCGTACAAAATAATAAACATACGTAATACAGACACTACAACAGACACGACGAGTATGCGGTGCTTCTTTTGATGAGTATAAGTAGGATACATAGTTTTAAATGTTTTCCAAAAGATATAAAAAGTTACGAAATGGTGCAGAGATAACATTCTGGTTTACAGATTAAAATTATTGAAAAGCCAGGGGAGGTAACTCATGATTGGAGTGGTAAAAATAGACCGCGTGCCACAAACTGCGATTTCGCGCTTGTTCTTTCATTTTTTTTACAAAATTCCAAATTTGAAATTATGTCAATTTTATTTTATGTTTGTTTTTCCTCCATTGTACATAACATCAAAATTGTTGGAATTTTTTTCTCTGATGATTTCAGCTCCGTGTTGTAAGGGGGCACAGGGAGAGGGAATACGCCCACCCCCTCCCTACTCCCCCCTGCCCACTGCTGCAGTATTTTGAATTAAATGAATACTGGAATCACTCAATAATTTTCTTTTATTCGAACAATCGAAAACTTGTTATCCGAAATCTATGTTCGAAACTTACATGTTCTGTGCTTTTCAAAGAATGCTCTGGTCAGTAGGCATCATTGGTATATTTTCATTTTCCTTTGTCTTTTTTCAAAGTTTATTTCACATTTTGTTAGTCTTGCATCTTTCTCCTGCCTTTTGACCCATGTGTGTACATGAATGCGCGCACGTGTGTGTGTGTGTGTGTGTGTGTGTGTGTGTGTGTGTGTGTGTGTTAGTATGTGTATGTGTATGTGTTAGTGTGTGTGTGTTAGTGTGCGTGTTCGTATGTGTGTGTGTGCGCGCGTGCGCGTGTGCGTGTGTGTGCGTGTGCGCACGTACGTTAGTGTCAGAGGGAGGGAGAAAGGGAGAGAGAAAACTAAAATGTTATTTTCTCAGCGAGTATAAACATTACATGACTGTAGGCCTACTTTGTCATCCAAGTCGCTTGATTCCTGCAATAACGTAAATTGTTTTATTTTAATTAATCATCTAAGCGCTTTATGTACATTTTCGGTAATGTTTCGTGTGTAGTATTTTGGGGGTTCTCTTTATTTTACAGTTGAAATTCAGTTTTTTATTTTCCACATCCAACATTAATTTGACTCTACACCCGCACTGTTGCCTCTTCATTTATTATAAATGTGATCGTTTATTAATAGGCCTAGTTCCCATTACATTTTGTGTCCTTAAATCCGTATCTGCCTCATTCATTTTCAGCTTTAGGAAATAAAGTAGTATTTTTTGGGTTTATTTTTCATTTAAAATTCAGTTTGTACTTTTTCCACATCCAACACATTAATTTAGCTCACACCCGCACTGTTTGTTCCCTCTTCGTTTAGTTTAAATGTGATAGTTTATTAATAGGCCTAGTTCCCGTTACATTTTTGTCCTTAAATTCGTATCTGCCTCAATGATTTTCAGTTTTAGGAAATACAAAAACCCATTGGTTTCAGTAAATTGAATATCTCTTCCTGTGGTGGGCAACATCAATGGCATGGGTTCACATACATTAACACACACAAAAAACCCAACTCGCAACCCTCTTCATTCCCAACCCGGGTTTCGATCATGTTAGCCCTCGTCTCCGTTCTTTGCACTGGCTTCCTGTCGCAGACAGAATTGAGTATAAATTAAACACCCTTTGCTGTTAAGATTTTAAGATTAAGATTAAAATTATAGCCCCGTCGACAACAAAGGTCATTTCAGGGCTGTCACCACGTTGCATCATACTACGTGACATCTCACCACGTATTAAAAAAGGATAAAAATATAAGGTAAAACAAGATCAAAATGTTTGGGTTAAAATACGTTTTGTTAAAAATCATTTGTCAATCACAAACTTAGCAAGTAAAAACCTGACACGTCTAGGGCCCTTTGCTATAAATCTATCCGTAAAAGATCTTACCTCTGCGACTATATTTCCATAATTGTATAAGCCAGCTCGCACTTTACGTTCAATTTCTGACCCTCTTTCTCTCCAGATCCCTAGGTATAAGCTTTCACCTGTTGGTCGGCGCTCTTTTGCTGTCTCAGGACCGACCTCCTGTAACAAACTTCCTCTTTTCCTCCGTCAGCGACCGACCCTCTCTGCTTTCAAAGCTAACCTCAAGACCCCCCCTCCCCCCCCCCTCCCCCCGTCTTTAAAGCTCCGCTCTCTTTCTCTTCCCTCCCCTGCCTTTAGGTCTGTTTCTGTTGTATTCCATTTGTCATCCGTGTGTGTTGCCTTGCTTGTTTTTTTTGTTTGAATGCGTTATGAATGCTAACGTGTGTGTGCGCTTTGATTTGATTTATATCAAGATTCAGCGCCGTATAAATACTGAATGATGTTGTTGTTTTAAAACCAGTGACCACACAAACATAAAACCTACGTTTCTTCCTGACGGCACTGCTATCGTTTTGTAAATTTAACCATTGTCTTTGCCTCCTAATGTCCAACCGCACGTCCTCGTCCTAGGAGGCGGGCAACGGCTTAGGCTGGCTTACGCGGATAGGGCCCTCCCGTGGGGATACCAGGGGGTCTTTCAGCAGAAATAGTTCCCCCTATCTTCTGGAAGTTCTATGCTAGTAACTTCCCCTACTCTATCACTCTCTTTGACTCTACCTTTTCTCGTCTTTGTGCTTTCTGGCGTCTACTTCTTTCTGCCTTATTGGTCCATTCTCCTGCATTTTTTTCTATAAAACCCTTCCACGTTTTTCCTTTTTGCAATTTATGACATGCCAGTTTGTTTTGTTTTTATTGTACACTGGCTTCCAGACGTGATACCTTGCGCACTTGAGTGGGCACTGTTGTCCATTCTGCAGTGCATATTTGCCTATATAGCCTTTTTTATGTATCTTAGCTTACTAGTATGTATTTGTTATCCTTTTTTACTGTTTTTGTTTAACCTGGATCCGATAAATAGAGCGGAATGGCTTACGTTTCCAGCACTGTTTGGAATTATGTGCTATAGGGTACAATGATGGAAGTGTCATGTTATGAATTGTACTACATTTTTTATGTTTTCAGGTTTTGTACGTTGTTAAGATTCATGGATTTGTGTTTTGCTATACGTGGTAGAACTTTATGCGGTGACAGTCCTGAGATGACCATAGCTGTTGACGGGACTATAACAGACTAACTAACTAACCATTGCCATTTTCAACCCGGTACCTCCCCCAATGACCGAGAAAAAAACCAATCGTTAATATTTACTTCCATGTTAAAATTTATATATCAAAAGTATGCTTCTATCCAGATGGGATTTTGTCTTCGTCGTCGGTTCCTCAGACCGTTTCATGTCAATTAGAAGTGCAGACTTGCTAGACTTGATGAGAAATGTGACATGTCATGCTGCGTTTTTGTTTGTTTTGTTTGTGTAGTAAATATTGTGTATGATGTGTTATTGACGTGTTCGATATTTACTGTGGTGACAGTAAGACCATTGCTGTTGACGGGACTCTAAACACTGTACAAATATAAATAAATAAATGAGCGCAGATGCGTCATGTGCCGTTATGCGATTAAGAAATATAATTAGAAGTGGAATAATAATAAGCCTTGCACAACGGTATTTCTTAGGATGTTGAAAAACAGATTCTTTATTGAATGTTATTATAAAGCAATGTGTGGAAAGAAAGATCTTTTTGACATTCAGTGGCTTCCATAATCTGGGCCTATTTTGATACACTTAATTTATATTATAAACCCGTGTTGGGACAGGGCATAGCGTTTTTAATGCTATTGTGATATTTTTGTTTTTGCATTAATTACTGATCACAAATTTATATTTATGTGTATAATCAGTTGTTTGCCACCACACTAATGGAGATGACATGTATGAAGATGTTCGTTTTGTGTGTGTGTGTGTTTTTAAATTATTATTATTATTATTTTATTTGTTTTCATGTGTACATATTTACTCATAATAGTTTGTTCGTTTATTCGTGTGTATTTTTTCCTCATAATATTATTTATTTTTTATTGAATCTCTCAGCGCACTGTCCTCTTTCTGCGCATGTGTAATTTCCGATATTGTGAATACAAATTTATTTAAAAACCTAAAAATATATAGTTAGGCCCAGCATGTCCGCCTTCGGCCAGAGAAAATGTTTGAAAGAGGTTCTTGGAAAAAATGGCAGGAGAATGGACCAGTTAGACAGAAAGATAGTAGATGACAATAAGCTAAGGAAAATGCCAGTCAGCGAGAGTGATAAAAGGAAGTTACAAACACATGACTTCCAGAAGGCGGAGTAACTATTTGTAGAAAACACCCTCCGGTATCCCCCACGGGGGGATCAAGATAGAACAGTAATTATGCATGTGAAACGACCAAGAATGGGTGAGGTAAGAACACATTAGATTACATCATGTTTTCGGGGCCTATTTTGAAGAAACAAACAAAAGCAAAACAAACTTATTCCTTTTGGCCAGGCGGGTAATGAAAGGGACTCGCCCATCCCTGGCAATGACCCCCTCGGCATGGTTGAATTCAAAATAATCTTATGGCAATAGATTATACTTGTCAAATCCTCACCTATTCTTAGCCATGCTATTGAACAAGCTTTCTGGTACATTCCAAGGCCGCATTTCGTGCCTCCTAAATTACATCCTTCCGTCCTCGTCGCAGGAAGGGGGCAGCGCTTAGGCCGGCTAACATGACAATTGCGCTCCCGTGGGGATACCAGGGAGTCCGGGTGTGGGTGGGGGGGTCATGGTGAGGAGGTTGAGTGGACTAGGAAAACCTGGCTCTCAATGTGGTCATAACAGACAGTGGGATTTCTTCTTCTTCGGCGTTTCCAGGGCCATAAGGCCACAATGGGTACGTATGTGTCCGTTTTCCAGTTTTCACTGGTGTCCTCGCTGCATTCAGCCGACACATTCCGATTTCGGAGGAGCTCAAAGGAGAAAACTATAATGGAATATTCATTTGGAGAAAAGGCAGGAGAATGGGCCAAAAGTCAGAAAGATAGTAGATGACGCAAAGCAAGGAAAACGGCAGAGTCAAAGAGACAGACATTAGAGGAAGTTGCAAGCACAGAACTTCCAGAAAGTGTGGAAACTCTTTGTACGTAAGACCCCCCCGGTATCCCCACGGGGGCCTGTTCTTATCGAATGGTTGCCGCGGTGTTTCTACATGCGTAAAGCACTCGGGTCACACTAGCTTTCAGTCCTCATCCGAAGGACACGATGTTCAGTTCGATTTTCCCGTCGAACTAGAAAGGGCGATTCAAACTTGAGTGTTTGATGTTTACTGTGGTGACAGTCCTGAGAAAACCATTGCTGTTGACGGGACTATAAGCAATATCAAAATAAAATAAATCGAACCTGGGTCACTCGCGCATTGACGTTTGCACGCGATTGCATCTTCCTTCACGAGTAAGGACTAAGGAAGGATTATTTTATTAATTAAAACTAAAGAATAGCTTAATTATTCTTTGACGCTTTTGAATTTAGTAATGTAATATTTGATATATTTTTTTAAATGCCAACCTGTAAGTCTTGAGACAATTGAGAGTTGACTATTTTTGCCATCATTTTGTGTGAATCGGGTTGCGCTTGTTTTAAAAAATGTATTTTTCGTGCATTTATTTGACTATGTAATAATGTTTTGTTGTTGTGCTGAGCCTATAATTTAAAGGAAATGTTTGCCATTCTCGCCATGAACTAGCAGTTTGGTTACGCCAAAAGTTCAATAGACTCGCCGTACTTGGTATTTGGCGCTCTGTGTCTAATTTGTAATCTAAAGAAATATTATTTTAGCTGATCCATCTGTTGTCCTTTGCACCTACTTCTTTCTTATTCTGCATTCCCCGGCCATATGGCCATAATGGGTAAGGTACGTATGTGTCCGGTTTTCAGTTTTCACTGGTCTCCCCGCTGCGTACAGCCAACACATTTCAATTTCGGAGGAGCTCAAAGGAGAAAAGGCAGAGAATGAGCCAATAAGTCAGAAAAATAGATGACAGAAAGAAAAGGGAAAAGACAGTCAGAGTGACATATTAGAGGAAGCTACAAGCACAGAACTTCCAGAAGGTGGAAGAACTATTTGTACGAACGACCCCTCGGTATCCCCACGGGGAGGTTTGTACCTACCAAACAAAAACGTTTGTACCTACAAAATTGATTTAAATGTTGCTGTTTGTCGTGTGTATACTACGATTAGATTTGCTTGAATACTCTTTGTTAGCATGTTCTGGATGAGATGTTTTTAAATAGTGAACAGCCCAATGCTTTTTTTTTTCTGTTTTGGGGTTGTTGTGTTTTGTTTGTTTGGCTTACACTCTACTGTTGGCGTCGTCTTTCTCTTTGGCAAACAAAAATAATTGTTGGTATGGTTCTGGGCTGTCTTCTGAGGGCCAGGGCTGTCTTCTGAGGGCCAGGGCCAGGTCACGTCTTTCAGCACCATTAATAATAACAAATAACAGTTTTGTGCCACTTTTTTTCAAGCTGCATGAATCACGTGCAGCATAATAAATGTAAATAAATGTCCTCTAATTGTGTTGAAACTTAAGGAGTGTATGTGGAATGTAACTCATGTGGTTTTTTTTGGGGGGGTTGGTGAGTGAGTACTGGTTATCTCCTAACAGGTTTGAGATTTTGCTCTGTTTTTTTTATTATTTATTTTTGATTAGTGTTGATATCCATATTTTTTTATTACTGCTTTGTGTCCTAACCACGGCTCCCCCCGCGGGCTTCCACCTATCATGGTGGGGGGTGGGGGGGAGCTTATGGAGAGGAGCCCAGCAGTGGGTGGTTGCCTTGTGCTTCCATTTGGGGAGCTGGTCAACCCAGCAATCCACGAGTCCCTCCCCGTGGAGGGGAGACTGGGGAGGCTTTTGTATAAATAATTCCCCCACCTTCTGGAAGTTGTGTGCTTGTGATTTCCTCTAATATGTCTCTTTGACTCTGCCATTTTTCTTGCTTTCTATCATCTTCTATCTTTCTGCATTATTGATCCATTCGCCTGCCTTTTCTCTATAAAACCCTTCCACATTTTCCCTTTTTACAATTTATGACATGAGGTGGGTTTTTTTATATTATTGTACACTGGCTTCATGACGTGAGACTGCGCACTTGAATAGGAACCTGTTGTCCATTATGCAGTGTATATTTGCCTATATGACATTTTTTATATATATTCTTTGTATGACTAGTATGTGTTTATCCTTTTTTACTGGGTTTTTTATAACCTGGATCCGATAAGTAGAAAGGAATGGCTCGACGTTTCCAACACTGTCTGGAATTATGTGCTATAGGGTACAATGATGGAAGTGTCATGCTATGAATTGTACTATATTTATTTTTAATGTTTTCAGGTTTTTGTACGTTAAGATTCATGGATTTGTGTTTTGTTATACGTATCCGAACTTTACGCGGTGACAGTCCTGAGATGACCATAGCTGTTGACGGGACTATAAGACCAACTAACTAACGTTGATGCTTTTGAATTTAGTTATGTAATTATTTTTTTTAAGGCCAATCTGTAAGCCTTGAGACATTTGAGAGTTTGACTATTTTCGCCATCAATTTGCGTGAATCAAGTTGTTCTTGTTTTTTTAAAATGTATTTTTCGTGCAATTATTTGACTAGATAATGATGGTTTCTTTGTTGTGCTGAGCAAATAATTTAAAGGAAACGCTTGCCATTCTCGCCTTCTTGCACTCTGTGTGCGTGTGTTTGTGTGTGGTGGATAGGTGCGTGTTTGAATAGCTTTTGTTATTGCCTTAAACACAACACTGTGAGGATGGCATGC
This sequence comes from Phymorhynchus buccinoides, assembly GCA_017654935.2. Classification (NCBI taxonomy): domain Eukaryota; kingdom Metazoa; phylum Mollusca; class Gastropoda; order Neogastropoda; family Raphitomidae; genus Phymorhynchus; species Phymorhynchus buccinoides. The sequence goes on from CM065684.1 coordinate 26,191,586, forward strand.
CATCGAACAACGCTATATTTCTTCTTTTTTTGTGGTGTCATTAACCTTTTCACCGCCAATGTTGCATTTTTGCACCACAATGGTTTAACACCCATGTCATTAACCCTTTCACCGCCAGCCATATTTCAGCCAAAAATGTCCATCAAATTTACCTGGGTAGAGAACAAAATCCATCTGCAGTATTGGGGATTCTTCTGTGACAGATATAAAATAAGGTATATCCTTACTTCCCAAAACTAAGACAACAGGGTCTTTGGATAATAGACCCCAATTTGATGGCCTTTTAGTGACATGGGTGTTAAACCATTGTGGTGCTAAAATGCGACATTGGCGGCGAAAGGGTTAAAAAGGCATCGAGTCAGGGCCTGTTATCTGAAAACCCTATTTTCTTAATTTTGGGAGGTAAGGATAGGCCTGATGTTATACATGTCACAGAGCAATTCCCAACACTGCCGTGTTTTTTTTCTCTACCCAGTTAAGTTTATGGGTATTTTTGGCTTAAAATTGGCTGGCGGCGAAAGGGTTAGATCCACTGTAACGATCTTGGCATTTGTTGTTTTGAAACTTTGCTTTTAGAATGGATATACCCAAAATTGTATCATTTGGTGTGGTATTATTGACATTTCTGAAGGGAGATCAGCGTAAAATTGGTATTGTTGAACAGCTTGTTGTAAACGTGTTTGAGTATACCGAGTAGATGCTGTACTGTTAACACTGGGTACAGGGGGACGTTAGAATGGATTGATGCCAGGTAATTTAAGGTCCAGTTTAGTTCCACTTATTAACAATTGTCAACTGTACGTGGTGACAGTCCAGAGATGACCGTAGCTGTTGACTGCACAATAAACGACTTGACTTAATTTCCTCTGGTCTGTCCCTCTCTTTTTGGCTCTGCCTTTTCCCCTTTGCGTTCTCTCATCATCTATCTTTCTCCTTTACTGGTCCATTCTCCCGCGTGAGAATGTACGCACTTGGGTGGGCACCCGTTGTCCGTTCTGCAGTGCATATTTGCCTATATGGCCTTTTTATGGATTTTAGCTTACTAGTATATGTTCGTTTTTAAAACTATTTTCATAACCTGGATCCGATAAGTAAAGCGGAAGGACTGACGTTTCCAGCACTGTCTAGACTTATGGGCTATAGTGTAATATGATGGAGGTGCCATGTTATGAAATGTTATATATTTTTGTCATGTTTTGAGAATGTTGAACGTTGGTAAAGGTCTGTGTGCACGTTAACATTTTCCACGGGATATTTCTATTTCCCCATGGCACCACAGTGAGCTGTAAGTCATATTAAGAGTGGGCTATCACTGTGTTGCCATGGGGAAATAAACATATGTCGTGAATAATGTTAACGTGTACACAAACCTTCAAGATCCACCAGATCACGTGTTAGTCCTCTTATAGCTGGAAAGAAATCTTGTTTTGACCAGGTCTGACTCCCATGCAAATGCCCCCAAATTCAAACCAAAACATCATTTTAAAGAGCAGCCTCAATTTGAAGTTGGGGACATGTGTATGTGGGTCACAGCTACCCAGAAAAAACCAAGGGACTTAATCGTGGTGCGTCAGTGTGTCTTTAAGGCATAATGTGTGTTTTGTAACACGTGGTCGAACTTTACTTCCTGACATTCCTGAGATGACCATACCTGTTGACAGGACTGTAAACGACTACCTTTACCATTGTCTGTCACACCTGTGCCACTCCCCCCCCCTCCCAGGTCTCCGTGGCTCTACAACCTCTTCTAATAATAATAGCTGTTGACGGGACTATGATAGACTAACCAACTAACTAACTAATAATAATTGATAGTTTACATGCAAGGTTTTTTTCCACCGAAGCAGTTCATTTCAATTCCTCTGCCCAGCATAATTTATTTCAAACTTTGATATCATTGTATTTCCTTATACACTTTAATCAGGCTGTGTTTGAGTTTGTTTTTGGTTGTTGTTTTTGTTTTTGTTTGGGGTGTATGTTTTATTATTTTATTTTTTGACAACTTGCACTCTGGTAAAGGAAATAACTACTTATTTTCCTTCAAACTTTTGAAATATTTTCATCCCTGTTGTTTTTGTTTTTAGCCATGGCTAACTTCATCTTCCTATCTCCATCATATATTATGTACAGGAAGTGGGAATGACACGCTGTCTAGTCAAATGACTATATCATATTTATTATTTGTGTGTGTGATTTTATTTAGTGTTATCGTGTTTGCAGTTTTACTTGCGTCTCTTTTACTGTTCTTACCATGTACCAGCATAGTATTTTGCTATCAAACATTACTGTGACAGTAATATTTCATGTTTTGACTTTGTAATAACCCATCCTTTGTACATTGACAAACAGTTTTATTATAAGCGTCCAATGCCTTTCTCAAATAATATGTGGTCTTTGAGCATGCTCATGGCACTTTCGTGATGTTTAAGCGTAACATTATTTCTCCATCCACAATCACTAACATCAATACAATATGTTCGTGGGAATGAGAAATGCAATGGGCGTCGCAATTCTCATTTCCACTTGTTTCTAATTGTCTCCAATCCTGTGACAATATTTCATGTTTTGACTTTGTAATAACCCTTCCCTTTGTACATTGACAACTGTTTTATTATAAACGTCCAATGCCTTTCTCAACTAATCTGTGGTCTTTGAGCATGCTCATGGCACATTCGTGGTGTCTAAATATTGACTAACATGACCCCCCCCCCCCCCCGTGGGGATACCGGGGGGGTATTTTGTATAAATAGTTCCCCCACCTTCTGGAAGTTCTGTGCTTGTAACTTCCTCTCATCTGTCACTCTTTCACTCTGCCCTTTCCCTTTGCTTACCGTTATCTATCTTTCTGCCTTACTGGTCCTTTCTCCTGCCTTGTTTCAAGAAACACTTTCAAAACGATTTCCTCCAGCCGAAGTCGGACTTGCTGGGCCTAACTTAACTATTTCTTAGTTAGGCGCATGATGGCAGCATGACGCATCTGCGCTCATCATTGACAGAAATTTGTTCTGAACGATCGAAGGAGAAGACTAACATGATTTAGGTGGACAAAAGAGATGCCAATAGCACAGGTTACTTCTGATTAGCTGTTGTCGGGACTATGAATGACTAACATACTTAATTCCGATCCCCACCTCAATTGGATTACTCTTACATGTCGTATTAATACGTTTTCAAACGTTTAACTTAACATTATATTTTCCACCCCTAATCGCTAACATCAATATCGATGGCTTGGAGTTAAAACGGACTATCTTTAGATAGTCCATTTGACAAAATATTGAACTTATTACGAAAACTAATAAATTTGTATAAAAAAGACTGCTGAAATATAAACAGCAAATCCCCCTTTTGCATATTTCTGGAGTCATTGTTTGATACAAGTTATTAGTTTTCGTAATAATTTCAATATTTTGTCAATGGACTATCTAAAGATAGTCGTTTTTGACTCCAAGCCATCGATATGTTCGTGGGAATGAGAAATGCAATGGGCGTTGCAATTCTCATTCCCACTTGCTTCTAATTGTCTCCAATCCTGTGACAGTAACGTAACATGTTCATTGTTTTGCGGACACATGTTGTAACAATAATGGGTGGTGGAACGGGCGTAACCATCACTCATTACCACTAACATATAACCCTCATAACATTCCATTGCACTTGCTATCGTTCAGCTTGCCTCAGTTTCTTAAGCCTGTATCATAACTAACATTATATTTTGTGTGGCAAAGGGAGGTGCGATGGGCGTAGCACTTCAATTTGTCACATTGTCACATTGTATTATTAGTGTGAACACTTCCTTCTACTAACACGCTGTAATATGTTCACCTCGCATTAACATTTGAGTGTACAATGACTACCTTTAAACGTGTGGAAATGAACAGTGCGATGGGCGTAGCACTTCAATTTGTCACATTGTATCATTGATGTGAACACTTCATTCTGCTAACACGCTGTGATATGTTCACCTCGCATTAACATTTGAGTGTACAATGACTACCTTTAAACGTGTGGAAATGAACAGTGCGATGGGCGTTAGCACTTCATTTTGTCACATTGTATCATTGATGTGAACACTTCATTCTGCTAACACGCTGTGATATGTTCACCTCGCATTAACATTTGAATGTACAATGACTACCTTTAAACGTGTGGAAATGAACAGTGCGATGGGCGTTAGCACTTCATTTTGTCACATTGTATCATTGATGTGAACACTTCATTCTGCTAACACGCTGTGATATGTTCACCTCGCATTAACATTTGAGTGTACAATGACTACCTTTAAACGTGTGGAAATGAACAGTGCGATGGGCGTTAGCACTTCATTTTGTCACATTGTATCATTGATGTGAACACTTCATTCTGCTAACACGCTGTGATATGTTCACCTCGCATTAACATTTGAGTGTACAATGACTACCTTTAAACGTGTGGAAATGAACAGTGCGATGGGCGTTAGCACTTCATTTTGTCACATTGTATCATTGATGTGAACACTTCATTCTGCTAACACGCTGTGATATGTTCACCTCGCATTAACATTTGAGTGTACAATGACTACCTTTAAACGTGTGGAAATGAACAGTGCGATGGGCGTAGCACTTCAATTTGTCACATTGTATCATTGATGTGAACACTTCATTCTGCTAACACGCTGTGATATGTTCACCTCGCATTAACATTTGAGTGTACAATGACTACCTTTAAACGTGTGGAAATGAACAGTGCGATGGGCGTTAGCACTTCATTTTGTCACATTGTATCATTGATGTGAACACTTCATTCTGCTAACACGCTGTGATATGTTCACCTCGCATTAACATTTGAGTGTACAATGACTACCTTTAAACGTGTGGAAATGAACAGTGCGATGGGCGTTAGCACTTTTCAGTTCTACTCGACTATTATAACTCTCTCCCCGTGGGGATACCGGGGAATCTTTCGTAAAAATAGTTCCCCCACCTTCTGGAAGTTCTGTGCTTGTAACTTCTTCTAATCTGCCACTCTCCTCGACTCTGCGTTTTTCCTTTGCTTTTTGTCATCTCTCTTTCTGACTTATTGGCCCAATCTCCGCCTTTTTTCAAAAAACATCTTCCAAATAATGTTTCTCCTTTGAGCTCCTCCGAAATCAGAATGTGTTGGCTCTTCGCAGCGGGGAGACCAGTGAAAACTGAAAACCGGACACATATGTACCTTACCCATTATGGCCATATGGCATGGGGACGCAGAATAAGAATAAGAATAAGACAATAACTGTCTTACTGTTTTATCCTATGATTTCAAAAACGCATTAATTTTGCATGCTGTCCTTCTCCCCACAAATGACCAAAATCACTAATGTTTTGCAAGTCACTTGTTGGAAATGAAAAATGCACTGGGCGTTACCGTTTCTCAGTTCCACTTGACTGATAATGTTACTGTTTTATCATATCTAAAAACACGCTTGCCGTGCATGCTTTGTTGTATCTCTTTAATGCATTAACAGCATGTGGAAGTGGGAGTGAAAAGTGTCATGGGCGATAGCACTTGCCATTCCCACTTTCAGAGTGATTAGTTCTACTCTGTCAGTTCCCATTTGTACTCGCTTTTTCCATTCCTGTCTATTTTCCTTCCCAACACATTTAGTTCCTTAATGTCTGCACTAGTATATCATTTTGCACAATATTTCGCCCATTAATAATAGTTCTCTCCTCCCTCCTGTGTCTCTGTCTGTCTGTCTGTCTGTCTGTCTGTCTGTCTGTCTGTCTGTCTGTGTCTGTCTGTCTCTCTCTCTCTCTCTCTCTCTCTCTCTCTCTCTCTCTCTCTCTCTCTCTCTCTCTCTCTCTCTCTCTCTCTCTCTCTCTCTCTCTCTCTCTCTCTCCTTTCAATGGATGTAATTTGTTTGTCAATACTGCTTTGCATTATGCGTCCCATAGCTGTTTTGGGAGGAACAATTAGTGTATCTAATATTTTAAGTTTTTTTAAGCCAACTTTAGTGTACCGTAAGTAACCTTTCATAAATAACAGTCAAGAATATGTTAGTGGTGAATATGTGACTCTAACTTAGTTGGATCAAAAAACGGACTACATTATTATTACGAAAACTAATAACAAGTATAATAAAGTCAAGAATATGTTGTATGTGACTAACTTAGTTGGATTTAGTGGTGAATATTGCTAGAGTTTTACTCATGAGGAATTTTATTTATGTTTGCGATACAAAATGACCATAGCTCGATGGCTTGGAGTCAAAACGGACTATCTTTAGATAGTCCATTGACATATAGAACGTATTACGAAAACTAATAACATGTATAATAATATTTCTGCAGTCATTCTTTGATGCAAGTTATTAGTTTTTGTAATAAATCCAATAATACGTCAATGGACTATCTAAGGATAGTCCGTTTTGACTCCAAGCCAACTGTCAATAGCTGCTAATGACAGGTCTGTAAACGACTATCTTTACCATTGTCTGTCACACCTGTACCACCCCCCCCCCCCCCCCCCCCCCCCCCCCCCCCCCCCCCCCGTTGTCTCCATTACTCTGCAACGTCTTCCATTATCTCCTAATAATAATTGCTATTTTGCAACATTTTCTACTAAATAGGTTGCATGATGATGCTCAACAAAAATAAGTTTTTACTATGTCTGATGGAAGAAATATATTGCAAATGCCATGAAGAACATACAGCCAAAATATTTTTTTTTACCAGCAAATGGCTTGGTGCAGCTTTTATTTAAGATGTCTAGAATCAGTCTGTTAACTAAACAGCTTGATTTTGTGAGGGACGGAACAGCTGTGGTCCTTTTATAAGACCTTGATTTGAAGCGTTTTCTTGTATTTCTGCCATAGTTTTGTTTCATTCGGGTTGTTTTTTTCTCGTTTGTTCTGAGGGTCGGGTGAGAAAAAAGCCGGGTTTTGTGCTTAAGCCGCTTTTCCTCAATAAAAAAACCACGTTCGTCCGTTCATTCAGGAATAGTCTTTGATCAGATATTATTATATAACAAGCCCCTGTTTGTTATCCTTTGTGGCTGTTTTTTTTATAACCTGGACTCAATAAATAGAGCGGAATGGCTTACGTTTCCAGCACTGTCTGGAATTATGTGCTATAGGGTACAATGAGGGAAGTGTCGTGTTATTAATTGTACTATATATTTTATGTTTTCAGGTTTTTGTACGTTGTTAATATTCATTGATTTGTGTTTTGTTATACGTGGTCGAACTTTACACGGTGACAGTCCTGAGACAACCATAGCTGTTGACAGGACTACGATAGACTAACTAACTAACCCTGTTTAGCAAAGACCTTTTTTCAGTACTTTCCCTTGTTCATTACATCGCTTCATCTAGGTATTGGTTGTATGTGATACGAAAAATTCGGTTTGTTTCATTTCCTGGTGAACAGAAAATATTTGTTTTGTAAACCATGACTTTCATTGTGTATGAAAGCAAGAAAATTGATTGTTTTTCATATTCTGTTGTTGCAAATGTATTATTTAAAAAGCGATGAATTTTACATCTTTGTTATTCCATAAACGTAAAACCCAATGTGGTGTAAAGTCTTTTTTCCCCTTACTTACTATAAGTTATTCATGGCTTACGCACTTTGTCCCTCCCCCCTCTCTCCACCGCGGGCTTTCAGCCCTAGTGGTGGGGGAGCTTACGGAAAGGAGCCCGGCAGTGGGTGGATGCCTTGTGCCTCCATTCTGGGAGCTGGTCGACTCCGCAATCCACGAGTCTCTCTCCGTGGGGAAACTGGGGAGTCTTTTGTATAAATAGTTCCCCCACCTTCTGGAAGTGATGTGCTTGTGACTTCCTCTATATGTCTCTCTCTTTGACTCTGCCATTTCCCCTTGCTTTCTATCATCTTCTATCTTTCTCCCTTATTGGTGCATTCTCCTGCCTTTTTTTCTATAACATTCTTCCACTGTTTTCCTTTTATACAATTTATGACATGCCAGCTTTATTGTTGTTCAGTCGTCTAGGCGTGAGACCTTACGCACTTGAGTGGGCACCTGTTGTCCATACTACACTGCATGTTTGCCTATATGGCTTTTGTATGTATTTTGCATTACTAGCATGACTGGTGGGTTTTTTTAACCGTTTTTGTAACGTGGATCCGATAAGTAAAGCTTGACGTTTCCAGCACTGTCTAGATTTATGGGCTACAGGGTACAATGATGGTGTCAATAACAATTGTTATATTTTTGTCATGTTTTCAGTTGTTTGTTTGTAATGTATATACATGCAGGGTGTTATTGACATGTTTGATGTTTACTGTGGTGACAGTCCTGAGAAGACAGTTGCTGTTGACGGGACTGTAAGCAATGTAAACATAAAATAAATAAATAGGCACTTTGTATCAGCGCTTTTGTCTACGCAGTTTGCCTACACTGCTTATTATGTGCAATAGCAAGAGTGGATAACAAGTAGTGGAATGGATTCATGCTGTTAATATTGATGTTGTTGCTGGGTTTTTTAATTTGGGAAAGGACATGTTGTAGTGGTCGTGGTAATAATGGTGGTAATAATGGGTGTTAGCTTTAAAACCCTTGCCACCAAAGCTTGCACAAACAACCGTGTGTGTATGTTCAGCTGTATCGATGAAAATGAGGGTGAGAGAGGCAGAAAGGCAAGCAGAATGGGTTCACAGCCCAGAATAACTCGCACATTAAAACGAAATATGAAGACAAAACGTTGTTTTGAAAACATGTCTTATGCTTGTCTGTTGCAATCGGAAAACTGGAAATGATCAGAAATTGTCTATGCATATACGAGAGCGAGAGAGCGAGAGAGAGAGAGAAGAGAGAGAGAGAGAGAGAGAGAGAGAGAGAGAGAGAGAGAGAGAGAGGGAGAGGGAGAGGGAGAGGGAGAGGGAGAGAGAGAGAGAGAGAGAGAGAGAGAGAGAGAGAGAGAGAGAGAGAGAGAGAGAAAGAGAGAGAAGCGAGAAGCGTGTGTGTGTGCGCGCGCGCGCGCGCGCGTGTGCGTGCGTGCGTGTGCGTGTGTGCATGTGCGTGCGTGCATAAAATCAAGGCATGCGTTCTTATCAACAAACACGCCAGCGAGTACCCTTATTACGTGTCGCTGACGTAACACAAAGTTAACACATCTGCATGGTTGCTTCGTCTGCTCTGTTGCCTGGCAAGAAAGTCTACTTTAAAACAAATCATTCTTTATTGTATCATTTTGTTGCTGTGGTGTTTTGTTTTGTTTTAACAATCTATCTCATTATGTGTGCTTTTATTTCATTGAAGAAAAAAGATATGCAGGAAAACATGAATACAAAAGCGAAGAAAACAAAAGAAAGACGGGAGAGAGAGAGAGAGAGAGCGAGAGAGAGAGAGAGAGAGAGAGAGAGAGAGAGAGAGAGAGAGAGAGAGAGAGAGAGAGAGAGAGAGAGAGAGAGACTCTGAGGAAAAGCTTGAGAGAGAAAATGGCGCGAGAGTAGTGCATGTATAGACTCTGTGCCATCATGGGCAAGACAAGAACTAAGGTTTCCGTTACTGGACAGCAAGCCAAAGTCTGATCTACAAGCTTCGTGGGGGAAAACCATCCACAGAACCTTTGCTCACCTCAGTACTCATGCATTGCTTATTCCCTTTCCCTCCCTCTCCATTCTTCCTCTTCCTCCCCCACCCTTTCCCAAACTAATGATCATCCGCTGCGCTTCTTTAGTTTGATCTAATCTTGCCTTTTGTACTGACAGTGCTTCTATGAGAAGGAGAGCACACCATTTTAAGCTCTGCTTGTTGCGACTCCATTTGTCTTGTTGCGACTCCATTTGTACACATACGTACGGAGATTCCGTGCGGAAACCCGTGCGCAATCCGTAAATAAGTAAAAGAAAGAAGGGAAAAGATTTGCGCACGTGTCCGTATTTCCCCATATCCGTAAATGTTTACCCTTCTTTCTTTTATGTATTTGCGGATTGCGCATGGGATTTCCGCATGAACTGTGTACGAGGCCCTATATTGTATTGTTTGTTTTCGGACAATACAATGTTGAAACCCGGAGAGTACATTGCGACTGGACAAGGGATTTGTGTTTCTCTTGTCTGTCTGCCTGACTCTCCGTCTCTGCGTCTGTAATGTGGAACGTTGCATGTTTCACTTCACTGAGCCTAAACTACTGAACTGATCTCAACCTTTTTTTGTGGCAGAATGATACCCCATGTTCTGACATTGATGTCCGTTAAACCAGTTTCACCAAACGGAAATCCACATTGATATAAACATGCTCTCAGCCGCTGATCTGACATGTTGTACCGCTGCTTGATAGGCTGGTGTGAATCATAGTGATGTGTTGTGATATGTCGTGTTGTTGCTTACAATGATGGAGGTGTCATGTTCTGAATTGTACTGTATGTTTTGTTGTTTACAGGTTGTTGAACGTTGGTAAGATCTATTGATGAGTGTTTTGTACTAAGTGGTCGAACTTTACGCGGTGACAGTCCTGAGATGACCGTAGCTGTTGACGGGACTATAAATAGTATAATGGAAACAACAAAAAATAAAAATAAATGTTGCTTGATGGCTGACGTGTGAGTTATAGCATGTACTGTGACAAGTTGTTGTTTGAATCGCTGGTGTGTGCTATGGGGATGTGTTGTGTCATATTATGCTGTGTTTTGATTGAGGTTTCTTGCTGTTGTGACATGCTGTGTAAATTACTACTACAGATCACATGGCTAGTGTGCGCGATAGAGATGTATTGTGAAATGTTGTGTATTGTAGTTTGTGTGACTGGTGATGTTGTTGTAGGATGTGCTGCATTCTTGTTGTTTGATTTATATGTCATGTTGTGGTGTGGTTCGCTGCATTGCCTGGCATAACAAGACAGCTGCTTATGCCGAGCCCTTTCTGTGTCATTCGTGGTTTGTCTTTTTTTCATTTCTTTTGTTTGAATTTTGTTTCTTTTCCGTTCATTTTCTTTCAATGTTTCTTTTTATTCCATGTACCCTCAAGGGGCTTTCGGAAAAAAAACCTTGAAACTTGAAACTTGAAACTTGACCTGGTATCTTTTGACACAATGAATACTGTCAATTACATCTATGAAATCAATCGTAATGAAGCTTTGCAGAATTATTCTGGATAATCCCGGGAGGAGGCCCGTGGTATCACTTTACCCCAAAATGTCCGGACAGTGATGCATGTCTTATTTCCCCTGAAAGGCAAGCCACTCCAATGAACTCAATATTTAAATTATTTTGGCTTTGTTCTTTATTGTTGAACTGGGAGCGTGTTTATATGGCTTTGCTATCTTGCTCACGTCCCACAGAACAGCAATTACAGTTGAGCCTAGAAGACTCCTCCCGCTTAAGATCTACTTCTCTGAGACATTGCCCTTCTTTGTTAAGTATTCAAACTACCTCCCTAATGCAACTCCCTCCCACTTAAGTCCTTATTTTGGATGATTTTTCAATGTCTGAATAGGGAGGTTGTAATAACCTTGGTGAGATCAAACAACAAGGTCTCTGTGATGCAGAAACAGACACAGTTACGAACAAAAAAAGCGCTGACTCAATGATGACATCTCAACCAGAGAACATTATTCATGCTGATACTAGTAATAGGCAACATTAAATTATCAATAGCTTACCTACTACTTTTAGCATACACATCAATCTTACCGATTTAAGAGACTGGTGACCCCCGCGGGCTTCTACCTATCATGGTGGGGGTGGGGGGGCTTACGGAGAGGAGCCCAGCAGAAGCCTCCTAACGGCCAACCGCATGTCCTCGTCGTAGGAGGCGGGCAACGGCTTAGGCTGGCTTATGCGGTAAAGGCCCTCCCGTGGGGATACCGGGGGGGGTCTTTCAGCAGAAATAGTTCCCCCGTCTTCTGGAAGTTATATGCTGGTAACTTCCTCTACTCTATCACTCTCTTTGACTCTGCCTTTTCTCTTCTTTTTGCTTTCTGGCGTCTACTTAATTTATGACATGCCAGGGTGTGTGTGTGTGTGTGTGTGTGTGTGTGTGTGTGTTTTATTGTACACTGGCTTCCAAGCGTGAGACCTTACGCACTTGAGACAGAGACATTCTGCAGTGCACATTTGCCTATATGGCCTTTCTTATGTATTTTTGGTTAGTGGTATGTATTTCTTATTTTTTACTGGGTTTTTTAAACGTGGACTCGATAGAGCGGAATGGCTTACGTTTCCAGCACTGTCTGGAATTATGTGCTATAGGGTGCAATGATGATGTCATATAATAAACTGTTGTGTTTTTGTATTTTTTTCAGGTTTGTAAAGTAAATACATGTGTGATGTTGTCGATGTGTTTGATGCTTACAGTGGTGACAGTCCTGAGAAAACCATTGCTGTTGACGGGACTATAAGCAATGTAAAAATTAAAAATAAACAAGTGCAACGCCGAGCGATAGCAAAGTCCCCTCGCAGCATCGCCGAGCTACTCGGAAATCGGAATGTGTCGGCTGTGCACATACATAAAAACGCATCAAACAGCACGTAACTACATAAAAACGCATCAAAACAGCACGTAGCTGAATAGTTTTTTATATATAGCCTTGGGGTTCGGACCCGTGAGTTGAGCGATCATGCGATCATGCGCACACACGCGCACAGAAAAATTCATGACAACTGTGTTATAGACCATTCATCAAGAAATGTTGTGAATCAAAACTGCATTGAAATACATGCAAAACTTCGCGAGATATTAGCGATTATGTGTTTCGGGGTTTGAACCCCGTAACTGGCGCGACCTTGACCTTAATGTAAAACTAAATACATCAGTGGATAGCTTGCATCTTGGCAAAGTAGTATACCAAATTTGATGATGATAGACTGAATAGTTTTTGAGAAAAACGGACGAATAGCCGGACGGACGGACGGACGGACGGACGGACGGAGGCCGGACGGATCGGACAGAAACAATAGTTCCCCGAACCTTCGGCTCGGGGACTAGTAAGAGACTGGTGATATAATTGTGAAGGATCAGGATTGACGAAAAAGAATGGGGGTGGGGGGACGCTATGGTGATTGGAAATCAATAGCGATAACTAAACTAAACAAAGGAATAGAACGGGACAAAAATGGAGAGAAAACCGGGAAGGGAAGAACAAAAGAAAAGTAAGAAAGACAAATAAAGACAGGGATAAGAGACGAAGCTAGATTAACCCACACCATTCAGAGGTAAGGATATAATAAACAAGAGTTAACATTCTCCATGAAGTGCGGATGTTCCGAGTGGGAAGCCACCAGGCAGGCCACTATATTGTGGGTAAGGTGTCCGCCTGCTGTGCTGAGGTAGTAGGTAGAAAGAATGGTCTACGTTCTCCTGGCACCTGCCCTGCAGGACAAGTTCCGCTGGGGGTCTCCTCCTCCCTCTTATAGCCTCCCTCCCCTCCCCTCCCCTTCCCTTGGTCTTGACCTATTAATCAAGACATAACCAAATTACAAATAATAATAAAATAACTGTATTTAAAGAAAGACTTAAATTTGTTCCGTCCCCTCCCCCATTGTCCAACATCCACATTTTTTAGTAATGTTCCAATTATGGCTTCGGCCGAGAGGACGTAAAACATAACAATCCATCCCCTTGCCTCCTTCGAGCAAAATGGCAAAGGAATGGAAAACGCACACATGCGCGGGTGCACATACACGCACGAACACGCACACACACAAACACACACACGCACGCACGCACGCACACACACACACACACGCGCGCGCGCGCGCGCGCGCACATATATATATATTTGCTTGTTTCTTTAATTAATTGTTTACTTGTATATTTTCCTTTTCTTGTTCGCTACTTTGGAATGTTTAGTTCTTTATTTTTTTCTTTACATCATTTTTTATGGATGGCTTGTTGAAAAAAAGCATGTTTTTGCTTATGCAATGTTCCCATCTGGAAATAAAATCTTGACTTGACTTGACACACACACACACACACACGCGCGCACGCACGCGCACGCGCGCGCGCACACACACACACACACACACACACACACACACACACACACACACACACACACACACACACACACACACACACACACGCCTTTTGTTACAAGCACAAAACATCCAGAAGGTGGGGGAGCTGTTTGTACAAAAGACCCCCGGTATTCACACGGGAGGAGAGAGGGAGGAGAGGGGGGGGGGGGGAGGTGTAGGTGGCGTCACAAATGAAAACGTGAGGGAAATCGATACTGACACACACATCATGCAAACTGTGTTCTAATCCTTTCAAACAGCTTTTTGTGGGGATCCAATCTCCCGTTGTCGATGTTGTAGATCTATTTTTTCCACTGTTGAATGCAAAATCGGTTTCCCATTAATGTTTTTTTGTTTTTTGTAGCTACGTCAAAGACTGTACAGGGGAAGATAAACATCCGGTCTCTTTTCCCTATATGAGTAGTGAGGACAGAAACACTGGTTATGTCCCTTTGAAACGTGACACATTGTACACATCGATAGGCCAGTTGAATTCTCCGTTCAAGTTCCAGTCCGAGATTTTGGATAGCCTCCACTGTGAATAGTGTACACGTCCGCACTAACGATAACTCTATCAGCCCGGTTCGTCGAGCTTTTAAGTAATCCATCTTGCCCTTTTGGAATATCTTTGGCTACGTCCCTCTGTTGTTGTTGTTGTTGTTGTTGTTTGTTGTTGTTGTTGTTGTTGTTGTTGTTGTTGTTGTTGTTGTTGTTGTTGTTGTTGTTGTTGTTGTTGTTTTAGTTTATTTATTTGTAACCTTTATTTATAGTCGCTTCCAAAAGAAACGCGAATGAATTACATGCTTCTCCAAATACAGACTGTATGCTTATTGAAAATAATAATAATAATAACATAACTTCATCAATTGAATGTGTGAGCGTTGAAAGCAAGAACACGCGAAAACAGCAATCAGTGCTTTGAGACGAATGAGTGAGTGGTCACGTGACCAAGTGCAATTACAAAATCAATGAAGTAGTTTTCGAAAATTTATAGAATCGTGTGTGGTCATGTGATCAGGTGTAGTTACAAAATCAATGTAGTAATTTTCGAAAATTTATTGAATCGTGTGAGGGGTCACGTGATCAGGTGCAATTACAAAATCATTGAAGTAATTTTCGAAAATTGATAGAAGACAGTTTCCTTTTTGTGGGACAAAAATGTTGCTGATGTGCTGAGGGTCTTCAGACAGCTGCACTAACGTCTGTCATAAATCACGTGACTGTCCAGTATGGCGGGTTAGCCTCGCTTTGATGCTACGAAACTTCAAACTTGAATTTGTTTTAATGAGGATGAATTATTGATAACCATGAAAGCTTTGTTTTCACCATGTACTGGACAAAAACCAACTGTAATGCTACGAGGCCTAACTAGTGTATCAACTGCAATCCCAGTGACCCTGAAACTTCATTAGAGATCGAGTATGGTGGACACATTCGTCCATTGCACTTGGCCGTTTGCCACGGGTGGCCGCACGATAGACTGGAGCAGTGTCTGACTACATTTTTGCCCGCTTGTTGTGCCCGCAGTTGCGTGAACTCTCTAATTCAAAACCCAAATTGGGCTAATGTTAAAATCAGCTCCCTTCCAGGGTGAAGTTGGCCCACCATTCATTACCTTTTTCGTTAAGCTGAGACACGCGGGAACAGCTGGAGGGAGCTGATCTTAACATTTGCCCCAAATTGAAATTCAAGGTCGCTCACTCGTGGCAAATGGTCTCAATTTGCGCCTCTGACGTCACTATCAGCCTCAAAATGGCCAAGGGTCAGATATTGCTCTTTTAGGCTAAGTGGAGTTCGCTTTCGCTCAAATGACAAAGAGCGGTGAAAGAGCGGTTTTATGAAGTGAAAGAGCGGTTTTATTCACGTGTCGTGTCTGAACACTGATAACCGTTTAAAGACCTACCAGATCACGTGTCAAAATCACAGATTGTACCTGTTTTCCCTCTTATAGCTGGCAAGAAATCTTGTTTTGACCAGGTTTGACTCCTATGCAAATGCCCCCAAATTGAAAACGAAACATCATTTTAAAGAGCAGCCTCAATTTGAAGTTGGGGGCATTTGTATGCGAGTCACATGCTGTAGCGGTGTGCACATGTATCCCGTTCGAACATTTCACGCGCTGAATCTAGCGGCCTCTGAGCATCGGATTGTTAATGCTGACCATTATGTGTTGGCATTGCATGATAAACCGGGCCCTGGGGTAAAAACAAATATATGAGCATCGCATTGTTAATGCTGACCATTATAGTTTGGCATTACATGATAAACCGAGCCCTGGGGTAAAAATGTATTTTCCAAAGTTTATGATTTGTAGATGTAAATAATTAACACTATTGTTCTGCGTGTCTCAAATGTTCGCGTTGCTTTTGGAAGTCCGTGCACTTCTTGTTTTCTTTCTTTTCCTGCCTGCCAAGGTTTTCACTCTCAATGTTTCACGAGTAAATTTATAGTCGGTCTGCTGTTTTAGAACGCAAAATCCAGATGCATCGAAACATGCCTGGTATTGCAGTACCTCCAAGATCTGCTCCGAGCATTGAATGATGGTTGGTTGATGGTTCGTCCCATATGTGCTGTTTTGCAGCCGAGTGGACGTAAAACCTAACTTTCATTCAGTCGTTCTGTTACAAGTCGAATAGTGGGTTTTTTTCCTTCTAGTTGTGTTAGTCTACTGGTAACAGGAGAAGTGAAAATGGGTGTTATTG
>CM065684.1:26213224-26219621 GCA_017654935.2 Phymorhynchus buccinoides
ATATCTCGATGCATGATGTGTGTGTGTCACTTTAGTCTTTTTTCTTCTGTCTATATCTGTCTGTCTCTGTGTCTCATGCTCTCTCTCTCCTCTCTCTCTCTCCATCTGCAGAGAGAGTGAGGGACTCTGCAGCTCAAGTCGGTCCGAATCTCTCGGTCTCCTCTCCCTCTCATCGCACTCTCTCTCTCTCTTCTCTCTCGTCTCTCTCTCTCGCTTGCTCTTTCTCTCTCTGCCGTTGTGGCCTAAAGGAATATAAAACTTTGTTCAATGTGTTCAATTGTGTTTCTCTCTCTTCTCTCTCTCTCTCTCTCGATCTCTCTCTGTATCTGTCTCTCTCTCCTCTCTCTCTCTATCTCTCCTCTCTCTATCTCTTCTCTCTAGCTCTCTCTCTCCTCGTTGTCTCTGTCTACGGTCTCTTTCTCTCTCTCTCACTCCCTCCCTCTCTCCGCTCCCTCTCTCTCTCCACCTCTTTCTTTATCTCACTTCATCCCCCCCCTCTCTCTCTCTCTCTCTCTCGAGGGTCTCTCTCTCTCTCTCTCTCTCTACTCCTCTCTCTCTCTGGACGTCTCTCTCTCTCACCTCCGACTCCCCCCCACTCTTTTTATCATGCTTATCACTTTCCCTTCCCTCTCTTTTCTCCTTGGCGGAGGTGCTGGAAGTCAGATTATTTCAGTGAAAGAGAAGCATGTGCCTTCTCTTTTCTAATGGCCGCCTGAGTCGCTTTGACCAAATCACGAAATTTCCACAATAAAAGTCTTTTTATTTACAGTTTACCAAAAGGAGTTTCGCTCACAACAAAGGAAATAGCTCCTTTTTTTGGTTACTGCACTACAAAAAAGAAAAAAGCTTCAGCCACTCTTGAGTGTCCTCCACCCACACCCCGTCCAAAATGGCTACTCTCTCCGGCATCTCCGCCAAGGAGAAATCGCCGTTTTGAACGGTTTGATTTCTAGGAAACCAGAGCAAAAGTGAGTGTTCCTATCCTTGTGAAAGGCTGTCTTTCGGGTGCCAACCGGTCGCTCGCATAATGCGTTTCGCATAATCCTTTGATCAGAGCCGCGGGCGCAAGTCGAGTGTCTCTTCCAAAACAAAACTGGCAGTTCGCATAAACGGGTTTGCCATTTCGCATATTATGCACTCTTGCAGGTTCTAATGCACTCTACGTGAACTTTACTGTTACTTTCTCTTTCTACACTATCCCTAAACGTATCCCTGTCCTAATCCCTCCAACATATATCCTAACTTTCTGAGTTTTATGCGAAATGCCCTGTCCACAAAGCTTTGTATGCGAAGCGGCAGTATGTGAATCGGTAAATTTATGCGAAGCGGCAGTATGCGAAGGAAAAAACGGCAATATGCGAACCGGGGCGCACCGATGTCTTCAGGTGATCTCGAAGTGTTTCTTGCAAAACACTCATCCGTCCGGGTGCCCCTGTTGAAAGCCACCGAAGACAAGATCGTGCTTAGAACAACATAAAAGCTAAGTTTCAGAATATAACTGTCGTCTTTCTTTGTTGAACAGCGAACAAACTTCTCTGGCGATGGAAATGGTCAAGGGACAGGAATGCGGGGATATTTGGTGTGTTGGCTGGGGAGGGGGTGGGGCATAGACAAGGTCACGCTGTTTGTCTTTTATTTAAGGAAATGGTTTTAGAGGTGATATCTGTCATTATGCTGACGGATAGGTTGATAACGAGACGGAGGTGAGAGAAAGAGAGGAGAGAGAGATCCCCGAGAAGAGAGATAAGAGAGATTGAGAGAGTAGGAGAGAGAGAGAGAGAGAAGGATATATGATAGAGACGAGAGATGGAAACAGACAGAGATAGAGAGAGACAGACACAGACAGAGACAGAGGGAGAGAGGGGGAAAAAGGGGGGGGAGCCATACAGCCAGGACAGACACACAGATCAGATACTGAGAGGGAGAGCGAGAGAGAGACAGGTAAGAGGAGACGAGAGAAACAGGAGCAGAGAGAGAGAGAGAGAGACCGAGAAGAAGAGACGAGAGACGAGAGAGAGAGAGAGACAGAGACATCTGACAAGAGACAGATGAACTGTATAAAGACAGACATGACAGGACACATCGACACTTGAACAACCATAAGGGGAGAGGCAGTATATGGCATGAGCAGATTGTTCCAAGTTAGAGAGATAGAACGGGTGTTTCGCAAATAGCGGATGTCGGAGTTACGGAATGCTTAATCAAAAGGCCAAGGCCCCATCTCTTGGGGTTACAGATGAACAAACGCAAATGTCTCGATAAAGGAAATAAGACAATCAGTACTCAAAAAAACTGAACTAAGAAGAGATCTCACAAACTAACATGCGAGTACTGGGTCAAGTCATAGCTCGCAATCTGAGTGGTCTCTCGAGATATATATAAGAGAGAGAGAGAAAGAGAGAGATGGGAGAGATCCCTCCCTCTTGAGAGAGAGATTGAGAGAGAGACTCGAGAGAGAGAAGACAGACAGAGAGACAGACACAATAGACAAGACAGAGTAGACGGATAGAGAGAGAATCTCGAGAGAGAGAAGTCCGCGGTCCCATCGTCTCATAGAGAGACGAGAGAGAGACGAGAGAGAGGAGTAGAGAGCAGAGAGAAGATTTGCTAAAATAAGACAGGCAGACAGGAACAGACACATGCGAGACAACAAATAGTAAGGCTACGATAATCAATAATTTCACTTATATAGCGCGATACAAATCATGCTAAAAAACAACTCTCTCAGCCCGCATCTTTCATAACAATGATATAGAATAATAGCTAACATTATTGAAGAAATACATGAGAGAGAGAGAGAGAGAAGAAAAGAGAAGAGAGAAAGAAGAGAGATAGAGAGAGCGAGAGAGAGAATAGCAGGTGAGAAGGTGATCGGAGGCACAGGGTTCATGATGGGTGGTTCAGGGTTACTGAGGGGGGGGGTGGGGGGGGCCAGGGTTAGACAGACATAAAAGGCGGAGAACAAGTGGGCAGGCCAAGCTTTGACAGACAGTAAGACACGAGAGGTGCAGAGAGAAAAGAGAGAGATCAAGGGCGGGATGGAGGAGCAGAGAGACAGAGGGGAAGGTGGGGAGGGGGGAGGGGAGAGAGCGAGAGAGAGGACATGTAGACATGAGCGGTAAGGAAGCCCAAGGGAGAAATAATCAATAAGAAATCATCATAAAAATTAAAAAGCACTAAACACATCATCTAACATACAATGCACAATTTCTAAGTCCAGTCCCTGAGAGAGAGATGAGAGATGAGAAGGAGAGAGAGAGAGAGAGACGAGAGGAGAGAGAGAGAGAGAAGAGAGAGAGAGAAGGGAGGATAGACGAGAGAGACGAGAGAGAAGAGAGAACCAAAAAACTGATTCGTATTCTTATATGAAACGACAAGTAATAAAAGAGGCTAAAAACTAACAACAGAAATATTCACGCGACTTGTATTAACAAACAGACAAAGAAAACAAACGCCCATAATTTTTGGCAAATTTGCAAGTGTATTACGCACGTTTCTTCAGGTCATTCTTATGACACTATTTATCACAAATAGTGATGATGACATACGAATTGTATTAAGACACAAAAACATAATTATTCAGCGTGTTTAATTTTGATGTGGATTGCCTATGCTAGTAAGTTTATATAATGGTCATAGTCGGTAGATTGTTTTAAGTCGCTGCTTTTAAATTGGCCAGGTAAGATAATTGACTGGATTGCCTAAATAACAAAGAAACAAAAATGTTGTTGTTGGACAGTAGGCCTACATCGCTCAGCATTCAATCATTGGATTAATTACAGCGCATTTGACATTCAATCTGTTTTCAACTGAACTATGGGAACGCTCTACGTAATAGGCCCGAAATGATTATACATTTTCATCATGGTCGCTTAGTTTTTAGTCCCCGAGCCGAAGGTTAGGGGAACTATTGTTTGTTGAGAAAGGACTGGTCCTCCGTCGGGCGGCGAGGCGTGCCTCCGTCCGTCCGTCATGTCTAGCCCGTCCTGTTTCTTCTCAAAAACGCTATCTCAGTCTATCATCATCAAATTGTGCATACTAGTTTGCCAAAATACAAGCTATCCACTGATGTATTTAATTCTACATTAAGCTCAAGGTCGCGCCAGGTACGGGGTTCCGTTCGCCTCCAAAACACATAATCGCTAATATCGTCGCGACGTTTTGCAATGTATTTTTTCAAACAATGCAGTTTAAAGTTGCCCATGATTTTTTTCTGTGCGCGCGTGTCCTTCCGCGAATGATCGGAGGCGCGCTCAAATCACGGGTCGAACCCCAAGACTATATATAAACAAGTCTGCCCCTAGTTACGTCTGCCTGTTTTGCCCGCCTGGTTTATATGAGTGATGTACTTACGTGCATGTTTCTATGGTTCGTTTCTTTCTATGTATGTGTACAGTCTGACACATTCCGATTTAGGAGTAGCTCGCGATGCTGCGAGGAGACTTTGCAGCCGCTCGGCGTTGCACTTTTAATACTCGAGTGATATGGTTGAAGAATATTAACCAACTGATACTCTGTGGCACAAAACGCACAAATATCTTCACCTCACAAAATCGAGTTTTCATCGTTATTCGCTCTATTCCCGACAGCCTAATGGCGTACGAAAGTATGGTGTCTGGTTCAAATATAATGTCTGCCCGACATAAACATGTGTAGCAAATATGGCTTACAAAAGAAAACAATTTTTAGACCCCTACCATTTCAAGGCCTAACCGAGTCTCTTTGCCTATCTGGATCGAGGTAGCCATCATCATAGCGACTCACATACACTCACACAATGACCTACATCACCAGGTTTTAAAGCTCACAATAACGAAAGTGTGGGAGGAAGTTATGGCTCCACAAAGATTTTCGGATTTCACAGGTCATACGCACACGCGATCTGACGTTGCACTGTGCACTGGCATTTTGCGCGAGATGATCCTTCCTCTCATTGTAAAAACTCTTCTCTATTCATTGATAAATCTAGCCGCCATAGCCGATTAGGTTTTACCGAGGCTTGGTTACTGCTACATATATCAAAGTATTTTTAAAAAAGATCGGGACTTTACTGGTTACGGATCAAACTGCTAGCGGTGGTATTGACGAGGAAGTATTGTGAAACATGATAATCTTTGTATTTACAAATGCCCACATGGCCGTTGGGGGCCGAAGGGGGCGTAAAACCCTAGGGGGTGTTTCGCCTCTGGTTCGTTGACAGACAATCACACCATAAATTTGCAAGCGATTGCTGTTCACGCGGCTCATGTGGAGAGCATCCTGGATGCAGTGTACAGAAAACTACTACAGGTGCGAAACCAACAAACAAACAACAAAAAGAAAGAACAGACCGGTGACAAAATTAGACTCGGTGGATCGCAAAGACACAACGAATACTGTATTGGATAGGAGAGTGTGTGATGTGGGGTGGGGGGGGGGGGGGAGTGTGTGGGGGGTGGGGGGGGGGGGGTGGGGAGTGTGGTGTATGTGTTGGGGGTGGGGTTGTTTCGCTGTCGCACCGCCTTCAGGAGCTAGACGTTTAACAATGTTAGAACTCCTGCATGCGAGGGCGAGTGAAGTGGAGACTGCGCTTTATTCTACAGGCGCGTGCTTGCAGAGACAAAGCCGGATTGGCTTTTGTGGAAGAGCATTGTCCTCTAGTCTTAGCCCACTTACTCCAAGAGTGTTCCTTTGGAATTGGAATGCCTGCGGTCCCTGTGCAAGGTGCCGATGTAGTTTCTTGGGTTTTGTTGTTTGGTTGTGGTAGTGGGTGGGTGGGTGTTCGTCATGTTCGCTTGGTACAACGTTCATGACTGGAAATCATGTGTTTTAAATTGGTAAGGGGTTGGGCAGATCGTATGTGTTTGTGACATAACTATTTTCATCGTGCTTCAGTTTGGGGTGTTTTTTCTTTTCAGGAACGCTGTGCATTCTAAGACTAAGGACAGTTTACGTGTTGTAGCCTATGTGTGTGGTAGTGTGTTTTTGGGTGTGTGTTTGGGGTGCGTTTTGGTTTTCAGAATATTCAAGCATATGGAAGGATACATGTACACCAGTTTGCATACTCAATTACGTGCTTGCTTATCTATGATACATGTGAAAACACATTTTGTTGTTGCAAAGAAAGATGAGGGAACAGGTGTTTTTGTATATTATAGACCGAGTGTGTTTCACGATCCTTTTATCTCTTTCTTCTTTCGAGGTTTTGTTTATTTTATTTTTCAGGCATGTGGCCCCCCCCCCGTAAGCATTCTCGGGTTATGTGTATTTGTTCGTTTTTGCTTTCTATCAATACATAAAGCTGTAGTATGATTTTGGAACATTGGATACGGCTAATAACCTTTTGTTCTGGCAATACTAACCGTTCCCTAACCCTGGCCTAAACCCTAACCCTACCGCCGCGCGAGGCATGATGAGG
>CM065684.1:26220121-26245121 GCA_017654935.2 Phymorhynchus buccinoides
TAGCTTATATCAGGATCTTGCATGTTCGCAAACATCTCTACGTGCAGAAAGGTAGGCCCTATCCATGCGTGAAAACATCTCATGTCACCAATAACTGCTCTTCGTCCAAGTGACGTAGGCATCTGTATGCGCGTGCCTGTGCGCGCCTGTTGTGTGTTCAACATGGTTGCTAGATTTCAATGGTCACGTCTGATTAATTTAATAATTCAGAAATAAGTATGCGCTCTTTACATGACAGGCGTCTATGCGTTTTTGTGCAGATATCAATTCCTCGTCCCCAGACAAGACTATCTTCATTCCTACGCCTTCAAACCTACGTCATCAGCTCTTCGTCTACAACTCTACATACAACCGCTCGTCTACAACTATTCTTCTACAGCTCTGTCTGTAGTACGTCTACAACTCTCGTATTCTACGTCCGCAACTCAACTCTGTTCTACAACTCTACATCTTCAGTTCTATGTCTACAACTCTTCAGTACTACGTCTACAACTCTTCATCTACAACTCTACGTCTACAGGTCTACAACTCTTCATCTGCAGATCTGCATAAACAATTTCGTCTGCCACTCTTCATCTACAACTTTGTCTACAACTCTGCGTCTGAAACTCACAGCTCTTAGTCTACAGCTCTTCATCAACTCTTCGTCTACAACTCTACGTCTACAACTCTTCGTCTACAGCTCACAACTCTTCGTCTACAACTCTTCATCTACAACGCTACGTCTACAACTCTTCATCAATTATTCGTCTACAACACTTCATCAACTCTTCGTCTACAACTCTTCGTCTACAACTCTTCATCAACACTTCGTCTACAAGTCTACGTCTACAAGTCTACGTCTACAACTCTTCACCAACTCTTCGTCTACAACTCTTCATCAACTCTTCGTCTACAACTTTTCAACAACTTTTTAACAGCTCTTCGTCTACAACTCATCAACTCTACGTCTACAACTCTTCGTCTACAACTCTTCATCAACTCTTCGTCTACATCTCTACGTCTACAACTTTGCAACAACTCTTCAACAGCTCTTCGTCTACAACTCTTCATCAACTCTTTGTCTACAACTCTTTGTCTACAACTCTTCATCAACGCTTCGTCTACAACTCTTCATCAGCTCTTCGTCTACATCTCTGTCTTACAACTTTTCAACAACTTTTCAACAGCTCTTCGTCTACAACTCTACGTCTACAACTCGTCATCAACTCTACGTCTACAACTCTACGTCTACAACTCTACGTCTACAACTCTACGTCTACAACTCTACGTCTACAACTCTACGTCTACAACTCTTCATCTACAACTCTTCAACTCTTTGTCTACATCTCTACGTCTACAACTTTTCAACAATTCTTCAACAGCTCTTCGTCTACAACTCTTCATCTACAACTCCAAACTACGTCTACAAACTCGTCTAAAACTTCAGAAGTCAACTCTTCTGGCTTGCAAAACTGTTGCATGTGAAATCGTTAACATCTTAGTTTAGAATCTTAAAAACGCCTCTCTCCATGAGGTGGTTGTACGAACAAGGAAACAAAAATATTACCTGAACACAATGGATGCATAATGTTTTGGTTAGTTATATGTGCATGCGGTTTCTTATATTATGTTGGGTTGTTTACAAGACATCAACAAAAGGTAAGGACCACTTCCGTACAAATACATTTAAAATTTCTTTACAACAAACTGGATTACTTGCATGCACCACCCAAATCTGATGAAGCCAGCAGAATCTTTTTTGGTACATTTTTGCAATTCAGCGCTAGCAATGTCGCATGTAAGAAGCTAAGAATTTAATCTGTCTTTGTACTTGATGCGTTACACAGGATAATGCGAGTTGAAATGTGTACCACAAACGAACCTAATGGCCCCATCTCTTACAAGCAAAAAAGTCGTCCTTAACTTTTGTTGGTGTCTATGTATTAAGGGCATAATGTTATGTCACCTTTTCTATTGCTGGTACTAGCACGTTCTAGTCCTGAGCAATAAAGCAGAGGCAACCAACTAGAGGGGACACTGCACTGCTGTCGAGTCACTGAGTTTCGTTCAGTAGGGTATGTGTTGATCTATCATACTCCGGGCACCTTTTACGAAGTCCCATAGTAATTAAACATGAACTTCGTGGTTTTAGAAGTATATAACATATATTTTTTTCTAACATTTCCGTGGATAATTTAGTGGGTTTGTTTTATCCATACTATCATTGTGGTTTTATTCGTGTTCATAGTTGCCTTACTATTCTATAATTAAGAAAATGAATGTAGACGGAAAATGTGAAGTTATTCTTGCACTACATGTTGAAATGTTGTTCAGACTGTCACATGTTCTATCTTGCTTTTTATCTACATTGCAACTTTATTATTAGATAATCGTTAGGAATGGAAATATTGTAGATTATGCAACCGTGTAAACCTAGTTAAATCCGGAAACGCGAAACGTATGGTTCCAAGTATTCACCAGTAAGAACAATGGATTGACAATGGCAATGGTTAATTAAATTTACAAAAGGATGAAAATGCCGTCAGGAAGAAAAGTATGGCTCATGTTGGTGTGGTCACTGGTTGTGAAACCCGAATCCTCCTCCCTCCTTCACACTGCAACATTATGAAGAGGGCTGTGAATGTGGGTTTTTATTTGTATGTGAACCCATGCCATCAATGTTGTTACGCACCGCAGGAAGGGATGTTGAATTCACTGCAACCTATTGTTTTATTTTCTAAAGCTACAAAACAGGCAGTTACGGATTTAAGCTAGAATGTTAACGTAATTTTGAGCACGACTAATAGGGGTGACACAAAACGTACATGTTTACATATTTTAGATTCTCAAATAAACATTTTGTCCCAAAAGGTCGAGGAAACATAACTTTAAACGAGCTTTTCCGAAACTGTATCCCAATGACCCATTTCTTACAATTTGCCTTCTTCAAACGCAATTTGGCTATCTTATTTTAGACCAGTAGGCCTTTATTTATAATATCTATTGAGGCTTAAAGAAGATGGATGTGCTGTGTGTGCGCGAGTGCTGTCCACTTCCTCCCCCCTCCCCTCCCTTGTACTTTCGTTCCTTTAGCATATACACCACTACCTCCCTTTTCCCAATTTTTCGTCTTTCCTTCATAACTTCTCTCCATGCGAAATTGATAATTTTACAATTCAAAATTAATAACGCTGATTATAAACCTACAGTTGTTTTTTTCTATTTTAAAGCAAGGCAATTGCTGTTTCTGAGCGTCTCAAAATTCAAACTTTTTTTGTTCTGAAATATGTTGAGCAACACAATTTTGTGTTAACTATTTGACTTTCTGCAGAATGTCTGTGCCTTTCCAAACCAGTGTTGGTAGGCGGGCAAAGGATTGGAGGTACGTCCACCTCATTCCTACTCCCTCCTTCACACTGCACAATTATCAAAGAATTTGATTTTTTTTAAATATGCTACCGTTTTCACACATACTGTTTTTTGTTTTTACATATTTGTATTGTAAAATATACATAATTCCGCGATACAAAACGTACAAAACATTGACTGGTGTCTGTAAACACGTAGATGTTTATGATTGTTTTATAGTGTGTGTGTGTGAGAGACTCAGAGAGAGAGAGAGAGAGAGAGAGAGAGAGAGAGAGAGAGAGAGAGAGAGATAGAGAGAGACTGGACACTGGACCCTTTAATGTCATTAACACTGGGTTCTCATGACATGGGGGAAGCATCATTTTCATTGCAAAACATTGGAGAACAAAAATAATAGAATATTTGAAATAAAGGGAACTGAAAGAACAAAATTATTTGCAAATCAATTTCAGATTTAAGTTATATTAATCAAATTAGAGAGAGCGAGAGAGAGAGAGAGAGAGAGAGAGAGAGAGAGAGAGAGAGAGAGAGAGAGAGAGAGAGAGAGAGAGAGAGAGTTTCCGTTAGCTGTCGCCTAGCATTTCTTCTAGTTAACCCCCTCTCCCTTCCCATCTAACATGGTGCATGGTGTATTCAATAAATATCTTTAGCTATGTACGTTTCTGAATTCGTTTCCCATAAATAGCCTCAACATCAATGTAATCTTATTGTGCATTTCAGAGCAGTGTATAAAGGCTGGGCAGAGTCGCCCATCCTCTCCCTACTCTCACCTCTACACTGCGAAATTCTAAAGGAATTAAACATTTTTCCAAAATTCCGTGACCGTTTTCTACCATATTGGCATCGCACTTAAACCTGAATTCCCAAACATTAATATGCTCTTTAAAAAAAAAAAAGAGCATAAAGGGTACAATGACAAAGATTACAAATTTATGAGGTAAAAAGATTGTGTTAAGAGTATTATTATTACATTTTACGATTTCCCCCATCCTATATTTATATTAAAATTATAAATAAAATTTATACACATAAACATAAACACTGAAATTAACGGGAGCGAAATACACTACTCACAAAAAGTTAAGGATCACTATGAGAAAACAGGTGCGCAATAAACTCCGTTCGCTCCTGTTATTTTTTTCTCAGTCAAGCCAAATTGTTATGAATTCTTGTTCAGCTGTAAGTGGGCGATGTTGTGTTAGTGGAAACATTGCACGTGATTCTCTATTACTGAGCTGGGCAGCAAAAGAAAAAGCGGAAACTTGCGAAAAAGGACCTTGTTTTGGATCGTTCTGCATGAACACATTGCACAAGCCAGATGGAAAAACCATTATGCACGTGCAAGCACTGCTGTTTATGTGTGAGATGCTGTCTCTTGCTTGGCTTTATAAGAAGACATACCACCAGTATTAGGCCTGATTTGACAATGCCTCCACGACGAAAATTGAGCGAGTTGGATAGGGGACGAGCTGTTGCATGGTTCCAAGATGGTGTTCCCAAGCGAGAAGTGGCCAGGCGACTTCAGGTGTCCATCTCGGTCATTGTCAGACTGATTCAACGCTTCACAGCCACTGGGAGGGTCCATGAAAGACGCAGATCTGGTCGACCGAAGAAGACAACTCCACGTGAAGATCGTCTCATTGAACGACAAGCCCTGCAGACAAGAACAGCCTCTTCCAGCATCATTCGAAGGCAGCTGAGGGTGGCTACTAACATCAACATCAGCCAGCAGACCATACGGAACCGCCTTCATGGGTTTAACCTCCGTTCTCGTCGCCCAGCTGTACGGCCACGCTTAACTCCAGCCCATAGGGCAGCACGCCGCGCCTTCTGCAGACGTCACGTGAGGTGGACACGTCAGCAATGGTCCCAGGTCCTGTTCAGTGATGAATCACGCTTCACCCTGAACCACAACGACGGCCGACTGAGGGTCTGGAGGCGCCCAGGGGAACGCTTTATTGACGCCACTGTCCAAGAAAAGGTGGCCTTTGGTGGAGGTTCTGTAATGGTCTGGGGGGCCTTCAGCCTTCACCACAGAACACCCTTGTATCATGTACAGGGTAACCTGACTGGCCTCCGATACCGGGATGAGATCCTTCGACCGCTGGCTGTGCCTACACTGCAGCAGATGGGACCGCCGGCTGTCTACCAGGATGACAACGCTCGCCCCCACAGGGCAAGGGTGGTCAACGACTTCCTGCAGCAGTCTGGAATCAACAGAATGGAGTGGCCAGCATGCAGTCCCGATCTCAACCCGATTGAGAACCTCTGGGATGAGCTGGATCGCAAAGTGAGGAGCAACCACCCCCCTCCCAGGGATGCCCAGCACCTCTACCAGATGCTGCAGGCTGAGTGGCAGGCGCTTCCACAGAGGATCTTCACCACCCTGGTCAACTCCATGAGGACTCGCTGCGTCGAGTGCCAGAACAGCCATGGCGGATACACGCATTACTGAACTTTTGGGAGCATCAGAATGCCCTGTCTTGTGATTTCAATGACTTTGGGAAATCAAATTTCGATACGTACCCACTTTGATCAAATGTACAGACCAAACGATTGCTCGAAATTGAAGGCAATTGTGTATCGTTATCACTAAAGCATTGAATTAAATGTTGGCCAAAATTCAACGCATTGGCTTTCTTATTTGGAAAGTTATGAATTAGTTTGCAAGTGATCCTTAACTTTTTGTGGATAGCTTATGTCCAAGTCCTTGGCCTTCTGTATCAATCCTTGGACTATATTTTTTTAGTCTGTATTTTGACGGAAATGTGGTAGGCGATCGTGATCATTCTGAGGTTGTGTGCGGGTGTGGGTGTGCGTGTAGGCTAGGTGTAGGTGTAGCGGTGTGGGTGAGATAAAACGAATGTTGTCCTCAGTTCTCTTACTCTTATCATATGTTTACCCCTTTAGTTGTCTCCATCCCGCGTCTCATCTATCCTGTTTTTGTTTGTGGCTCAAGCCACAAACCTATAACTCACTTTGTCGGTCTGTCTGTCGGTCGGTCGGTCCAAAATTGTCGCACTTCAAATCGAGGCTACACTTCTGGCCGCTCTTTAAAATGATGTATTTTAAAAGCGTACAAAATAATAAACATACGTAATACAGACACTACAACAGACACGACGAGTATGCGGTGCTTCTTTTGATGAGTATAAGTAGGATACATAGTTTTAAATGTTTTCCAAAAGATATAAAAAGTTACGAAATGGTGCAGATAACATTCTGGTTTACAGATTAAAATTATTGAAAAGCCAGGGGAGGTAACTCATGATTGGAGTGGTAAAAATAGACCGCGTGCCACAAACTATTGCGATTTCGCGCTTGTTTTTTAATTTTTTTTACAAAATTCCAAATTTGAAATTATGTCAGTTTTATTTTATGTTTGTTTTTCCTCCATTGTACATAACATCAAAATTGTTGGAATTTTTTTCTCTGATGATTTCAGCTCCGTGTTGTAAGGGGGCACAGGGAGAGGGAATACGCCCACCCCCTCCCTACTCCCCCCTGCCCACTGCTGCAGTATTTTGAATTAAATGAATACTGGAATCGCTCAATAATTGATTTTCTTTTATTCGAACAATCGAAAACTTGTTATCCGAAATCTATGTACGAAACTTACATGTTCTGTGCTTTTCAAAGAATGCTCTGGTCAGTAGGCATCATTAGTACATTTTCCTTTTCCTTTGTCTTTTTTTCATTTTTCAAAGTTTATTTCACATTTTGTTAGTCTTGCATCTTTCTCCTGCCTTTTGACCCATGTGTGTACATGAATGCTGGTGTGTGGTTGTGTGTGTGTGTGTGTGTGTGTGTGTGTGTGTGTGTGTGTGTGCGTGCGCGCGTGCGCGCGTGTGTGTGCGTGTGCGTGCGTGCGCGCGTGTGCGTGTGCGTGTGTGCGTGTGTGTGCGTGTGCGCACGTACGTTAGTGTCAGAGGGAGGGAGAAAGGGAGAGAGAAAACTAAAATGTTATTTTTTCAGCGAGTATAAACATTACATGACTGTAGGCCTACTTTGGTCATCCAAGTCGTTTGATTCCTGCAATAACGTAAAGTGTTTTATTTTAATTAATAATCATCTAAGCGCCTTATGTACATTTTTGGTAATGTTTCGTGTGTAGTATTTTGGGTGTTCTCTTTATTTTACAGTTGAAATTCAGTTTTTTATTTTCCACATCCAACATTAATTTGACTCTACACCCGCACTGTTGCCTCTTCATTTATTATAAATGTGATCGTTTATTAATAGGCCTAGTTCCCATTACATTTTGTGTCCTTAAATCCGTATCTGCCTCATTCATTTTCAGCTTTAGGAAATAAAGTAGTATTTTTTTGGTTGTTTAGTTTTCATTTAAAATTCAGTTTGTACCCATTCCACATCCAGCACATTAATTTAGCTCACACCCGCACTGTTTATTCCCTCTTCGTTTAGTTTAAATGTGATAGTTTATTAATAGGCCTAGTTCCCGTTACATTTTTGTCCTTAAATTCGTATCTGCCTCAATGATTTTCAGTTTTAGGAAATACAAAAACCCATTGGTTTCTGTAAATTGAATATCTCTTCCTGTGGTGGGCAACATCATCAATGGCATGGGTTCACATACATTAACACAACAAAAACCCAACTCGCAACCCTCTTCATTCCCAACCCGGGTTTCGATCATGTTAGCCCTCGTCTCCGTTCTTTGCACTGGTTTCCTGTCGCAGACAGAATTGAGTATAAATTAAACACCCTTTGCTGTTAAGATTTTAAGATTAAGATTACAATTATAGCCCCGTCGACAACAAAGGTGATTTCAGGGCTGTCACCACGTTGCATCACACCACGTGACATCTCACCACGTATTAAAAAAGGATAAAAACATAAGGTAAAACAAGATAAAAATGTTTGGGTTAAAATACCTTTTGTTAAAAATCATTTGTCAATCACAAACTTAGCAAGTAAAAACCTGACACGTCTAGGGCCCTTTGCTATAAATCTATCCGTAAAGATGCCCCATCTTACCTCTGCGACTATATTTCCATAATTATATAAGCCAGCTCGCACTTTACGTTCAGTTTCTGACCCTCTTTCTCTCCAGATCCCTATGTATAAGCTTTCACCTGTTGGTCGGCGCTCTTTTGCTATCTCAGGACCGACCACCTGTAACTAACTTCCTCTTTTCCTCCGTCAGCGACCGACCGACCCTCTCTGCTTTCAAAGCTAACCTCAAGACCCCCCTGTCCCCCCCCCCCCTCCCCCCGTCTTTAAAGCTCCGCTCTCTTTCTCTTCCCTCCCCTGCCTTTAGGTCTGTTTCTGTTGTATTCCATTTATGTCATCCGTGTGTGTTCGCTTTGTATTGCTTTTTTTGTTTGAATGCGTTATGAATGCTAACGTGTGTGTGCGCTTTGATTTGATTTATATCAAGATTCAGCGCCGTATAAATACTGAATGATGATGTTGTTTTAAAACCAGTGACCACACAAACCTAAAACCTACGTTTCTTCCTGACGGCACTGCTATCGTTTTGTAAATTTAACCATTGTCTTTGCCTCCTAATGTCCAACCGCACGTCCTCGTCCTAGGAGGCGGGCAACGGCTTAGGCTGGCTTACGCGGATAGGGCCCTCCCGTGGGGATACCAGGGGGTCTTTCAGCAGAAATAGTTCCCCTATCTTCTGGAAGTTCTATGCTAGTAACTTCCCCTACTCTATCACTCTCTTTGACTCTACCTTTTCTCGTCTTTGTGCTTTCTGGCGTCTACTTCTTTCTGCCTTTTTGGTCCATTCTCCTGCATTTTTTTCTATAAAACCCTTCCACGTTTTTCCTTTTTGCAATTTATGACATGCCAGTTTGTTTTGTTTTTATTGTACACTGGCTTCCAGACGTGATATCCTGCGCATTTGAGTGGGCACTTGTCCATTCTGCAGTGCATATTTGCCTATATAGCCTTTTATTATGTATCTTTGCTTACTAGTATGTATTTGTTATCCTTTTTTACTGTTTTTTGTTTAACCTGGACTCGATAAATAGAGCGGAATGGCTTACGTTTCCAGCACTGTTTGGAAATATGTGCTATAGGGTACAATGATGGAAGTGTCATGTCATGAATTGTACTATGTTTTATGTTTTCAGGTTTTGTACGTTAAGATTCATGGATTTGTGTTTTGCTATACGTGGTCGAACTTTACGCGGTGACAGTCCTGAGATGACCATAGCTGTTGACGGAACTATAATAGACTAACTAACTAACCATTGCCATTTTCAACCCGGTACCTCCCCGAATGACCGAGAAAAACACCAATCGTTAATATTACGTACTTTCATGTTAAAATTTATATATCAAAAGTATGCTTCTATCCAGATGGGATTTTGTCTTCGTCGTCGGTTCCTCAGACCATTTGATGTCAATTAGAAGTGCAGACTTGCTAGACTTGATGAGAAATGTGACATGTCATGCTGCCTTTTTCTTTGTTTTGTTTGTGTAGTAAATATTGTGTATGATGTGTTATTGACGTGTTCGATATTTACTGTGGTGACAGTAAGACCATTGCTGTTGACGGGACTCTAAACACTGTACAAATATAAATAAATAAATGAGCGCAGATGCGTCTTGTCCCGTTATGCGCTTAAGAAATATAGTTAGGCCCAGCACGTCCGCCTTGGGCTAGAGAAAAGTTTTGAAAGAGGTTCTTGAAAAAAATGGCAGGAGAATGGATCAGTTAGACAGAAAGATAGTAGATGACAATAAGCTAAGGAAAATGCCAGTCAGCGAGAGTGATAGATTAAGGAAGTTACAGAAGGCTGAGTAACTATTTGTACAAAAGACCCTCCGGTATCCCCACGGGGGGATCAAGATAGGACAGTAATCATGCATGTGAAACGACCAAGAATGGGTGAGGTGAAAACACATGAGGTTACATCATGTTTTCGTGGCCTGTTTTGATAAACACTTATTCCTTTTGCCAGGCGGGTAATGAAAGGGATTCGCCCATCCCTGGCAATTACCCCCTCAGCATGGTTGAAATAAAACAATAAATCTTATCGCAATACGTTAGAATTGTCAAATCCTCACCTATTCTTAGCCATGCTATTGAACAAGCTTTCTGGTACATTCCAAGGCCGCATTTCGTGCCTCCTAAATTACATCCTTCCGTCCTCGTCGCAGGAAGGGGGCAGCGCTTAGGCCGGCTAACATGACAATTGCGCTCCCGTGGGGATACCAGGGAGTCCGGGTGTGTGTGTGTGTGTGTGTGTGTGTGTGGGTGTGTGTGTGTGGGGGGGGGGGGGTCATTGTGAGGAGGTTGAGTGGACTAGGAAAACCTGGCTCTCAATGTGGTCATAACAGACAGTGTGATTTCTCCCTGCTCTTATCTTCGTCTTCTGCGTCCCAGGGCCATAAGGCCACAATGGGTAGGTACGTATGTGTCCGTTTTCCAGTTTTCACTGGTGTCCTCGCTGCATCAGCCGACGCATTCCGATTTCGGAGGAGCTCGAAGGAGAAAACTATATGGAAGATGTATTTGGAGAAAAGGCAGGAGAATGGGCCAAAAGTGAGAAATATAGTAGATGACACAAAGCAAGGAAAAAGGCGGAGTCAAAGAGACATATTAGATGAAGTTACAAGCATAGAACTTCCAGAACTTGGGGGAAGTATTTGTACGGAAGACGCGCACTCGCGCATTGAAGTTTGCAGGCGATTGCCATCTTCCTTCACGAGTAAGGACTAAGGAATGATTATTTTATTAATTAAAACTAAAGAATTGCTTGATTATTCTTTGACGCTTTTGAATTTACTCATGTAATATTTGAATTTTTTTTAAATGCCAATCTAAGTCTTGAGACATTTGAGAGTTGACTATTTTCGCCATCATTTTGTGTGATTCAAGTTGCACTTGTTTTTAAAAAAAATGCATTTTCGTGCAATTATTTGACTATATGATTTTTGTTGTTGTGCTCAGCCTATAATTTAAAGGAAATGTTTGCCATTCTCGCCATGAACTAGCAGTTTGGTTACGCCAAAAGTTCAATAGACTTGCCGTACTTGGTATTTGGCGCTCTGTGTCAATTGTAAATCTAAAGAAAGATCATTTCAACTGATCCATCTGTTGTCCTTTGTACTTAATTATTCTTCCTTCTTCTTCTGCATTCCCAGGCCATAATGGGTAAGGTACTTATGTGTCCGGTTTTCAGTTTTCACTGGTCTCCCAGCTGCGTACAGCCAACACATTTCGATTTCGGAGGAGCTCAAATGAGAAAAGGCAGAGAATGGGCCAATAAGTCAGAAAAATAGATGACAGAAAGAAAAGGGAAAAGACAGTCAAAGAGTGACATATTAGAGGAAGCTACAAGCACAGAACTTCCAGAAGGTGGGGGAACTATTTGTACGAAAGAACCCCCGGTATCCCCACGGGGAGGTTTGTACCTACCAAACAAAAACGTTTGTACCTACAAAATTGATTTAAATGTTGCTGTTTGTCGTGTGTATACTACGATTAGATTTGCTTGAATACTCTTTGTTAGCATGTTCTGGATTAGATGTTTTTAAATAGTGAACAGCCCAATGCTTTTTTTTCTTTCTGTTTTGGGGTTGTTGTTTTTTGTTTGTTTGGCTTACACTCTACTGTTGGCGTCGTCTTTCTCTTTGGCAAAAAACAGAATTGTTGGTATGGTTCTGGGCTGTCTTCTGAGGGCCAGGGCTGTCTTCTGAGGGCCAGGGCCAGGTCACGTCTTTCAGCACCATTAATAATAACAAATAACAGTTTTGTGCCACTTTTTTTCAAGCTGCATGAATCACGTGCAGCATAATAAATGTAAATAAATGTCCTCTAATTGTGTTGAAACTTAAGGAGTGTATGTGGAATGTAACTCATGTGGGTTTTTTGGGGGGGGTTGGTGAGTGAGTACTGGTTATCTCCTAACAGGTTTGAGATTTTGCTCTGTTTTTTTTATTATTTATTTTTGATTAGTGTTGATATCCATATTTTTTTTATTACTGCTTTGTGTCCTAACCACGGCTCCCCCCGCGGGCTTCCACCTATCATGGTGGGGGGTGGGGGGAGCTTATGGAGAGGAGCCCAGCAGTGGGTGGTTGCCTTGTGCTTCCATTTGGGGAGCTGGTCAACCCAGCAATCCACGAGTCCCTCCCCGTGGAGGGAAGACTGGGGAGGCTTTTGTATAAATAATTCCCCCACCTTCTGGAAGTTGTGTGCTTGTGATTTCCTCTAATATGTCTCTTTGACTCTGCCATTTTTCTTGCTTTCTATCATCTTCTATCTTTCTGCATTATTGATCCATTCGCCTGCCTTTTCTCTATAAAACCCTTCCACATTTTCCCTTTTTACAATTTATGACATGAGGTGGTTTTTTTTTATATTATTGTACACTGGCTTCATGACGTGAGACTGCGCACTTGAATAGGAACCTGTTGTCCATTCTGCAGTGTATATTTGCCTATATGACCTTTTTTTTATATATATTCTTTGTATGACTAGTATGTGTTTATCCTTTTTTACTGGGTTTTTTTATAACCTGGATCCGATAAGTAGAAAGGAATGGCTCGACGTTTCCAACACTGTCTGGAATTATGTGCTATAGGGTACAATGATGGAAGTGTCATGCTATGAATTGTACTATATTTATTTTTAATGTTTTCAGGTTTTTGTACGTTAAGATTCATGGATTTGTGTTTTGTTATACGTATCCGAACTTTACGCGGTGACAGTCCTGAGATGACCATAGCTGTTGACGGGACTATAAGACTAACTAACGTACGTTGATGCTTTTGAATTTAGTTATGTAATTGATATTTTTTTAAATGCCAATCTGTAAGCCTTGAGAGTTTGACTATTTTCGCCATCATTTTGCGTGAATCGGGTTGTTCTTGGGGGTTTTTAATGTATTTTTCGTGCAATTATTTGACTAGATAATGATGGTTTCTTTGTTGTGCTGAGCCTATAATTTAAAGGAAACGCTTGCCATTCTCGCCTTCTTGCACTCTGTGTGCGTGTGTTTGTGTGTGGTGGATAGGTGCGTGTTTGAATAGCTTTTGTTATTGCCTTAAACACAACACTGTGAGGATGGCATGCCATCGAACAACGCTATATTTCTTCTTTTTTTGTGGTGTCATTAACCCTTTCACCGCCAATGTTGCATTTTTGCACCACAATGGTTTAACACCCATGTCATTAACCCTTTCACCGCCAGCCATATTTCAGCCAAAAATGTCCATCAAATTTACCTGGGTAGAGAACAAAATCCATCCGCAGTATTGGGGATTCTTCTGTGACAGATATAAAATAAGGTATATCCTTACTGCCCAAGACTAAGACAACAGGGTCTTTGGAGAATAGACCCCAATTTGATGCCTTTTAGTGACATGGGTGTTAAACCATTGTGGTGCTAAAATGCGACATTGGCGGCGAAAGGGTTAAAAAGGCATCGAGTCAGGGCCTGTTATCTGAAAACCCTATTTTCTTCATTTTGGGAGGTAATGATAGGCCTGATGTTATACATGTCACAGAGCAATTCCCAACACTGCCGTGTTTTTTTCTCTACTCAGTTAAGTTTAATGGTATTTTCTGGCTAAAAATTGGCTGGCGGCGAAAGGGTTAGATCCACTGTAACGATCTTGGCATTTGTTGTTTTGAAACTTTGCTTTTAGAATGGATATACCCCAAATTGTATCATTTGGTGTGGTATTATTGAGACATTTCTGAAGGGAGATCAGCGTAAAATTGGTATTGTTGAACAGCTTGTTGTAAACGTGTTTGAGTATACCGAGTAGATTCTGTACTGTTAACACTGGGTACAGGGGGACGTTAGAATGGATTGATGCCAGGTAATTTAAGGTCCAGTTTAGTTCCACTTATTTACAATTGTCAACTGTACGTGGTGACAGTCCAGAGATGACCGTAGCTGTTGACTGCACAATAAACGACTTGACTTAATTTCCTCTGGTCTGTCCCTCTCTTTTTGGCTCTGCCTTTTCCCTTTGCGTTCTCTCATCATCTATCTTTCTCCTTTACTGGTCCATTCTCCCGCCTTTGTTCTATTAAAAAGCCCTTCCAACTTTGAAAATGGGAACTTCCAACTTTTTCCTTTTTACAATTTATGGCATGCCTGCTTTTTTGTTGTTCACTGGCGTCTATGCGTGAGAATGTACGCACTTGGGTGGGCACCTGTTGTCCGTTCTGCAGTGCATATTTGCCTATATGGCCTTTTTATGGATTTTAGCTTACTAGTATATGTTCGTTTTTAAAACTATTTTCATAACCTGGATCCGATAAGTAAAGCGGAAGGACTGACGTTTCCAGCACTGTCTAGACTTATGGGCTATAGTGTAATATGATGGAGGTGCCATGTTATAAACTGTTACATATTTTTGTCATGTTTTGAGAATGTTGAATGTTGGTAAAGGTCTGTGTGCACGTTAACATTTTTCACGGGATATTTCTATTTCCCCATGGTAACGCAGTGAGCTGTAAGTCATATTAAGAGTGGGCTATCACTGTGTTGCCATGGGGAAATAAACATATGTCGTGAATAATGTTAACGTGTACACAAACCTTCAAGATCCACCAGATCACGTGTTAGTCCTCTTATAGCTGGAAAGAAATCTTGTTTTGACCCGGTCTCACTCCTATGCAAATGCCCCCAAATTCAAACCAAAACATCATTTTAAAGAGCAGCCTCAATTTGAAGTTGGGGACATGTGTATGTGGGTCACAGCTACCCATCAAAAACCAAGGGACTTAATCGTGGTGCGTCAGTGTGTCTTTAAGGCATAATGTGTGTTTTGTAACACGTGGTCGAACATTACTTGGTGACATTCCTGAGATGACCATACCTGTTGACAGGACTGTAAACGACTACCTTTACCATTGTCTTGTCACACCTGTGCCACCCCCACCCCCTCCCAGGTCTCCGTGGCTCTACAACCTCTTCTAATAATAATAGCTGTTGACGGGACTATGATAGACTAACCAACTAACTAACTAATAATAATTGATAGTTTACATGCAAGGGTTTTTTTTCCACCGAAGCAGTTCATTTCAATTCCTCTGCCCAGCATAATTTATTTCAAACTTTGATATCATTGTATTTCCTTATACACTTTAATCAGGCTGTGTTTGAGTTTGTTTTTGGTTGTTGTTTTTGTTTGTTTGGGGTGTATGTTTTATTATTTTATTTTTTTACAACTTGCACTCTGGTAAAGGAAATAACTAGGGGAAGACGGGGTAAAAAGCGCATGGGCGGGTAAGAAGCCCACCCCAATTATCTCATGAAATGAAGCAAATTTCAGTCTCATTTTCCCCATGAGACGAGCGAGACGAGCGTTAATGTCTAGCATTCGTCTCATGGGCAACTTTGACTGAAATGTTCTTTATTTCATGAGATAATTGGGGTGGGCTTCTTACCCGCCCATGCGCTTTTTACCCCGTCTTCCCCTACTTATTTTCCTTCAAACTTTGGAAATATTTTCATCCCTGTTGTTTTTGTTTTTAACCGTGGCTAACTTCATCTTCCTATCTCCATCATATATTATGTACAGGAAGTGGGAATGACACGCTGTCTAGTCAAATGACTATATCATATTTTTATATTTTTGTGATTTTATTGAGTTTTATCGTTTTTGCAGTTTTACTTCCGTCTCTTTTACTGTTCTTACCATGTACCAGCATAGTATTTTGCTATCAAACATTACTGTGACAATAATTCATGTTTTGACTTGGTAATAACCCATCCCTTTCAAATGACTATATCATAGTTTTATATTTTTGTGATTTTATTTAGTTTTATCGTTTTTGCAGTTTTACTTCCGTCTCTTTTACTGTTCTTACCATGTACCAGCATAGTATTTTGCTATCAAACATTACTGTGACAGTAATATTTCATATTTTGCCTTTGTAATAACCCATCCCTTTCAAATGACTATATCATATTTTTATATTTTTGTGATTTTATTGAGTTTTATCGTTTTTGCAGTTTTACTTCCTCCTCTTTTACTGTTCTTACCATGTACCAGCATAGTATTTTGCTATCAAACATTACTGTGACAGTAATGTTTCATGTTTTGACTTGGTAATAACCCATCCGTTTGTACATTGACAACTGTTTTATTATAAACGTCCAATGCCTTTCTCAAATATGTGATCTTTGAGCATGCTCATGGCACTTTCGTGATGTCTAAACGTAACATTATTTATCCACCCACAATCACTAACATCAGTATAATTATGTTCGTGGGAATGAGAAATGCAAAGGGCGTCGCAATTCTCATTTCCATTTGTTTCTAATTGTTTAACTGATCCATCCTGTCACGTGTGACAATAATTCATGTTTTGACTTGGTAATAACCCATCCGTTTGTACATTGACAAACTGTTTTATTATAAACGTCCAATGCCTTTCTCAAATAATATGTGGTCTTTGAGCATGCTCATGGCACTTTCGTGATGTCTAAGCGTAACATTATTTCTCTATCCACAATCACTAACATCAATACAATATGTTCGTGGGAATGAGAAATGCAATGGGCGTCGCAATTCTCATTTCCACTTGTTTCTAATTGTCTCCAATCCTGTGACAATAATTCATGTTTTGACTTTGTAATAACCCTTCCCTTTGTACATTGACAACTGTTTTATTATAAACGTCCAATGCCTTTCTCAACTAATCTGTGGTCTTTGAGCATGCTCATGGCACATTCGTGGTGTATAAATATTGACTAACATGACCCCCCCCCCCCCCCCCCCCCGTGGGGATACCGGGGGGTATTTTGTATAAATAGTTCCCCCACCTTTTGGTAGTTCTGTGCTTGTAACTTCCTCTCATCTGTCACTCTTTCACTCTGCCCTTTCCCTTTGCTTACCGTTATCTATCTTTCTGCCTTACTGGTCCTTTCTCCTGCCTTGTTTCAAGAAACACTTTCAAAACGATTTCCTCCAGCCGAAGTCGGACTTGCTGGGCCTAACTTAACTATTTCTTAGTTAGGCGCATGATGGCAGCATGACGCATCTGCGCTCATCATTGACAGAAACTGTCTGAACGATCGAAGGAGAAGACTAACATGATTTAGGTGGACAAAAGAGATGCCAATAGCACAGGTTACTTCTGATTAGCTGTTGTCGGGACTATGAATGACTAACATACTTAATTCCGATCCCCACATCAATTGGATTACTCTTACATGTCGTATTAATACGTTTTCAAACGTTTAACTTAACATTATATTGTCCACCCCTAATCGCTAACATCAATATCGATGGCTTGGAGTTAAAACGGACTATCTTTAGATAGTCCATTGACATATTGAACTCATTACGAAACTAATAAATTATATATAAAAAAGACTGCTGAAATATAAACAGCAAAATCCCCTTTTCATATTTCTGGAGTCATTGTTTGATACAAGTTATTAGTTTTTGTAATAAATCCAATACTACGTCAATGGACTATCTAATGATTGTTCGTTTTGACTCCAAGCCATCGATATGTTCGTGGGAATGAGAAATGCAATGGGCGTTGCAATTCTCATTCCCACTTGCTTCTAATTGTCTCCAATCCTGTGACAGTAACGTAACATGTTCATTGTTTTGCGGACACATGTTGTAACAATAATGGGTGGTGGAACGGGCGTAACCATCACTCATTACCACTAACATATAACCCTCATAACATTCCATTGCACTTGCTATCGTTCAGCTTGCCTCAGTTTCTTAAGCCTGTATCATAACTAACATTATATTTTGTGTGGCAAAGGGAGGTGCGATGGGCGTAGCACTTCAATTTGTCACATTGTCACATTGTATTATTAGTGTGAACACTTCCTTCTACTAACACGCTGTAATATGTTCACCTCGCATTAACATTTGAGTGTACAATGACTACCTTTAAACGTGTGGAAATGAACAGTGCGATGGGCGTAGCACTTCAATTTGTCACATTGTCACATTGTATTATTAGTGTGAACACTTCCTTCTACTAACACGCTGTAATATGTTCACCTCGCATTAACATTTGAGTGTACAATGACTACCTTTAAACGTGTGGAAATGAACAGTGCGATGGGCGTAGCACTTCAATTTGTCACATTGTATCATTGGTGTGAACACATCATTCTACTAACACGCTGTGATATGTTCACCTCGCATTAACATTTGAGTGTACAATGACTACCTTTAAACGTGTGGAAATGAACAGTGCGATGGGCGTTAGCACTTCATTTTGTCACATTGTATCATTGATGTGAACACTTCATTCTGCTAACACGCTGTGATATGTTCACCTCGCATTAACATTTGAGTGTACAATGACTACCTTTAAACGTGTGGAAATGAACAGTGCGATGGGCGTTAGCACTTCATTTTGTCACATTGTATCATTGATGTGAACACTTCATTCTGCTAACACGCTGTGATATGTTCACCTCGCATTAACATTTGAGTGTACAATGACTACCTTTAAACGTGTGGAAATGAACAGTGCGATGGGCGTAGCACTTCAATTTGTCACATTGTATCATTGATGTGAACACTTCATTCTGCTAACACGCTGTGATATGTTCACCTCGCATTAACATTTGAGTGTACAATGACTACCTTTAAACGTGTGGAAATGAACAGTGCGATGGGCGTTAGCACTTCATTTTGTCACATTGTATCATTGATGTGAACACTTCATTCTGCTAACACGCTGTGATATGTTCACCTCGCATTAACATTTGAGTGTACAATGACTACCTTTAAACGTGTGGAAATGAACAGTGCGATGGGCGTTAGCACTTCATTTTGTCACATTGTATCATTGATGTGAACACTTCATTCTGCTAACACGCTGTGATATGTTCACCTCGCATTAACATTTGAGTGTACAATGACTACCTTTAAACGTGTGGAAATGAACAGTGCGATGGGCGTTAGCACTTCATTTTGTCACATTGTATCATTGATGTGAACACTTCATTCTGCTAACACGCTGTGATATGTTCACCTCGCATTAACATTTGAGTGTACAATGACTACCTTTAAACGTGTGGAAATGAACAGTGCGATGGGCGTAGCACTTCAATTTGTCACATTGTATCATTGATGTGAACACTTCATTCTGCTAACACGCTGTGATATGTTCACCTCGCATTAACATTTGAGTGTACAATGACTACCTTTAAACGTGTGGAAATGAACAGTGCGATGGGCGTAGCACTTCAATTTGTCACATTGTATCATTGATGTGAACACTTCATTCTGCTAACACGCTGTGATATGTTCACCTCGCATTAACATTTGAGTGTACAATGACTACCTTTAAACGTGTGGAAATGAACAGTGCGATGGGCGTTAGCACTTCATTTTGTCACATTGTATCATTGATGTGAACACTTCATTCTGCTAACACGCTGTGATATGTTCACCTCGCATTAACATTTGAGTGTACAATGACTACCTTTAAACGTGTGGAAATGAACAGTGCGATGGGCGTTAGCACTTCATTTTGTCACATTGTATCATTGATGTGAACACTTCATTCTGCTAACACGCTGTGATATGTTCACCTCGCATTAACATTTGAGTGTACAATGACTACCTTTAAACGTGTGGAAATGAACAGTGCGATGGGCGTTAGCACTTCATTTTGTCACATTGTATCATTGATGTGAACACTTCATTCTGCTAACACGCTGTGATATGTTCACCTCGCATTAACATTTGAGTGTACAATGACTACCTTTAAACGTGTGGAAATGAACAGTGCGATGGGCGTTAGCACTTCATTTTGTCACATTGTATCATTGATGTGAACACTTCATTCTGCTAACACGCTGTGATATGTTCACCTCGCATTAACATTTGAGTGTACAATGACTACCTTTAAACGTGTGGAAATGAACAGTGCGATGGGCGTTAGCACTTCATTTTGTCACATTGTATCATTGATGTGAACACTTCATTCTGCTAACACGCTGTGATATGTTCACCTCGCATTAACATTTGAGTGTACAATGACTACCTTTAAACGTGTGGAAATGAACAGTGCGATGGGCGTTAGCACTTCATTTTGTCACATTGTATCATTGATGTGAACACTTCATTCTGCTAACACGCTGTGATATGTTCACCTCGCATTAACATTTGAGTGTACAATGACTACCTTTAAACGTGTGGAAATGAACAGTGCGATGGGCGTTAGCACTTCATTTTGTCACATTGTATCATTGATGTGAACACTTCATTCTGCTAACACGCTGTGATATGTTCACCTCGCATTAACATTTGAGTGTACAATGACTACCTTTAAACGTGTGGAAATGAACAGTGCGATGGGCGTTAGCACTTCATTTTGTCACATTGTATCATTGATGTGAACACTTCATTCTGCTAACACGCTGTGATATGTTCACCTCGCATTAACATTTGAGTGTACAATGACTACCTTTAAACGTGTGGAAATGAACAGTGCGATGGGCGTTAGCACTTCATTTTGTCACATTGTATCATTGATGTGAACACTTCATTCTGCTAACACGCTGTGATATGTTCACCTCGCATTAACATTTGAGTGTACAATGACTACCTTTAAACGTGTGGAAATGAACAGTGCGATGGGCGTTAGCACTTCATTTTGTCACATTGTATCATTGATGTGAACACTTCATTCTGCTAACACGCTGTGATATGTTCACCTCGCATTAACATTTGAGTGTACAATGACTACCTTTAAACGTGTGGAAATGAACAGTGCGATGGGCGTTAGCACTTCATTTTGTCACATTGTATCATTGATGTGAACACTTCATTCTGCTAAC
This sequence comes from Phymorhynchus buccinoides, assembly GCA_017654935.2. NCBI lineage: Eukaryota > Metazoa > Mollusca > Gastropoda > Neogastropoda > Raphitomidae > Phymorhynchus > Phymorhynchus buccinoides. Next base: position 26,241,250 of record CM065684.1, read on the forward strand.
ACGCTGTGATATGTTCACCTCGCATTAACATTTGAGTGTACAATGACTACCTTTAAACGTGTGGAAATGAACAGTGCGATGGGCGTTAGCACTTCATTTTGTCACATTGTATCATTGATGTGAACACTTCATTCTGCTAACACGCTGTGATATGTTCACCTCGCATTAACATTTGAGTGTACAATGACTACCTTTAAACGTGTGGAAATGAACAGTGCGATGGGCGTTAGCACTTCATTTTGTCACATTGTATCATTGATGTGAACACTTCATTCTGCTAACACGCTGTGATATGTTCACCTCGCATTAACATTTGAGTGTACAATGACTACCTTTAAACGTGTGGAAATGAACAGTGCGATGGGCGTTAGCACTTCATTTTGTCACATTGTATCATTGATGTGAACACTTCATTCTGCTAACACGCTGTGATATGTTCACCTCGCATTAACATTTGAGTGTACAATGACTACCTTTAAACGTGTGGAAATGAACAGTGCGATGGGCGTTAGCACTTCATTTTGTCACATTGTATCATTGATGTGAACACTTCATTCTGCTAACACGCTGTGATATGTTCACCTCGCATTAACATTTGAGTGTACAATGACTACCTTTAAACGTGTGGAAATGAACAGTGCGATGGGCGTTAGCACTTCATTTTGTCACATTGTATCATTGATGTGAACACTTCATTCTGCTAACACGCTGTGATATGTTCACCTCGCATTAACATTTGAGTGTACAATGACTACCTTTAAACGTGTGGAAATGAACAGTGCGATGGGCGTTAGCACTTCATTTTGTCACATTGTATCATTGATGTGAACACTTCATTCTGCTAACACGCTGTGATATGTTCACCTCGCATTAACATTTGAGTGTACAATGACTACCTTTAAACGTGTGGAAATGAACAGTGCGATGGGCGTTAGCACTTCATTTTGTCACATTGTATCATTGATGTGAACACTTCATTCTGCTAACACGCTGTGATATGTTCACCTCGCATTAACATTTGAGTGTACAATGACTACCTTTAAACGTGTGGAAATGAACAGTGCGATGGGCGTTAGCACTTCATTTTGTCACATTGTATCATTGATGTGAACACTTCATTCTGCTAACACGCTGTGATATGTTCACCTCGCATTAACATTTGAGTGTACAATGACTACCTTTAAACGTGTGGAAATGAACAGTGCGATGGGCGTTAGCACTTCATTTTGTCACATTGTATCATTGATGTGAACACTTCATTCTGCTAACACGCTGTGATATGTTCACCTCGCATTAACATTTGAGTGTACAATGACTACCTTTAAACGTGTGGAAATGAACAGTGCGATGGGCGTTAGCACTTCATTTTGTCACATTGTATCATTGATGTGAACACTTCATTCTGCTAACACGCTGTGATATGTTCACCTCGCATTAACATTTGAGTGTACAATGACTACCTTTAAACGTGTGGAAATGAACAGTGCGATGGGCGTTAGCACTTCATTTTGTCACATTGTATCATTGATGTGAACACTTCATTCTGCTAACACGCTGTGATATGTTCACCTCGCATTAACATTTGAGTGTACAATGACTACCTTTAAACGTGTGGAAATGAACAGTGCGATGGGCGTTAGCACTTCATTTTGTCACATTGTATCATTGATGTGAACACTTCATTCTGCTAACACGCTGTGATATGTTCACCTCGCATTAACATTTGAGTGTACAATGACTACCTTTAAACGTGTGGAAATGAACAGTGCGATGGGCGTTAGCACTTTTCAGTTCTACTCGACTATTATAACTCTCTCCCCGTGGGGATACCGGGGGTCTTTCGTAAAAATAGTTGCCCCACCTTCTGGAATTCTGTGCTTGTATCTTCTAATCTGCCACTCTCCTCGACTCTGCGTTTTTCCTTTGCTTTTTGTCATCTCTCTTTCTGACTTATTGGCCCAATCTCCAGCCTTTTTTCAAAACACGTCTTCCATATGTTTCTCCTATGAGCTCCTCCGAAATCAGAATGTGTTGGCTCTTCGCAGGGGGAGACCAGTGAACACTGAAAACCGGACACATATGTACCTTACCCATTATGGTCATATGGCATGGGGACGCAGAATAAGAATAAGAATAAGACAATAACTGTCTTACTGTTTTATCCTATGATTTCAAAAACGCATTAATTTTGCATGCTGTCCTTCTCCCCACAAATGACCAAAATCACTAATGTTTTGCAAGTCACTTGTTGGAAATGAAAAATGCACTGGGCGTTACCGTTTCTCAGTTCCACTTGACTGATAATGTTACTGTTTTATCATATCTAAAAACACGCTTGCCGTGCATGCTTTGTTGTATCTCTTTAATGCATTAACAGCATGTGGAAGTGGGAGTGAAAAGTGTCATGGGCGATAGCACTTGCCATTCCCACTTTCAGAGTGATTAGTTCTACTCTGTCAGTTCCCATTTGTACTCGCTTTTTCCATTCCTGTCTATTTTCCTTCCCAACACATTTAGTTCCTTAATGTCTGCACTAGTATATCATTTTGCACAATATTTCGCCCATTAATAATAGTTCTCTCCTCCCTCCTGTGTCTCTGTCTGTCTGTCTGTCTGTCTGTCTGTCTGTCTGTCTGTCTGTCTGTCTGTCTGTCTCTCTCTCTCTCTCTCTCTCTCTCTCTCTCTCTCTCTCTCTCTCTCTCTCTCTCTCTCTCTCTCTCTCTCTCTCTCTCTCTCTCTCTCTCTCTCTCTCTCTCTCTCTCTCTCTCTCCTTTCAATGGATGTAATTTGTTTGTCAATACTGCTTTGCATTATGCGTCCCATAGCTGTTTTGGGAGGAACAATTAGTGTATCTAATATTTTAAGTTTTTTTAAGCCAACTTTAGTGTACCGTAAGTAACCTTTCATAAATAAGTCAAGAATATGTTGTATGTGACTAACTTAGTTGGATTTAGTGGTGAATATTGCTAGAGTTTTACTCATGAGGAATTTTATTTATGTTTGCGATACAAAATGACCATAGCTCGATGGCTTGGAGTCAAAACGGACTATCTTTAGATAGTCCATTGACATATAGAACGTATTACGAAAACTAATAACATGTATAATAATATTTCTGCAGTCATTCTTTGATGCAACTTATTAGTTTTTGTAATAAATCCAATAATACGTCAATGGACTATCTAAGGATAGTCCGTTTTGACTCCAAGCCAACTGTCAATAGCTGCTAATGACAGGTCTGTAAACGACTATCTTTACCATTGTCTGTCACACCTGTACCACTCCCCCCCCCCCCCCCCCCCCCCCCCCCCCCCCCCCCCCCGTTGTCTCCATTGCTCTGCAACGTCTTCCATTATCTCCTAATAATAATTGCTATTTTGCAACATTTTCTACTAAATAGGTTGCATGATGATGCTCAACAAAAATAAGTTTTTACTATGTCTGATGGAAGAAATATATTGCAAATGCCATGAAGAACATACAGCCAAAATATTTTTTTTTACCAGCAAATGGCTTGGTGCAGCTTTTATTTAAGATGTCTAGAATCAGTCTGTTAACTAAACAGCTTGATTTTGTGTGGGACGGAACAGCTGTGGTCCTTTTATAAGACCTTGATTTGAAGCGTTTTCTTGTATTTCTGCCATAGTTTTGTTTCATTCGGGTTGTTTTTTTCTCGTTTGTTCTGAGGGTCGGGTGAGAAAAAAGCCGGGTTTTGTGCTTAAGCCGCTTTTCCTCAATAAAAAAACCACGTTCGTCCGTTCATTCAGGAATAGTCTTTGATCAGATATTATTATATAACAAGCCCCTGTTTGTTATCCTTTGTGGCTGTTTTTTTTATAACCTGGACTCAATAAATAGAGCGGAATGGCTTA
>CM065684.1:26250121-26286618 GCA_017654935.2 Phymorhynchus buccinoides
TATTTCTTATTTTTTACTGGTTTTTTTAAACGTGGACTCGATAGAGCGGAATGGCTTACGTTTCCAGCACTGTCTGGAATTATGTGCTATAGGGTGCAATGATGATGTCATATAATAAACTGTTGTGTTTTTGTATTTTTTTCAGGTTTGTAAAGTAAATACATGTGTGATGTTGTCGATGTGTTTGATGCTTACAGTGGTGACAGTCCCGTCAACAGCATATGGTTTTCTCAGGACTGTCACCACTGTAAGCATCAAACACATCGACAACATCACACATGTATTTACTTTACAAACCTGAAAAAAATACAAAAACACAACAGTTTATTATATGACATCATCATTGCACCCTATAGCACATAATTCCAGACAGTGCTGGAAACGTAAGCCATTCCGCTCTATCGAGTCCACGTTTAAAAAACCCAGTAAAAAATAAGAAATACATACCACTAACCAAAAATACATAAGAAAGGCCATATAGGCAAATGTGCACTGCAGAATGTCTCTGTCTCAAGTGCGTAAGGTCTCACGCTTGGAAGACCAGTGTACAATAAAACACACACACACACACACAACGCACACACACACACCCCTGGCATGTCCATAAATTAAGTAGACGCCAGAAAGCAAAAGGATAGGAAAAGGCAGAGTCAAAGAGAGTGATAGAGTAGAGGAAGTTACAAGCATATAACTTCCAGAAGACGGGGGGAACTATTTCTGCTGAAAGACCCCCCCCCGGTATCCCCACGGGACGGCCCTTTACCGACATAAGCCAGCCTAAGCCGTTGCCTGCCTCCTACGACGAGGACATGCGGTTGGCCGTTAGGAGGCTTCTGCTGGGCTCCTCTCCGTAAGCCCCCCCACCCCCACCATGATAGGTAGAAGCCCGCGGGGGTCACCAGTCTCTTAAATCGGTAAGATTGATGTGTATGCTAAAAGTAGTAGGTAAGCTATTGATCATTTAATGTTGCCTATTACTAGTATCAGCATGAATAATGTTCTCTGGTTGAGATGTCATCATTGAGTCAGCGCTTTTTTTGTTCGTAACTGTGTCTGTTTCTGCATCACAGAGACCTTGTTGTATGATCTCACCAAGGTTATTACAACCTCCCTATTCAGACATTGAAAAATCATCCAAAATAAGGACTTAAGTGGGAGGGAGTTACATTAGGGAGGTAGTTTGAATACTTAACAAAGAAGAGCAATGTCTCAGAGAAGTAGATCTTAAGCGGGAGGAGTCTTCTAGGCTCAACTGTAATTGCTGTTCTGTGGGACGTGAGCAAGATAGCAAAGCCATATAAACACGCTCCCAGTTCAACAATAAAGAACAAAGCCAAATTAATTTAAATATCGAGTTCATTGGAGTGGCTTGCCTTTCAGGGGAAATAAGACATGCATCACTGTCCGGACATTTTGGGGTAAAGTGATACCACGGGCCTCCTCCCGGGATTATCCAGAATAATTCTGCAAAGCTTCATTACGATTGATTTCATAGATGTAATTGACAGTATTCATTGTGTCAAAAGATACCAGGTCAAGTTTCAAGTTTCAAGTTTCAAGGGGTTTTTTCTCCGAAATCCCCTTGAGGGTACATGGAATAAAAAGAAACATTGAAAGAAAATGAACGGAAAAGAAACAAAATTCAAACAAAAGAAATGAAAAAAAGACAAACCACGAATGACACAGAAAGGGCTCGGCATAAGCAGCTGTCTTGTTGTTATGCCAGGCAATGCAGCGAACCACACCACAACATTACATATAAATCAAACAACAAGCAATGCAGCACATCCTACAACAACATCACCAGTCACACAAACTACAATACACAACATTTCACAATACATCTCTATCGCGCACACTAACCATGTGATCTGTAGTAGTAATTTACACAGCATGTCACAACAGCAAGAAACCTCAATCAAAACACAGCATAATATGACACAACACATCCCCATAGCACACACCAGCGATTCAAACAACAACTTGTCACAGTGCATGCTATAACTCACACGTCAGCCATCAAGCAACATTTATTTTTATTTTTTGTTGTTTCCATTATACTATTTATAGTCCCGTCAACAGCTACGGTCATCTCAGGACTGTCACCGCGTAAAGTTCGACCACTTATTACAAAACACTCATCAATATATCTTACCAACGTTCAACAACCTGTAAACAACAAAACATACAGTACAATTCAGAACATGACACCTCCATCATTGTAAGCAACAACACGACATATCACAACACATCACTATGATTCACACCAGCCTATCAAGCAGCGGTACAACATGTCAGATCAGCGGCTGAGAGCATGTTTATATCAATGTGGATTTCCGTTTGGTGAAACTGGTTTAACGGACATCAATGTCAGAACATGGGGTATCATTCTGCCACAAAAAAAGGTTGAGATCAGTTCAGTAGTTTAGGCTCAGTGAAGTGAAACATGCAACGTTCCACATTACAGACGCAGAGACGGAGAGTCAGGCAGACAGACAAGAGAAACACAAATCCCTTGTCCAGTCGCAATGTACTCTCCGGGCTTCAACATTGTATTGTCCGAAAACAAACAATACAATATAGGGCCTCGTACACAGTTCATGCGGAAATCCCATGCGCAATCCGCAAATACATAAAAGAAAGAAGGGTAAACATTTACGGATATGGGGAAATACGGACACGTGTGCTAATCTTTCCCGCTTCTTTCTTTTACTTATTTACGGATTGCGCACGGGTTTCCGCACGGAATCTCCGTACGTATGTGTACAAATGGAGTCGCAACAAGACAAATGGAGTCGCAACAAGCAGAGCTTAAAATGGTGTGCTCTCCTTCTCATAGAAGCACTGTCAGTACAAAAGGCAAGATTAGATCAAACTAAAGAAGCGCAGCGGATGATCATTAGTTTGGGAAAGGGTGGGGGAGGAAGAGGAAGAATGGAGAGGGAGGGAAAGGGAATAAGCAATGCATGAGTACTGAGGTGAGCAAAGGTTCTGTGGATGGTTTTCCCCCACGAAGCTTGTAGATCAGACTTTGGCTTGCTGTCCAGTAACGGAAACCTTAGTTCTTGTCTTGCCCATGATGGCACAGAGTCTATACATGCACTACTCTCGCGCCATTTTCTCTCTCAAGCTTTTCCTCAGAGTTTCTCTCTCTCTCTCTCTCTCCCCTCTCTCTCTCTCTCTCTCTCTCTCTCCTCTCTCTCTCTCTCTCTCTCTCTCTCTCTCTCTCTCTCTCTCTCTCTCGCTCTCTCTCTCTCTCGTCCGTCTTTCTTTTGTTTTCTTCGCTTTTGTATTCATGTTTTCCTGCATATCTTTTTTCTTCAATGAAATAAAAGCACACATAATGAGATAGATTGTTAAAACAAAACAAAACACCACAGCAACAAAATGATACAATAAAGAATGATTTGTTTTAAAGTAGACTTTCTTGCCAGGCAACAGAGCAGACGAAGCAACCATGCAGATGTGTTAACTTTGTGTTACGTCAGCGACACGTAATAAGGGTACTCGCTGGCGTGTTTGTTGATAAGAACGCATGCCTTGATTTTATGCACGCACGCACATGCACACACGCACACGCACGCACGCGCGCGCGCGCGCGCGCGCGCGCACACACACACGCTTCTCGCTTCTCTCTCTCTCTCTCTCTCTCTCTCGCTCTCTCGCTCTCTCTCTCTCTCTCCTCTCTCCCTCTCTCTCCCCTCTCTCTCTCTCTCTCTCTCTCTCTCTCTCTCTCTCTCTCTCTCTCTCTCTCTCTCTCTCGCTCTCTCTCGCTCTCGTATATGCATAGACAATTTCTGATCATTTCCAGTTTTCCGATTGCAACAGACAAGCATAAGACATGTTTTCAAAACAACGTTTTGTCTTCATATTTCGTTTTAATGTGCGAGTTATTCTGGGCTGTGAACCCATTCTGCTTGCCTTTCTGCCTCTCTCACCCTCATTTTCATCGATACAGCTGAACATACACACACGGTTGTTTGTGCAAGCTTTGGTGGCAAGGGTTTCATAAAGCTAACACCCATTATTACCACCATTATTACCACGACCACTACAACATGTCCTTTCCCAAATTAAAAAACCCAGCAACAACATCAATATTAACAGCATGAATCCATTCCACTACTTGTTATCCACTCTTGCTATTGCACATAATAAGCAGTGTAGGCAAACTGCGTAGACAAAAGCGCTGATACAAAGTGCCTATTTATTTATTTTATGTTTACATTGCTTACAGTCCCGTCAACAGCAACTGTCTTCTCAGGACTGTCACCACAGTAAACATCAAACATGTCAATAACACCCTGCATGTATATACATTACAAATAAACAACTGAAAACATGACAAAAATATAACAATTGTTATTGACACCATCATTGTACCCTGTAGCCCATAAATCTAGACAGTGCTGGAAACGTCAAGCTTTACTTATCGGATCCACGTTACAAAAACGGTAAAAAAACCACCAGTCATGCTAGTAATGCAAAATACATACAAAAGCCATATAGGCAAACATGCAGTGTAGTATGGACAACAGGTGCCCACTCAAGTGCGTAAGGTCTCACGCCTAGACGACTGAACAACAATAAAGCTGGCATGTCATAAATTGTATAAAAGGAAAACAGTGGAAGAATGTTATAGAAAAAAAGGCAGGAGAATGCACCAATAAGGGATAAAGATAGAAGATGATAGAAAGCAAGGGGAAATGGCAGAGTCAAAGAGAGAGACATATAGGAAGTCACAAGCACATCACTTCCAGAAGGTGGGGGAACCATTTATACAAAAGACTCCCCAGTTTCCCCACGGAGAGAGACTCGTGGATTGCGGAGTCGACCAGCTCCCCGAATGGAGGCACAAGGCATCCACCCACTGCCGGGCTCCTTTCCGTAAGCTCCCCCACCACTAGGGCTGAAAGCCCGCGGTGGAGAGAGGGGGGAGGGACAAAGTGCGTAAGCCATGAATAACTTATAGTAAGTAAGGGGAAAAAAGACTTTACACCACATTGGGTTTTACGTTTATGGAATAACAAAGATGTAAAATTCATCGCTTTTTAAATAATACATTTGCAACAACAGAATATGAAAAACAATCAATTTTCTTGCTTTCATACACAATGAAAGTCATGGTTTACAAAACAAATATTTTCTGTTCACCAGGAAATGAAACAAACCGAATTTTTCGTATCACATACAACCAATACCTAGATGAAGCGATGTAATGAACAAGGGAAAGTACTGAAAAAAGGTCTTTGCTAAACAGGGTTAGTTAGTTAGTCTATCGTAGTCCTGTCAACAGCTATGGTTGTCTCAGGACTGTCACCGTGTAAAGTTCGACCACGTATAACAAAACACAAATCAGTGAATATTAACAACGTACAAAAACCTGAAAACATAAAATATAGTACAATTAATAACACGACACTTCCCTAATTGTACCCTATAGCACATAACTCCAGACAGTGCTGGAAACGTAAGCCATTCCGCTCTATTTATTGAGTCCAGGTTATAAAAAAAACAGCCACAAAGGATAACAAACAGGGGCTTGTTATATAATAATATCTGATCAAAGACTATTCCTGAATGAACGGACGAACGTGGTTTTTTTATTGAGGAAAAGCGGCTTAAGCACAAAACCCGGCTTTTTTCTCACCCGACCCTCAGAACAAACGAGAAAAAACACACCCGAATTTAACAAAACTATGGCAGAAATACAAGAAAACGCTTCAAATCAAGGTCTTATAAAAGGACCACAGCTGTTCCGTCCCACACAAAATCAAGCTGTTTAGTTAACAGACTGATTCTAGACATCTTAAATAAAAGCTGCACCAAGCCATTTGCTGGTAAAAAAAAATATTTTGGCTGTATGTTCTTCATGGTATTTGCAATATATTTCTTCCATCAGACATAGTAAAAACTTATTTTTGTTGAGCATCATCATGCAACCTATTTAGTAGAAAATGTTGCAAAATAGCAATTATTATTAGGAGATAATGGAAGACGTTGCAGAGTAATGGAGACAACGGGGGGGGGGGGGGGGGGGGGGGGGGGGGGGGGGGGGGGGGGGGGGGGGGGGGGGGGGGGGGGGGGAGTGGTACAGGTGTGACAGACAATGGTAAAGTTAGTCGTTTACAGACCTGTCATTAGCAGCTATTGACAGTTGGCTTGGAGTCAAAACGGACTATCCTTAGATAGTCCATTGACGTATTATTGGATTTATTACAAAAACTAATAACTTGCATCAAAGAATGACTGCAGAAATATTATTATACATGTTATTAGTTTTCGTAATACGTTCAATATATGTCAATGGACTATCTAAAGATAGTCCGTTTTGACTCCAAGCCATCGAGCTATGGTCATTTTGTATCGCAAACATAAATAAAATTCCTCATGAGTAAAACTCTAGCAATATTCACCACTAAATCCAACTAAGTTAGTCACATACAACATATTCTTGACTTATTATACATGTTATTAGTTTTCGTAATAAGTTCAATATATGTCAATGGACTATCTAAAGATAGTCCGTTTTGACTCCAAGCCATCGAGCGTGCTTTTATGGTCATTTTGTATCGCAAACATAAATAAAATTCCTCATGAGTAAAACTCTAGCAATATTCACCACTAAATCCAACTAAGTTAGTCACATACAACATATTCTTGACTTATTTATGAAAGGTTACTTACGGTACACTAAAGTTGGCTTAAAAAAACTTAAAATATTAGATACACTAATTGTTCCTCCCAAAACAGCTATGGGACGCATAATGCAAAGCAGTATTGACAAACAAATTACATCCATTGAAAGGAGAGAGAGAGAGAGAGAGAGAGAGAGAGAGAGAGAGAGAGAGAGAGAGAGAGAGAGAGAGAGAGAGAGAGAGAGAGAGAGAGAGAGAGAGAGACAGACAGACAGACAGACAGACAGACAGACAGACAGACAGACAGACAGACAGAGACACAGGAGGGAGGAGAGAACTATTATGCGAGGTGAACATATCACAGCGTGTAATGGGCGAAATATTGTGCAAAATGATATACTAGTGCAGACATTAAGGAACTAAATGTGTTGGGAAGGAAAATAGACAGGAATGGAAAAAGCGAGTACAAATGGGAACTGACAGAGTAGAACTAATCACTCTGAAAGTGGGAATGGCAAGTGCTATCGCCCATGACACTTTTCACTCCCACTTCCACATGCTGTTAATGCATTAGAGAGATACAACAAAGCATGCAAGGCAAGCGTGTTTTTAGATATGATAAAACAGTAACATTATCAGTCAAGTGGAACTGAGAAACGGTAACGCCCAGTGCATTTTTCATTTCCAACAAGTGACTTGCAAAACATTAGTGATTTTGGTCATTTGTGGGGAGAAGGACAGCATGCAAAATTAATGCGTTTTTGAAATCATAGGATAAAACAGTAAGACAGTTATTGTCTTATTCTTATTCTTATTCTGCGTCCCCATGCCATATGACCATAATGGGTAAGGTACATATGTGTCCGGTTTTCAGTGTTCACTGGTCTCCCCCTGCGAAGAGCCAACACATTCTGATTTCGGAGGAGCTCATATGAGAAACATTATATGGAAGACGTTTTTTGAAAAAAGGCAGGAGAATTGGGCCAATAAGTCAGAAAGAGAGATGACAAAAAGCAAAGGAAAAACGCAGAGTCGAGGAGAGTGGCAGATTAGAAGTTACAAGCACAGAATTCCAGAAGGTGGGGGAACTATTTTTACGAAAGACCCCCGGTATCCCCACGGGGAGAGAGTTATAATAGTCGAGTAGAACTGAAAAGTGCTAACGCCCATCGCACTGTTCATTTCCACACGTTTAAAGGTAGTCATTGTACACTCAAATGTTAATGCGAGGTGAACATATCACAGCGTGTTAGCAGAATGAAGTGTTCACATCAATGATACAATGTGACAAAATGAAGTGCTAACGCCCATCGCACTGTTCATTTCCACACGTTTAAAGGTAGTCATTGTACACTCAAATGTTAATGCGAGGTGAACATATCACAGCGTGTTAGCAGAATGAAGTGTTCACATCAATGATACAATGTGACAAAATGAAGTGCTAACGCCCATCGCACTGTTCATTTCCACACGTTTAAAGGTAGTCATTGTACACTCAAATGTTAATGCGAGGTGAACATATCACAGCGTGTTAGCAGAATGAAGTGTTCACATCAATGATACAATGTGACAAAATGAAGTGCTAACGCCCATCGCACTGTTCATTTCCACACGTTTAAAGGTAGTCATTGTACACTCAAATGTTAATGCGAGGTGAACATATCACAGCGTGTTAGTAGAATGATGTGTTCACACCAATGATACAATGTGACAAATTGAAGTGCTACGCCCATCGCACTGTTCATTTCCACACGTTTAAAGGTAGTCATTGTACACTCAAATGTTAATGCGAGGTGAACATATCACAGCGTGTTAGCAGAATGAAGTGTTCACATCAATGATACAATGTGACAAAATGAAGTGCTAACGCCCATCGCACTGTTCATTTCCACACGTTTAAAGGTAGTCATTGTACATTCAAATGTTAATGCGAGGTGAACATATCACAGCGTGTTAGTAGAATGATGTGTTCACACCAATGATACAATGTGACAAATTGAAGTGCTACGCCCATCGCACTGTTCATTTCCACACGTTTAAAGGTAGTCATTGTACACTCAAATGTTAATGCGAGGTGAACATATTACAGCGTGTTAGTAGAAGGAAGTGTTCACACTAATAATACAATGTGACAATGTGACAAATTGAAGTGCTACGCCCATCGCACTGTTCATTTCCACACGTTTAAAGGTAGTCATTGTACACTCAAATGTTAATGCGAGGTGAACATATTACAGCGTGTTAGTAGAAGGAAGTGTTCACACTAATAATACAATGTGACAATGTGACAAATTGAAGTGCTACGCCCATCGCACCTCCCTTTGCCACACAAAATATAATGTTAGTTATGATACAGGCTTAAGAAACTGAGGCAAGCTGAACGATAGCAAGTGCAATGGAATGTTATGAGGGTTATATGTTAGTGGTAATGAGTGATGGTTACGCCCGTTCCACCACCCATTATTGTTACAACATGTGTCCGCAAAACAATGAACATGTTACGTTACTGTCACAGGATTGGAGACAATTAGAAGCAAGTGGGAATGAGAATTGCAACGCCCATTGCATTTCTCATTCCCACGAACATATCGATGGCTTGGAGTCAAAACGAACAATCATTAGATAGTCCATTGACGTAGTATTGGATTTATTACAAAAACTAATAACTTGTATCAAACAATGACTGCAGAAATATGAAAAGGGGTTTTTGTTTTTTTTTATATTTCAGCAGTCTTTTTTATATAGAATTTATTAGTTTCGTAATAAGTTCAATAATATGTCAATGGACTATCTAAAGATAGTCCGTTTTAACTCCAAGCCATCGATATTGATGTTAGCGATTAGGGGTGGAAAATATAATGTTAAGTTAAACGTTTGAAAACGTATTAATACGACATGTAAGAGTAATCCAATTGAGGTGGGGATCGGAATTAAGTATGTTAGTCATTCATAGTCCCGACAACAGCTAATCAGAAGTAACCTGTGCTATTGGCATCTCTTTTGTCCACCTAAATCATGTTAGTCTTCTCCTTCGATCGTTCAGACAGTTTCCTGTCAATGATGAGCGCAGATGCGTCATGCTGCCATTATGCGCCTAACTAAGAAATAGTTAAGTTAGGCCCAGCAAGTCCGACTTCGGCTGGAGGAAATCGTTTTGAAAGTGTTTCTTGAAACAAGGCAGGAGAAAGGACCAGTAAGGCAGAAAGATAGATGACAGTAAGCAAAGGGAAAGGGCAGAGTCAAAAGAGTGACAGATGAGAGGAAGTTACAAGCACAGAACTACCAAAAGGTGGGGGAACTATTTATACAAAATACCCCCCCGGTATCCCCACATATGACGCATTCTCAAAAGACCGCAGATTATTTGAGAAAGGGGGGGGGGGGGGGGGGTCATGTTAGTCAATATTTAGACACCACGAATGTGCCATGAGCATGCTCAAAGACCACAGATTAGTTGAGAAAGGCATTGGACGTTTATAATAAAACAGTTGTCAATGTACAAAGGGAAGGGTTATTACAAAGTCAAAACATGAAATATTGTCACAGGATTGGAGACAATTAGAAACAAGTGGAAATGAGAATTGCGACGCCCATTGCATTTCTCATTCCCACGAACATATTGTATTGATGTTAGTGATTGTGGATGGAGAAATAATGTTACGCTTAAACATCACGAAAGTGCCATGAGCATGCTCAAAGACCACATATTATTTGAGAAAGGCATTGGACGCTTATAATAAAACTGTTTGTCAATGTACAAAGGATGGGTTATTACAAAGTCAAAACATGAAATATTACTGTCACAGTAATGTTTGATAGCAAAATACTATGCTGGTACATGGTAAGAACAGTAAAAGAGACGCAAGTAAAACTGCAAACACGATAACACTAAATAAAATGTAAGACACACACACAAATAATAAATATGATATAGTCATTTGACTAGACAGCGTGTCATTCCCACTTCCTGTACATAATATATGATGGAGATAGGAAGATGAAGTTAGCCATGGCTAAAAACAAAAACAACAGGGATGAAAATATTTCAAAAGTTTGAAGGAAAATAAGTAGTTATTTCCTTTACCAGAGTGCAAGTTGTCAAAAAATAAAATAATAAAAACATACACCCCAAACAAAAACAAAAACAACAACCAAAAACAAACTCAAACACAGCCTGATTAAAGTGTATAAGGAAATACAATGATATCAAAGTTTGAAATAAATTATGCTGGGCAGAGGAATTGAAATGAACTGCTTCGGTGGAAAAAAAACCCTTGCATGTAAACTATCAATTATTATTAGTTAGTTAGTTGGTTAGTCTATCATAGTCCCGTCAACAGCTATTATTATTAGAAGAGGTTGTAGAGCCACGGAGACCTGGGAGGGGGGGGGAGTGGCACAGGTGTGACAGACAATGGTAAAGGTAGTCGTTTACAGTCCTGTCAACAGGTATGGTCATCTCAGGAATGTCAGGAAGTAAAGTTCGACCACGTGTTACAAAACACACATTATGCCTTAAAGACACACTGACGCACCACGATTAAGTCCCTTGGTTTTGTATGGGTAGCTGTGACCCACATACACATGTCCCCAACTTCAAATTGAGGCTGCTCTTTAAAATGATGTTTTGGTTTGAATTTGGGGGCATTTGCATAGGAGTGAGACCGGGTCAAAACAAGATTTCTTTCCAGCTATAAGAGGACTAACACGTGATCTGGTGGATCTTGAAGGTTTGTGTACACGTTAACATTATTCACGACATATGTTTATTTCCCCATGGCAACACAGTGATAGCCCACTCTTAATATGACTTACAGCTCACTGTGGTGCCATGGGGAAATAGAAATATCCCGTGGAAAATGTTAACGTGCACACAGACCTTTACCAACGTTCAACATTCTCAAAACATGACAAAAATATATAACAGTTCATAACATGGCACCTCCATCATATTACACTATAGCCCATAAGTCTAGACAGTGCTGGAAACGTCAGTCCTTCCGCTTTACTTATCGGATCCAGGTTATGAAAATAGTTTTAAAAACGAACATATACTAGTAAGCTAAAATCCATAAAAAGGCCATATAGGCAAATATGCACTGCAGAACGGACAACGGGTGCCCACCCAAGTGCGTACATTCTCACGCGGGAGAATGGACCAGTAAAGGAGAAAGATAGATGATGAGAGAACGCAAAGGGGAAAAGGCAGAGCCAAAAAGAGAGGGACAGACCAGAGGAAATTAAGTCAAGTCGTTTATTGTGCAGTCAACAGCTACGGTCATCTCTGGACTGTCACCACGTACAGTTGACAATTGTAAATAAGTGGAACTAAACTGGACCTTAAATTACCTGGCATCAATCCATTCTAACGTCCCCCTGTACCCAGTGTTAACAGTACAGCATCTACTCGGTATACTCAAACACGTTTACAACAAGCTGTTCAACAATACCAATTTTACGCTGATCTCCCTTCAGAAATGTCAATAATACCACACCAAATGATACAATTTTGGGTATATCCATTCTAAAAGCAAAGTTTCAAAACAACAAATGCCAAGATCGTTACAGTGGATCTAACCCTTTCGCCGCCAGCCAATTTTAAGCCAGAAAATACCATTAAACTTAACTGAGTAGAGAAAAAAACATCTGCAGTATTGGGAATTGCTCTGTGACATGTATAACATCAGGCCTATCCTTACCTCCCAAAATGAAGAAAATAGGGTTTCAGATAACAGGCCCTGACTTGATGCCTTTTAACCCTTTCGCCGCCAATGTCGCATTTTAGCACCACAATGGTTTAACACCCATGTCACTAAAAGGCATCAAATTGGGGTCTATTATCCAAAGACCCTATTGTCTTAGTCTTGGGAAGTAAGGATATACCTTATTTTATATCTGTCACAGAAGAATCCCCAATACTGCAGATGGATTTTGTTCTCTACCCAGGTAAATTTGATGGACATTTTTGGCTGAAATATGGCTGGCGGTGAAAGGGTTAATGACATGGGTGTTAAACCATTGTGGTGCAAAAATGCAACATTGGCGGTGAAAGGGTTAATGACACCACAAAAAAAGAAGAAATATAGCGTTGTTCGATGGCATGCCATCCTCACAGTGTTGTGTTTAAGGCAATAACAAAAGCTATTCAAACACGCACCTATCCACCACACACAAACACACGCACACAGAGTGCAAGAAGGCGAGAATGGCAAGCGTTTCCTTTAAATTATTTGCTCAGCACAACAAAGAAACCATCATTATCTAGTCAAATAATTGCACGAAAAATACATTTTAAAAAAACAAGAACAACTTGATTCACGCAAATTGATGGCGAAAATAGTCAAACTCTCAAATGTCTCAAGGCTTACAGATTGGCCTTAAAAAAAATAATTACATAACTAAATTCAAAAGCATCAACGTTAGTTAGTTGGTCTTATAGTCCCGTCAACAGCTATGGTCATCTCAGGACTGTCACCGCGTAAAGTTCGGATACGTATAACAAAACACAAATCCATGAATCTTAACGTACAAAAACCTGAAAACATTAAAAAAAATATAGTACAATTCATAACATGACACTTCCATCATTGTACCCTATAGCACATAATTCCAGACAGTGCTGGAAACGTAAGCCATTCCGCTCTACTTATCGGATCCAGGTTAATAAAAAACCCAGTAAAAAAGGATAACAAACACATACTAGTCATACAAAATATATATATAAAAAATGTCATATAGGCAAATATACACTGCATAATGGACAACAGGTTCCTATTCAAGTGCGCAGTCTCACGTCATGAAGCCAGTGTACAATAATATAAAAAAAAACCACCTCATGTCATAAATTGTAAAAAGGGAAAATGTGGAAGGGTTTTATAGAAAAAAGGCAGGCGAATGGATCAATAATGCAGAAAGATAGAAGATGATAGAAAGCAAGAAAAATGGCAGAGTCAAAGAGACATATTAGAGGAAATCACAAGCACACAACTTCCAGAAGGTGGGGGAATTATTTATACAAAAGCCTCCCCAGTCTCCCCTCCACGGGGAGGGACTCGTGGATTGCTGGGTTGACCAGCTCCCCAAATGGAAGCACAAGGCATCCACCCACTGCTGGGCTCCTCTCCATAAGCTCCCCCCACCCCCCACCATGATAGGTGGAAGCCCGCGGGGGGAGCCGTGGTTAGGACACAAAGCAGTAATAAAAAAAATATGGATATCAACACTAATCAAAAATAAATAATAAAAAAAACAGAGCAAAATCTCAAACCTGTTAGGAGATAACCAGTACTCACTCACCAACCCCCCCAAAAAAAACCACATGAGTTACATTCCACATACACTCCTTAAGTTTCAACACAATTAGAGGACATTTATTTACATTTATTATGCTGCACGTGATTCATGCAGCTTGAAAAAAAGTGGCACAAAACTGTTATTTGTTATTATTAATGGTGCTGAAAGACGTGACCTGGCCCTGGCCCTCAGAAGACAGCCCTGGCCCTCAGAAGACAGCCCAGAACCATACCAACAATTATTTTTGTTTGCCAAAGAGAAAGACGACGCCAACAGTAGAGTGTAAGCCAAACAAACAAAACACAACAACCCCAAAACAGAAAAAAAAAAGCATTGGGCTGTTCACTATTTAAAAACATCTCATCCAGAACATGCTAACAAAGAGTATTCAAGCAAATCTAATCGTAGTATACACACGACAAACAGCAACATTTAAATCAATTTTGTAGGTACAAACGTTTTTGTTTGGTAGGTACAAACCTCCCCGTGGGGATACCGAGGGGTCGTTTCGTACAAATAGTTCTTCCACCTTCTGGAAGTTCTGTGCTTGTAGCTTCCTCTAATATGTCACTCTTTGACTCTGTCTTTTCCCTTTTCTTTCTGTCATCTATTTTTCTGACTTATTGGCTCATTCTCTGCCTTTTCTCCTTTGAGCTCCTCCGAAATTGAAATGTGTTGGCTGTACGCAGCGGGGAGACCAGTGAAAACTGAAAACCGGACACATACGTACCTTACCTTTATGGCCATATGGCCGGGGAATGCAGAATAAGAAAGAAGTAGGTGCAAAGGACAACAGATGGATCAGCTAAAATAATATTTCTTTAGATTACAAATTAGACACAGAGCGCCAAATACCAAGTACGGCGAGTCTATTGAACTTTTGGCGTAACCAAACTGCTAGTTCATGGCGAGAATGGCAAACATTTCCTTTAAATTATAGGCTCAGCACAACAACAAAACATTATTACATAGTCAAATAAATGCACGAAAAATACATTTTTTAAAACAAGCGCAACCCGATTCACACAAAATGATGGCAAAAATAGTCAACTCTCAATTGTCTCAAGACTTACAGGTTGGCATTTAAAAAAATATATCAAATATTACATTACTAAATTCAAAAGCGTCAAAGAATAATTAAGCTATTCTTTAGTTTTAATTAATAAAATAATCCTTCCTTAGTCCTTACTCGTGAAGGAAGATGCAATCGCGTGCAAACGTCAATGCGCGAGTGACCCAGGTTCGATTTATTTTATTTTGATATTGCTTATAGTCCCGTCAACAGCAATGGTTTTCTCAGGACTGTCACCACAGTAAACATCAAACACTCAAGTTTGAATCGCCCTTTCTAGTTCGACGGGAAAATCGAACTGAACATCGTGTCCTTCGGATGAGGACTGAAAGCTAGTGTGACCCGAGTGCTTTACGCATGTAGAAACACCGCGGCAACCATTCGATAAGAACAGGCCCCCGTGGGGATACCGGGGGGGTCTTACGTACAAAGAGTTTCCACACTTTCTGGAAGTTCTGTGCTTGCAACTTCCTCTAATGTCTCTCTCTTTGACTCTGCCGTTTTCCTTGCTTTGCTGTCATCTACTATCTTTGACTTTTTGGCCCATTCTCCTGCCTTTTCTCCAAATGAATATTCATTATAGTTTTCTCCTTTGAGCTCCTCCGAAATCGGAATGTGTCGGCTGAATGCAGCGAGGACACCAGTGAAAACTGGAAAACGGACACACACGTACCCATTGTGGCCTTATGGCCCTGGAACGCCGAAGAAGAGAAATCCCACTGTCTGTTATGACCACATTGAGAGCCAGGTTTTCCTAGTCCACTCAACCTCCTCACCATGACCCCCCCACACACCCGGACTCCCTGGTATTCCCACGGGAGCGCAATGGTCATGTTAGCCGGCCTAAGCGCTGCCCCCTTCCTGCGACGAGGACGGAAGGATGTAATTTAGGAGGCACGAAATGCGGCCTTGGAATGTACCAGAAAGCTTGTTCAATAGCATGGCTAAGAATAGGTGAGGATTTGACAAGTATAATCTATTGCCATAAGATTATTTTGAATTCAACCATGCCGAGGGGGTCATTGCCAGGGATGGGCGAGTCCCTTTCATTACCCGCCTGGCCAAAAGGAATAAGTTTGTTTTGCTTTTGTTTGTTTCTTCAAAATAGGCCCCGAAAACATGATGTAATCTAATGTGTTCTTACCTCACCCATTCTTGGTCGTTTCACATGCATAATTACTGTTCTATCTTGATCCCCCCGTGGGGGATACCGGAGGGTGTTTTCTACAAATAGTTACTCCGCCTTCTGGAAGTCATGTGTTTGTAACTTCCTTTTATCACTCTCGCTGACTGGCATTTTCCTTAGCTTATTGTCATCTACTATCTTTCTGTCTTACCGGTCCATTCTCCTGCCATTTTTTCAAGAAACCTCTTTCAAACATTTTCTCTGGCCGAAGGCGGACATGCTGGGCCTAACTATATATTTTTAGGTTTTTAAATAAATTTGTATTCACAATATCGGAAATTACACATGCGCAGAAAGAGGACAGTGCGCTGAGAGATTCAATAAAAAATAAATAATATTATGAGGAAAAAATACACACGAATAAACGAACAAACTATTATGAGTAAATATGTACACATGAAAACAAATAAAATAATAATAATAATAATTTAAAAAACACACACACACACAAAACGAACATCTTCATACATGTCATCTCCATTAGTGTGGTGGCAAACAACAGATTATACACACATAAATATAGATTTGTGATAAGTATGTAATTAATGCAAAAACAAAAATACTACAATAGTCATTAAAAACGCTATGCCCTGTCCCAACACGGGTTTATAATATAAATTAAGTGTATCAAAATAGGCCCAGATTATGGAAGCCACTGAATGTCAAAAAGATCTTTCTTTCCACACATTGCTTTATAATAACATTCAATAGAGAATCTGTTTTTCAACATCCTAAGAAATACCGTTGTGCAAGGCTTATTATTATTCCACTTCTAATTATATTTCTTAATCGCATAACGGCACATGACGCATCTGCGCTCATTTATTTATTTATATTTGTACAGTGTTTAGAGTCCCGTCAACAGCAATGGTCTTACTGTCACCACAGTAAATATCGAACACGTCAATAACACATCATACACAATATTTACTACACAAACAAAACAAACAAAAACGCAGCATGACATGTCACATTTCTCATCAAGTCTAGCAAGTCTGCACTTCTAATTGACATGAAACGGTCTGAGGAACCGACGACGAAGACAAAATCCCATCTGGATAGAAGCATACTTTTGATATATAAATTTTAACATGGAAGTAATATTAACGATTGGTTTTTTTCTCGGTCATTGGGGGAGGTACCGGGTTGAAAATGGCAATGGTTAGTTAGTTAGTCTGTTATAGTCCCGTCAACAGCGATGGTCATCTCAGGACTGTCACCACATAAATATCTACCACGGATAGCAAAACACAAATCCATGAATCTTAACAACGTACAAAACCTGAAAACAAAAAACATAGTACAATTCATAACATGACACCTCCATCATTGTACCCTATAGCACATAATTTCCAGACAGTGCTGGAAACGTCCAGCCATTCCACTCTACTTACTGGATCCAGGTTAAACAAAAACAGTAAAAAGGAAGGATAACAAATACATACTAGTAAGCTAAGATACATAAAAGTGCTATATATATGCAAATATGCACTGGAGAATGGACAATGTGCCCACTCAAATGCGTCAAAGATAGTCACGTCTGGAAACGCAGTGTACAATAAAAACAAAACCAACTGGCAAACTGTCATAAATTTGCAAAAAGGAAAAACGTGGAGAGGGGTTTTATGAGAAAAATGCATGAGAATGGACCAATACGGCAGAAAGAAGTAGACGCCAGAAAGCACAAAGACGAGAAAAGGTTAGAGCCAAAGAGAGTGATAGATTAGGGGGAAGTTTACTAGCATAGAAACGTCCAGAAGATAGGGGAACTATTTTCTGCTGAAAGACCCCCAGGTATCCCCACGGGAGGGCCATAACCACAAAAGCCAGCCTAAGCCGTTGCCCGCCTCCTAGGACGAGGACGTGCGGTTGGACATTAGGAGGCAAAGACAATGGTTAAATTTACAAAACGATAGCAGTGCCGTCAGGAAGAAACGTAGGTTTTATGTTTGTGTGGTCACTGGTTTTTAAAATAACAACATCATTCAGTATTTATACGTTGCTGAATCTTGATAGAAATCAAATCCAAAGCGCACACACACGTTAGCATTCATAAACGCATTCAAACAAAAAATGCAATACAAATCGAACACACACGGATGGCATAAATGTTATACAACAGAAACAGACCTAAAGGCAGGGGAGGGAAGAGAAAGAGAGCGGAGCATTTAAAGACGGGGGTTGGGAGGTGGGGGGGAGGGGGGTCTATGTGGTTTGACTTGAAAGCAGAGATGGAGGGTCGGTCGATGACGGAGGAAAAGAGGAAGTTTCTTCCAAGATGTCGGTCCTGAGACAGCAAAAAGAGCGCCAAACAACAGCTGAAAGCTTATACCTAGGGATCTATAGAGATAGAGGGTCAGAGACTGAACGTAAAGTGCGAGCTGGCATACATACATTAGAGGAAATATAGTCGCAGAGATAAGATCTTTTCCGGATAGATTTATAGCACAGGGCACCTATACGTGTCAGGTTTTTACTTGCTAAGTTTGTGGTTTACAAATGAATATTTGAACAAAACGTATTTTTTAACATAAAACTTTTGATTTTGTTTTTACCTTGTGTTTTTATCCTTTTTTTAATACGTGGTGAGATGCAACGTGATGAGATGTAACGTGGTGACAGCCCTGAAATGACCTTTGCTGTCGACGTGGCTATAATTTTAATCTTAATCTTAAAATTTAGACTGAGCAAAGTGTGTTTAATTTATACTCAATTTTGTCTGCGACAGGAAACCAGTGCAAAGAACGGAGACGAGGGCTAACATGATCGAAACCCGGGTTGGGAATGAAGAGGGTTGCGAGTTGGGTTTTTTGTGTGTGTTAATGTATGTGAACCCATGCCATTGATGTTGCCCACCACAGGAAGAGATATTCAATTTACTGAAACCAATGGGTTTTTGTATTTCCTAAAACTGAAAATCATTGAGGCAGATACGAATTTAAGGACAAAAATGTAACGGGAACTAGGCCTATTAATAAACTATCACATTTAAACTAAACGAAGAGGGAACAAACAGTGCGGGTGTGAGCTAAATTAATGTGTTGGATGTGGAAAAAGTACAAACTGAATTTTAAATGAAAAATAAACCCAAAAAATACTACTTTATTTCCTAAAGCTGAAAATGAATGAGGCAGATACGGATTTAAGGACACAAAATGTAATGGGAACTAGGCCTATTAATAAACGATCACATTTATAATAAATGAAGAGGCAACAGTGCGGGTGTAGAGTCAAATTAATGTTGGATGTGGAAAATAAAAAACTGAATTTCAACTGTAAAATAAAGAGAACCCCCAAAATACTACACACGAAACATTACCGAAAATGTACATAAAGCGCTTAGATGATTAATTAAAATAAAACAATTTACGTTATTGCAGGAATCAAGCGACTTGGATGACAAAGTAGGCCTACAGTCATGTAATGTTTATACTCGCTGAGAAAATAACATTTTAGTTTTCTCTCTCCCTTTCTCCCTCCCTCTGACACTAACGTACGTGCGCACACGCACACACACGCACCCGCGCACGCGCGCACAACACACACATACGAAACCGCACACTAACACGCACACCCACTAACACATAACATAACACATACTAAACACACACACACACACGACCACACACGCACACACACCACACACACACGTGCGCGCATTCATTGTACACACATGGGTCAAAAGGCAGGAGAAAGATGCAAGACTAACAAAATGTGAAATAAACTTTGAAAAAAGACAAAGGAAAATGAAAATATACCAATGATGCCTACTGACCAGAGCATTCTTTGAAAAGCACAGAACATGTAAGTTTCGAACATAGATTTCGGATAACAAGTTTTCGATTGTTCGAATAAAAGAAAATTATTGAGTGATTCCAGTATTCATTTAATTCAAAATACTGCAGCAGTGGGCAGGGGGGAGTAGGGAGGGGGTGGGCGTATTCCCTCTCCCTGTGCCCCCCTGCCCACCTGCTGCAGTATTTTGAATTAAAGAATACTGGAATCAATCAATAATTTTACTTTTATTCAAAATCGAAAAACTTGTTATCAGAAATCTATGTTCGAAAATTACATGTTTCTGTTGCCTTTTCAAAGAATGCTCTGGTCAGTAGGCATCATTGGTATATTTTCATTTTCCTTTGTCTTTTTTCAAAGTTTATTTCACATTTTGTTAGTCTTGCATCTTTCTCCTGCCTTTTGACCCATGTGTGTACAATGAATGCGCGCACGTGTGTGTGTGGTGTGTGTGCGTGTGTGGTCGTGTGTGTGTGTGTGTTAGTATGTGTATGCTTGTATGTGTTAGTGTGTGTGGTGTTTAGTTGCTGTTCGTATGTGGGTGGTGTGCGCGCGTGCGAGTTTGTGCGTGTGTGTGCGTCGTGCGCAGTACCGTTAGTGTCAGAGGGAGGGAGAAAGGGAGAGAAGAAAACTAAAATGTATTTTGCTCAGGAGTATAAACATTACATGACTGTAGGCCTACGTTGTCCATCCAAGTCGCTTGATTCTGAATAACGTAAATGTTTTATTTTAATTAATCATCTAAGCGCTTTATGTAACATTTTTCGGTAATGTTTCGTGTGTAGTATTTTGGGGGTTCCTCTTTATTTTACAGTTGGAAATTCAGTTTTTATTTTCCACATCCAACATTAATTGGACTCTAGACCGCACTGTTGCCTCTCATTATTATAAATGTGATCGTTTATTAATAAGGCCTAGTCCCATTACATTTTGTTTCCTTAAATCCGTATCTGCCCATCATTTCAGCTTCGGAAATAAAGTAGTATTTTTTGGTTTATTTTTCATTTAAAATTCAGTTTGTACTTTTTCCACATCCAACACATTAATTAGCTCACACCGCACGTTGGCTTCCCTCTCGTTTAGTTTAAATGTGATTAGTTTTATTAATAGGCTAGTTCCCGTTACATTTTGGATCCTTAAATTCGTATCGCCTCATGATTTTCAGTTTTAGGAAATACAATAAACCAAATTGGTTTCAGTAAATTGAATATCTATTCCTGTGGGGGGCAAGCATCAATGGCATGGGTTTCACATACATAACACACACAAAAAACCCAACTCGGCAACCTCTTCATTCCCAACCGGGTTTCGATCATGTTAGCCCTCGTCTCCGTCTTGCACTGGTGTTCCTGTCGCAGACAGAATTGAGTATAAATTAAACACCCTGTGCTGTGAAGATTTAGATTAAGGATTAAAATCTTACAGCCCCGTCGGAAAACAAGGTCATTTCAGGGCTGTCCCACGTTGCATCTACTAGTGACTCTCACCACGTATTAAAAAAGGATAAAAATATAAGGTAAAACAGAATCAAAATGTGTGGGTTAAAATACGTTTTGTTAAAAATCATTGTCAATCAAAAAACTTAGCAAGTAAAAAAAACTGACATGTATAGGGCCCTTTGATATAAATCTATCCGTAAAAGATCTTACCTCTGCGGACCTATATTTCCCATATTGTATAAGCCAGCTCGCACACTTGACGTCAATTTCTGGACCCTCTTTTTCTCCAGATCCCTAGGTATAAGCTTTCACCTGTTGGTCGGCGCTCTTTGCTGTCTCAGGACCGACCTCCTGTAACAAAATTCCTCTTTTCCTCCGTCAGCGACCGGACCCTCTCTGCTGTTTCCCCCCCCCCCCCCCCAAAGTAAGCCTCAAGACCCCCTCCCCCCCCCCCTCCCCCGTCTTTAAAGCTCCGCTTTCTTTCTCTTCCCTCCCACTGCCTTAGGTAGGTTTATGTTGTAATTCCATTGTCATCCGTGTGTGTTGCCTGCTTGTTTTTTTGTGTTTTGAATGCGGTATGAAATGTGCTAACGTGTGGTGCGCTTGATGTTTGATTTATATCAAGATTCCAGCGCCGTATAAATACTGAATGATGTTGTTGTTTTAAAAACCAGTGACCACACAAACCATAAAAACTACGTTTCTTCCTGACGGCAATGCTAAGTTTTGCTAAATTTAACCATTGTTCTTGATCCATAATGTTCGCCAAAAAACCGCACGTCCTCGTCCTAGGAGGCGTGGCAAGGCTTAGGCTGGATTCGCGGATAGGCCCTTCCCGTGGGGGATACCCAGGGGTCTTTCAGCAGAAATGTTCCCCTATCTTTCTGCGAAGTTCTATGCTAGTAACTTCACCTACTCTATCACCCTCTTTGACTTACCTTTTCTGTCCTTTGGCTTTCGGGGTTACTTCTTTGTCTGCCTTATTGGTACCATTCTCCTGCATTTTTTTCTATAAAAACCCTTCACGTTTTTCTTTTTGCAATTTATGACATGCCAGTTTGTTTTGTTTTTATTGTACACTGGTTTCCAGACGTGATATCTTGCGCATTTGAGTGGGCACTTGTCCATTCTGCAGTGCATTTTTGCCTATATATACCTTTTTTATGTATCTGAGCTTACTAGTATGTATTTGTTATCCATTTTTACTGTTTTTTTTAACCTGGATCCGATAAATAGAGCGGAATGGCTCGACGTTTCCAGCACTGTCTGGAAATATTATGTGCTATAGGGTTCAATGAGGGGGGTGTCACGTTATGAATTGTACTACATTTTTTGTTTTCAGGTTTTTGTACTGTTGTTCAGAGTCTTGTATTTGTGTTTTGCTATACGTGGTAGATTTTTATGTGTTGACAGTCCTGAGATAACCATAGCTGGTGACGGGACTAGAACAGACTAACTAACTAACCATTGCCATTTTCAACCCGGTACCTCCCCGAATGACCGAGAAAAACACCAATCGTTAATATTACGTACTTTCATGTTAAAATTTATATATCAAAAGTATGCTTCTATCCAGATGGGATTTTGTCTTCGTCGTCGGTTCCTCAGACCGTTTCATGTCAATTAGAAGTGCAGACTTGCTAGACTTGATGAGAAATGTGACATGTCATGCTGCGTTTTTGTTTGTTTTGTTTGTGTAGTAAATATTGTGTATGATGTGTTATTGACGTGTTCGATATTTACTGTGATGACAGTCCTAAAAATACCATTGCTGTTGACGGGACTATAAACAATGTACAAATATAAATAAATAAATGAGCGCAGATGCGTCATGTGCCGTTATGCGATTAAGAAATATAATTAGAAGTGGAATAATAATAAGCCTTGCACAACGGTATTTCTTAGGATGTTGAAAAACATATTCTTTATTGAATGTTATTATAAAGCAATGTGTGGAAAGAAAGATCTTTTTGACATTCAGTGGCTTCCATAATCTGGGCCTATTTTGATACACTTAATTTATATTATAAACCCGTGTTGGGACAGGGCATAGCGTTTTTAATGCTATTGTAGTATTTTTGTTTTTGCATTAAAAATAATAACATACTTATCACAAATCTTTATGTATGTGTGTATAATCTGTTGTTTGCCACCACACTAATGGAGATGACATGTATGAAGATGTTCGTTTTGTGTGTGTGTGTGTTTTTTAAATATTATTATTATTATTATATTATTTTTTCATGTGGACATATTTACTCATAATAGTTTGTTTCGTTTATTCGTGTGTATTTTTTCCTCTCATAATATTGTTATTTAATTTTTTTTTTAATTGAATCTCTGAGTGCACTGTCCTCTTTCTGCACATCCGTAATTTCCGATATTGTGAATACAAATTTATTTAAAAACCTAAAAATATATAGTTAGGCCCAGCATGTCCGACCTCAGCCTGAAGAAATCTTTGTAAGAGGTATGTAGAAAAAATGGCAGGAGAATGGACCAATAAGACAGAAAGATAGTAGATGACAATAAGCTAAGGAAAATGCCAGTCAGCGAGAGTGATAAAAGGAAGTTACAAACACATGACTTCCAGAAGGCGGAGTAACTATTTGTAGAAAACACCCTCCGGTATCCCCCACGGGGGGATCAAGATAGAACAGTAATTATGCATGTGAAACGACCAAGAATGGGTGAGGTAAGAACACATTAGATTACATCATGTTTTCGGGGCCTATTTTGAAGAAACAAACAAAAGCAAAACAAACTTATTCCTTTTGGCCAGGCGGGTAATGAAAGGGACTCGCCCATCCCTGGCAATGACCCCCTCGGCATGGTTGAATTCAAAATAATCTTATGGCAATAGATTATACTTGTCAAATCCTCACCTATTCTTAGCCATGCTATTGAACAAGCTTTCTGGTACATTCCAAGGCCGCATTTCGTGCCTCCTAAATTACATCCTTCCGTCCTCGTCGCAGGAAGGGGGCAGCGCTTAGGCCGGCTAACATGACAATTGCGCTCCCGTGGAATTACGGTTGGGGCGGAGGCCGGGTGGGTGGGGGGGTCAGGGTGAGGAGGGTGTGTGGGCAGATTTGGAAAACCTGGCTATCACTTTGGTCATAACAGACAGTGGGATTTCTATTCTTCGGCGTTCCAGGGCCATAAGGCCACAATGGGTACGTGTGTTTCCGTTTTCACAGTTTTCACTGGTCTCCTTCTCTGCATTCAGCCGACATATTCCGATTTCGGAGGAGGTCAAAGGAGAAAAAATATTTGGAATATTTTTTTTTTTAAAAGGCAGGAGAATGGGCCAAAAGCAGTCAAAGATAGTAGATGACACAAAGCAACGAAAGAAAATGGCAGAGTCAAGGAGAGTGACAGATTAGAAGAAGTTACAAGCACAGAACTTCCAGTAGGTGGGGGAACTCTTTGTATGGTAATACCCCCCCGGTATCCCCACGGGGGCCTGTTCTTATCGAATGGTTGCCGCGGTGTTTCTACATGCGTAAAGCACTCGGGTCACACTAGCTTTCAGTCCTCATCCGAAGGACACGATGTTCAGTTCGATTTTCCCGTCGAACTAGAAAGGGCGATTCAAACTTGAGTGTTTGATGTTTACTGTGGTGACAGCCATGAGAAGACGTTTGCTGTTGACGGGACTACAAGCAATGTCAAAATAAAATAAATCGAACCTGGGTCACTCGCGCATTGACGTTTGCACGCGATTGCATCTTCCTTCACGAGTAAGGACTAAGGAATGATTATTTTTAATTAATAAAAACTAAAGAATAGCTTAATTATTCTTTGACGCTTTTGAATTTAGTAATGTAATATTTGATATATTTTTTTAAATGCCAACCTGTAAGTCTTGAGACAATTGAGAGTTGACTATTTTTGCCATCATTTTGTGTGAATCGGGTTGCGCTTGTTTTAAAAAATGTATTTTTCGTGCATTTATTTGACTATGTAATAATGTTTTGTTGTTGTGCTGAGCCTATAATTTAAAGGAAATGTTTGCCATTCTCGCCATGAACTAGCAGTTTGGTTACGCCAAAAGTTCAATAGACTCGCCGTACTTGGTATTTGGCGCTCTGTGTCTAATTTGTAATCTAAGAAATATTATTTTAGCTGATCCATCTGTTGTCCTTTGCACCTACTTCTTTCTTATTCTGCATTCCCCGGCCATATGGCCACTAAAGGTAAGGTACGTATGTGTCCGGTTTTCAATGGTTCACTGGTCTCCCCGCTACGTACCGCCAACACATTTCAATTTCGGAGGAGCTCAAAGGAGAAAAGGCAGAGAATGAGCCAATAGTTCAGAAAGATATAGATGACAGAAAGAAAAGGGAAAAGACAGAGTCAGAGAAAGACATATTAGAGGAAGCTACAATCACAGAACTTCCAGAAGGTGGGGGAACTAATTTGTACGAACGACCCCTCGGTATCCCCACGGGGAGGTTTGTACCTACCAAACAAAAACGTTTGTACCTACAAAATTGATTTAAATGTTGCTGTTTGTCGTGTGTATACTACGATTAGATTTGCTTGAATACTCTTTGTTAGCATGTTCTGGATGAGATGTTTTTAAATAGTGAACAGCCCAATGCTTTTTTTTTTCTGTTTTGGGGTTGTTGTGTTTTGTTTGTTTGGCTTACACTCTACTGTTGGCGTCGTCTTTCTCTTTGGCAAACAAAAATAATTGTTGGTATGGTTCTGGGCTGTCTTCTGAGGGCCAGGGCTGTCTTCTGAGGGCCAGGGCCAGGTCACGTCTTTCAGCACCATTAATAATAACAAATAACAGTTTTGTGCCACTTTTTTTCAAGCTGCATGAATCACGTGCAGCATAATAAATGTAAATAAATGTCCTCTAATTGTGTTGAAACTTAAGGAGTGTATGTGGAATGTAACTCATGTGGTTTTTTTTGGGGGGGTTGGTGAGTGAGTACTGGTTATCTCCTAACAGGTTTGAGATTTTGCTCTGTTTTTTTTATTATTTATTTTTGATTAGTGTTGATATCCATATTTTTTTTATTACTGCTTTGTGTCCTAACCACGGCTCCCCCCGCGGGCTTCCACCTATCATGGTGGGGGGTGGGGGGAGCTTATGGAGAGGAGCCCAGCAGTGGGTGGTTGCCTCGTGCTTCCATTTGGGGAGCTGGTCAAACCCAGCAATCCACGAGTCCCTCCCCGTGGAGGGGAGACTGGGGAGGCTTTTGTATAAATAATTTCCCCCACCTTCTGGAAGTTGTGTGCTTGTGATTTCCTCTAATATGTCTCTTTGACTCTGCCATTTTTCTTGCTTTCTATCATCTTCTATCTTTCTGCATTATTGATCCATTCGCCTGCCTTTTCTCTATAAAACCCTTCCACATTTTCCCTTTTTTACAATTTATGACATGAGGTGGTTTTTTTTTATATTATTGTACACTGGCTTCATGACGTGAGACTGCGCACTTGAATAGGAACCTGTTGTCCATTATGCAGTGTATATTTGCCTATATAGCAATTTTTTTATATATATTTTTTTTTTACTAGGATGTATTTGTTTATCCTTTTTTACTGTTTTTTTTTTATAACCTGGATCCGATAAGTAGAGTAGAGTGGCTCAACGTTTCCAGCACTGTGTGGAATTATGTGCTATAGGGTGCAATGATGGAGGTGTCATGCTATGAATTGTACTATATTTATTTTTTGTTTTCAGGTTTTTGTACGTTGTTAAGATTCATGGATTTGTGTTTTGTTATACGTATCGCGAACTTTACGCGGTGACAGTCCTGAGATGACCATAGCTGTTGACGGGACTATAAGACCAACTAACTAACGTTGATGCTTTTGAATTTAGTTATGTAATTATTTTTTTTAAGGCCAATCTGTAAGCCTTGAGACATTTGAGAGTTTGACTATTTTCGCCATCAATTTGCGTGAATCAAGTTGTTCTTGTTTTTTTAAAATGTATTTTTCGTGCAATTATTTGACTAGATAATGATGGTTTCTTTGTTGTGCTGAGCAAATAATTTAAAGGAAACGCTTGCCATTCTCGCCTTCTTGCACTCTGTGTGCGTGTGTTTGTGTGTGGTGGATAGGTGCGTGTTTGAATAGCTTTTGTTATTGCCTTAAACACAACACTGTGAGGATGGCATGCCATCGAACAACGCTATATTTCTTCTTTTTTTGTGGTGTCATTAACCTTTTCACCGCCAATGTCGCATTTTTTGCACCACAATGGTTTAACACCCATGTCATTAACTCCTTTCACCGCCAGCATATTTCAGCCAAAAATGTCCATCAAAGTTTACCTGGGTAGAGAACAAAATCCATCTGCAGTATTGGGGATTCTTCTGTGACATAATATAAAATAAGGTATATCCTTACTTCCCAAACTAAGACAATAGGGTCTTTGGATAATAGACCCCAATTTGATGCCTTTTAGTGACATGGGTGTTAAACCATTGTGGTGCTAAAATGCGACATTGGCGGCGAAAGGGTTAAAAAGGCATCGAGTCAGGGCCTGTTATCTGAAACCCTATTTTCTTCATTTTGGGAGGTAATGATAGGCCTGATGTTATACATGTCACAGAGCAATTCCCAACACTGCCGTGTTTTTTTCTCTACTCAGTTAAGTTTAATGGTATTTTTTGGCCTGAAAAATGGCTGGCGGCGAAAGGGTTAGATCCACTGTAACGATCTTGGCATTTGTTGTTTTGAAACTTTGCTTTTAGAATGGAT
Source organism: Phymorhynchus buccinoides (assembly GCA_017654935.2). Classification (NCBI taxonomy): domain Eukaryota; kingdom Metazoa; phylum Mollusca; class Gastropoda; order Neogastropoda; family Raphitomidae; genus Phymorhynchus; species Phymorhynchus buccinoides. The sequence goes on from CM065684.1 coordinate 26,278,271, forward strand.
ATACCCAAAATTGTATCATTTGGTGTGGTATTATTGACATTTCTGAAGGGAGATCAGCGTAAAATTGGTATTGTTGAACAGCTTGTTGTAAACGTGTTTGAGTATACCGAGTAGATGCTGTACTGTTAACACTGGGTACAGGGGGACGTTAGAATGGATTGATGCCAGGTAATTTAAGGTCCAGTTTAGTTCCACTTATTTACAATTGTCAACTGTACGTGGTGACAGTCCAGAGATGACCGTAGCTGTTGACTGCACAATAAACGACTTGACTTAATTTCCTCTGGTCTGTCCCTCTCTTTTTGGCTCTGCCTTTTCCCCTTGCGTTCTCTCATCATCTATCTTTCTCCTTTACTGGTCCATTCTCCCGCGTGAGAATGTACGCACTTGGGTGGGCACCCGTTGTCCGTTCTGCAGTGCATATTTGCCTATATGGCCTTTTTATGGATTTTAGCTTACTAGTATATGTTCGTTTTTAAAACTATTTTCATAACCTGGATCCGATAAGTAAAGCGGAAGGACTGACGTTTCCAGCACTGTCTAGACTTATGGGCTATAGTGTAATATGATGGAGGTGCCATGTTATAAACTGTTACATATTTTTGTCATGTTTTGAGAATGTTGAACGTTGGTAAAGGTCTGTGTGCACGTTAACATTGTTCACGAGATATTTCTATTTCCCCATGGCAACACAGTGAGCTGTAAGTCATATTAAGAGTGGGCTATCACTGTGTTGCCATGTGGAAATAAACATATGTCGTGAATAATGTTAACGTGTACACAAACCTTCAAGATCCACCAGATCACGTGTTAGTCCTCTTATAGCTGGAAAGAAATCTTGTTTTGACCAAGTCTGACTCCCATATAAATGCCCCCAAATTCAAACCAAAACATCTTTTTTTTTTTTAAAGAGCAGCCTCAATTTGAAGTTGGGGACATATGTATGTGGGTCACAGCTACCAGACAAAACCCAAGGGACTTAATCGTGGTGCGTCAGTGTGTCTTTAAGGCATAATGTGTGTTTTGTAACACGTGGTCGAACTTTACTTCCTGACATTCCTGAGATGACCATACCTGTTGACAGGACTGTAAACGACTACCTTTACCATTGTCTGTCACACCTGTGCCACTCCCCCCCCCTCCCAGGTCTCCGTGGCTCTACAACCTCTTCTAATAATAATAGCTGTTGACGGGACTATGATAGACTAACCAACTAACTAACTAATAATAATTGATAGTTTACATGCAAGGTTTTTTTCCACCGAAGCAGTTCATTTCAATTCCTCTGCCCAGCATAATTTATTTCAAACTTTGATATCATTGTATTTCCTTATACACTTTAATCAGGCTGTGTTTGAGTTTGTTTTTGGTTGTTGTTTTTGTTGTTTGGGGTGTATGTTTTATTATTTTATTTTTTGACAACTTGCACTCTGGTAAAGGAAATAACTACTTATTTTCCTTCAAACTTTTGAAATATTTTCATCCCTGTTGTTTTTGTTTTTAGCCATGGCTAACTTCATCTTCCTATCTCCATCATATATTATGTACAGGAAGTGGGAATGACACGCTGTCTAGTCAAATGACTATATCATATTTATTATTTGTGTGTGTGATTTTATTTAGTGTTATCGTGTTTGCAGTTTTACTTGCGTCTCTTTTACTGTTCTTACCATGTACCAGCATAGTATTTTGCTATCAAACATTACTGTGACAGTAATATTTCATGTTTTGACTTTGTAATAACCCATCCTTTGTACATTGACAAACAGTTTTATTATAAGCGTCCAATGCCTTTCTCAAATAATATGTGGTCTTTGAGCATGCTCATGGCACTTTCGTGATGTTTAAGCGTAACATTATTTCTCCATCCACAATCACTAACATCAATACAATATGTTCGTGGGAATGAGAAATGCAATGGGCGTCGCAATTCTCATTTCCACTTGTTTCTAATTGTCTCCAATCCTGTGACAATATTTCATGTTTTGACTTTGTAATAACCCTTCCCTTTGTACATTGACAACTGTTTTATTATAAACGTCCAATGCCTTTCTCAACTAATCTGTGGTCTTTGAGCATGCTCATGGCACATTCGTGGTGTCTAAATATGACTAACATGACCCCCCCCCCCCCCCCGTGGGGATACCGGGGGTTATTTTGTATAAATAGTTCCCCCACCTTTTGGTAGTTTCTGTGCTTGTAACTTCCTCTCATCTGTCACTCTTTCACTCTGCCCTTTCCCTTTGCTTACCGTTATCTATCTTTCTGCCTTACTGGTCCATATTCTCCTGCCTTTTTTCAAGAAACACTTTCAAAACGATTTCCTCCAGCCGAAGTCGGACTTGCTGGGCCTAACTATTTCTTAGTTAGGCGCATGAATGGCAGCATGACGCATCTGCGCTCATCATTGACAGAAACTGTCTGAACGATCGAAGGAGAAGACTAACATGATTTAGGTGGACAAAAGAGATGCCAATAGCACAGGTTACTTCTGATTAGCTGTTGTCGGGACTATGAATGACTAACATACTTAATTCCGATCCCCACCTCAATTGGATTACTCTTACATGTCGTATTAATACGTTTTCAAACGTTTAACTTAACATTATATTTTCCACCCCTAATCGCTAACATCAAATATCGATGGCTTGGAGTAAAAAAGGACTATCTTTAGATAGTCCATTGACATATTATTTAACTTATTACTAAAACTAATGAAATGTATTTTTTTTTTAAAAGACTGCTGAAATATAAACAGCAAAAATCCCTTTTTTATATTTCTGGCAGTCATTATTTAATACAAGTTATTCGTTTTTGCAAATAAATCCAATAATACGTCAATGGACTACATAAAAGATAGTCCGTTTTGACTCCAAACCATCGATTTGTTCGTGGGAATGAGAAATGCAATGGGCGTTGCAATTCTCATTCCCACTTGCTTCTAATTGTCTCCAATCCTGTGACAGTAACGTAACATGTTCATTGTTTTGCGGACACATGTTGTAACAATAATGGGTGGTGGAACGGGCGTAACCATCACTCATTACCACTAACATATAACCCTCATAACATTCCATTGCACTTGCTATCGTTCAGCTTGCCTCAGTTTCTTAAGCCTGTATCATAACTAACATTATATTTTGTGTGGCAAAGGGAGGTGCGATGGGCGTAGCACTTCAATTTGTCACATTGTCACATTGTATTATTAGTGTGAACACTTCCTTCTACTAACACGCTGTAATATGTTCACCTCGCATTAACATTTGAGTGTACAATGACTACCTTTAAACGTGTGGAAATGAACAGTGCGATGGGCGTAGCACTTCAATTTGTCACATTGTCACATTGTATTATTAGTGTGAACACTTCCTTCTACTAACACGCTGTAATATGTTCACCTCGCATTAACATTTGAGTGTACAATGACTACCTTTAAACGTGTGGAAATGAACAGTGCGATGGGCGTAGCACTTCAATTTGTCACATTGTATCATTGGTGTGAACACATCATTCTACTAACACGCTGTGATATGTTCACCTCGCATTAACATTTGAATGTACAATGACTACCTTTAAACGTGTGGAAATGAACAGTGCGATGGGCGTTAGCACTTCATTTTGTCACATTGTATCATTGATGTGAACACTTCATTCTGCTAACACGCTGTGATATGTTCACCTCGCATTAACATTTGAGTGTACAATGACTACCTTTAAACGTGTGGAAATGAACAGTGCGATGGGCGTAGCACTTCAATTTGTCACATTGTATCATTGGTGTGAACACATCATTCTACTAACACGCTGTGATATGTTCACCTCGCATTAACATTTGAGTGTACAATGACTACCTTTAAACGTGTGGAAATGAACAGTGCGATGGGCGTTAGCACTTCATTTTGTCACATTGTATCATTGATGTGAACACTTCATTCTGCTAACACGCTGTGATATGTTCACCTCGCATTAACATTTGAGTGTACAATGACTACCTTTAAACGTGTGGAAATGAACAGTGCGATGGGCGTTAGCACTTCATTTTGTCACATTGTATCATTGATGTGAACACTTCATTCTGCTAACACGCTGTGATATGTTCACCTCGCATTAACATTTGAGTGTACAATGACTACCTTTAAACGTGTGGAAATGAACAGTGCGATGGGCGTTAGCACTTCAATTTTGTCACATTGTATCATTGATGTGAACACTTCATTCTGCTAACACGCTGTGATATGTTCACCTCGCATTAACATTTGAGTGTACAATGACTACCTTTAAACGTGTGGAAATGAACAGTGCGATGGGCGTTAGCACTTTTCAGTTCTACTCGACTATTATAACTCTCTCCCCGTGGGGATACCGGGGAAATCTTCCAGTACAAATAGTTCCCCCACCTTCTAGAAGTTCTTGTGCTTGTAACTTCCTTTAATCTGCCACTTTCTTCGACTCTGCGTTTTGCCTTTGCTTTTTGTAATCTCTCTTTCTGACTTATTTGCCCATTCTCCTGCCTTTTTTCAAAAAACGTCTTCCAAATAATGTTTCTCATATTGAGCGCCTCCGAATTCGGAATGTGTCGGCTGTGCGCAGCGTGGAGGCCAGTAAAATCTGAAAACCGGACACATTATTACGTACGCTACCCATTATGGTCATATGGCATGGGGACGCAGAATAAGAATAAGAATAAGACAATAACTGTCTTACTGTTTTATCCTATGATTTCAAAAACGCATTAATTTTGCATGCTGTCCTTCTCCCCACAAATGACCAAAATCACTAATGTTTTGCAAGTCACTTGTTGGAAATGAAAAATGCACTGGGCGTTACCGTTTCTCAGTTCCACTTGACTGATAATGTTACTGTTTTATCATATCTAAAAACACGCTTGCCTTGCCATGCTTTCGTTGTACTCTCTCCCCATGCATACAGCATGTGGAAGTGGGAGCCTATCAGGAAAAGTGTCATGGGCGATAGCACTTGCCATTCCACTTCAGAGTGATTTTAGTTCTACTCTGTCAGGTCCCATTTGTACTCGCTTTTCCATTCCTGTCTATTTTCCTTCCCCACAATTTGAGTGCTTCATGTTCTGCACTAGTATATCATTTTGCACAATATTCGCCATTAATAATAGTTCTAATACTCCCTCCTGTGTCGTGTGTCTGTCTGTCTGTCTGTCGTGCTGCTGTCTGTCTGTCTGTCTGTCTGTCTTCTTCTCTCTCTCTCTCCTCTCTCTCTCTCTCTCTCTCTCTCTCTATTCTCTCTCTCTCTCTCTCTCTCTCTCTCTCTCTCCTTTCAAATGATGTAATTTGTTGTCAATACGCTTTGCATTATGCGTCCCATAGCTGTTTGGGAAGGAAACAATTAGTGATCTAATATTTTAAGTTTTTTTAAGCCAACTATTAGTGTACCGTAAGTAACCTTTCATATAAATAAGCTCAAGAAATAGTTGTTGTGGACTAACTTAGTTGGATTAGTGGGAATATTGCTAGTAGAGTTTACTCATGAGGAATTTATATGTTTGCGATACAAAATGACCCATAGCTCGACGGCTTGGAGTCAAACGGACTAAATTTCTAGATAGTCAATGACATAAGAACGTATTTACGAAAACAATAACATGTATAATAGTCAAGACATATGTTGTATTGACTAACTTAGTGATTTAGCGGTGAAATATTGCTAGAGTTTTACTCATGAGAAGTTTATTTATGTTTGCGATACAAAAGGACAAGCTCGATGGTTGGAGTCAAAACGGACTATCTTTAGATAGTCCATTGACATTATAGAAACGTTATTACGATAAACTAATAACATGTATAATTAATATTTCTGCAGTCATTCTTTGATGAACTTATTAGTTTTTTGAATAAATCCAATAACGTCAATGGACGATCTAAGGATAGCCTTTTTTGATCCAAAGCCAACTGTCAATAGCTGCTAATGGACAGTCGTAAACGCACTAACTTTACCATGGTCTGTCACACCTGTACCACTCCACCCCCCCCCCCCCCACCCACCCCCCCCCACCCCTCCCCCCCCCCCCCCCCCCCCCCCCCCCCCCCCCCCCCGTTGTCTCAATACTCTGCAACGTCTTCCCTTATTTCTCATAATAATAATTGCTATTTTGCAACATTTGTCTACAAATAGGTTGGCATGATGCTGCTCAACAAAAATAAGTTTTTACAGTCTGATTGGAAGAAATATATTGCCAAATGCCATGAAGAACATACAGCCAAATACTTTTTGTTTACCAGCATATGGCTTTGGTGCAGCTTTTATTTAAGATGTCTAGCATCAGTCTGTTAACTAAACAGATTGATTTGTGTGGGAACGGAACAGCTGTGTCCTATTTATAAGACCTTGATTGAAGGTTTTCTTGTATTTCTGCCATAGTTTTGTTAAATCGGGTGTTGTTTTTCTCGTTTGTTGCTGAGGGTTCGGGTGAGAAAAAAGCCGGTTTGTGCTAAGCCGCTTTTCCTCAATAAAAAAACCACGTTTCGTCCGTTCCATTCAGGAATAGTCTTTGACAATAATATCTATATAACAAGCCCTGTTTGTTATCCTTGTGGCTGGTTTTTTTATAACCTGCTGACGCGATAAATCCGAGCGGAATGGCTTACGTTTCCAGCACTGTCTGGAGTATGTGCTATAGGTACAATTAGGGAAAAAGTGGGTCGTGATTATTAATTGTACTATATTTTATGTTTTCAGTTTGTACGTTGTTAATATTCATGATTTGTGTTTTGTTATACGTGGTCGAACTTTACACGGTGAAGTGCCTGAGACAGCCATAGCTGTTGACAGGACTACGATAGACTAACTAACTAACCTGTTTAGCAAAGACCTTTTTTCAGTACTTTCCCTTGTTCATTACATCGCTTCATCTAAGGTATTGGTTGTATGTGATACGAAAAATTCGGTTTGTTTCATTTCCTGGTGAACAGAAAAAATATTTGTTTTGTAAACCAGACGTTCATTGTGTATGAAAGCAAGAAATTGATTGTTTTTTCATATTCTGTGTTGCAAATGTATTATTAAAGCGATGAATTTTACATCTTGTTATTCATAAAAAGTAAAACCCAAATGTGGGGTAAAGTCTTTTTCCCTTACTTACTATAAGGTTATTCATTGCTTTACGCACTTTGTCCCTCCCCCCTCTCTCCACAGCGGGGGGCTTCAGCCCTATGGTGGGGGGGACGGTCTTACGAAAGGAGCCCGGCAGTGGGTGGAGCCTTGTGCCTCCATTCGGGGAGACTGGTCGACTCCGCAATCCACGAGTCTCTCTCCGTGGGGATACCGGGTAGGGGGGGGGGTGTTTCTTTCGTTAAAATAGTTCCCCCACCTTCTAGAAGTTATGTGCTTGAAACTTCCTCTAATCTGCCACTCTCTGTGACTCTGCCTTTTTCCCTTGCTTTTCTATCATCTTCTATCTTTATCCCTTATTGGTGCATTCTCCTGATTTTTTTCTTATAACATTCTTTCCACTGTTTTCCTTTGATACAATTTATGACATGCCAGCTTTTATTGTTGTTCTAGTCGTTCTAGGCGTGAGGGACCTTACGCACTGCGTGGGCACTGTGGTCCATACTTACACTGCATGGTTTGCCTATATGGCTTTTGTATGTATTTTGCAATTACCTAAGCATAGACTGGTGGTTTTTTTGTACCCCGTTCGTAACGTGGATCGATAAGTTAAAGCATTGACGTTTCCAGCACTGTCTAGATTTATGCGGCTACAGGGTACAATGATGGTGTAATAACAATGTTATATTTTTGTCATGTCTTCAGTTGTTTATTGTAATGTATATACATGAGGGTGTTATTGAATGTTTGATGTGTACTGTGGTGACAGTCCTGAGAAGACAGTTGCTGTTGACGGGACTGTAAGCAATGTTAAACATAAAATAAATAAATAGGAACTTTGTATCAGCGCTTTTGTCTACGAAGTTTGCCTACACCGATATTATGTTGCAATAGCAAGAGTGGATAAAGAAGTAGTGGAATGGATCATGCTGTTAATATTGATGGGTTGCCTCGGGTATTTAATTGGAAAGGACATGTTGTAGTGGTTCGTGGTAATTAATGGTGGGTAATAATGTGGTGGTTAGCTTTATGAAACTTGCCACCAAAGCTTGCACAAACAACGTGTGTGTATGTTCAAGCTGTTATATCGATGAAAATCGAGGGTTGAGGAGGCAGGAAAGGCAAGCAGAATGGGTTCACAGCCCAGAAAACTCGACACATTAAAACGAAATATGAAGACAAAACGTTGTTTTGAACAACATGTTCTTATGCTTGTCATGTTCCCCCCCCAATCGGAAACTGGAAAAAGATCAGAAATTGTCTAG
>CM065684.1:26287118-26292118 GCA_017654935.2 Phymorhynchus buccinoides
CACACACACACACACACACACACACACACACACACACACACACCACACACACACACATATGACGACAGGATTTAAAAAAGTTTTGTTTAGCTTATTCCTTTATCGTCATTAAAGATCATTTTTGACTTGACTTGACTTGACACACACACAGCACACACATACGGCGCGGTAACACAAAACACAGTCATCCTGTGGGAGGGCCGGGGTTGTGTTATACATCCCCATTGTTCCACAGCCCCATTGTTCCACAGCCCCATTGTTCCACAGCCCCATTGTTCCAGCCCTAATAGGTTCATGAAAGCTACCACCAGCTTTCCAGGATGGAGTAGGAAGCGCACATCAATCAATAGTCAGCGAATTACTCATCAGCTTGAAGAGTTGAAGTAGGCCTATGGGCTAGTCCACCCAAGAACCAACATGATGAGGAAGTCTGTTTAGTTTGAACCCCCCCCCCCCTCTCTCTCTATCTCTCTCTGTTCTCTCTCTCTATCTCTCCCTCTCTCGCTCTCTCTCCTCTCTCTCTCTTTCTCACTCTCTCTCTCTCTCTCTCTCACCTCTCGCTCTCTCTCGCTCTCTCTCTCGTCTCTCGTCTCTGTCCCTTTCTTCATCTCTCTCTATCTCTCTCTTCTCGCTATCTCTCTCTCGTCCTCTCTCTCTCTCATCTCCTCTATCTCTCATCTCTCTCTCATCTACTCTCATCTCTCTCTCATTCTCTCTCTCCGTCCTCCGTCTCTCTTCCATCTCCCAACTCATCGTCGATCTCCAGTCTGCCTCAGTCGATCTCTCGTCTCTCCTCGTCTCTCTCTCTCTCCTCTCCTGTAGGTGTATGTGAGTGAGGGTGGGAGTGCTCGCGCGCGCATGAGTGTATGTGTGGCGTACGTGTGCGGGTGCGTGTGTGTGTACGTATGTGTGTATGTGGTTTGCTTAAAACTAGGAATAAAATCCACATAAACAACCATACTTAATACTTACATACTTTACAACATGACAAGGTAGGAGACACAGATTTTCACACACACAACAAACACACACATGCATAGAATGACTACTACATAGACCGACCAGGCCAAAACATACATCGGTTATCAGAACTGAAACAAAAACAATACATACCGAAGTCCAAACTTTTTTAGTCAATAATAAATAATAATATAAATAATAATACTAATAATCTAATAATCATAATAATAAATATATCCTGATGAATACTAATAAGAAGAAGAAAAGAAGAAGAAGACGAAGAGAACAACAACAACAACAACAACAATCAATCAACAACAACAACAACAACAACAACAAGAGGAAGAACAAGAAGTTAAAGAAGTAGAAGAAGAAGAAGGAGACGAGAAGAAGAAGAAGAAGAAATAAGGAGGTGGAAGAAGAAGAAAGACGAAGAAGAAGAGAGCTAGAAAAAGAGGAAGAAGAAGACGAAGCAGAAGAACAGAAAGAGTGAGGAAGGGAGGAGGCAGGATGAGAGGGCGAAGAAGAGAGAAGGAAGAAAGAGGAAGAATAAGAAGACAGACGAAGAGAAGAAGAAGAAGAAGAAGAATGAAGAATGTGTGTTTTTATACAAAAAAAGTCTCAATAGTTCCTTAAAGTACGCCATGTTCCACTTTCCTTTACTAAACAAAAGTGATTCAAGTCACGTCCTTTAGAAGAAAGACCTCTCCCAACATTGCGAGGATACGACCTGCCTTTTTTTTCCCCCTCCAGCACAAGGCCTTACAAGTGCATGGGGTGTTTCCTCCTCTTCCGTAAAATCGGGAATCTTTCGACAGTCTTTTTTGTCTCCCTGTAGGCCGCTCTGTCTCTGTTTCACCGTTGCTCTCTCTCTCTCTCTCTTCTCCTGGTCATCTTGCTGCTCTCTCCGTCTCTCTCTCTCTCCTCCTCTCTCTGTCTATGTCTCTCCCTCTCTCTCAGATTTTCCAACTCCTTCCCCTCCTTGTAATCATAAATAATCCACCAACTCTCCTATCGTTCATCTCTCTCCAAAATCTCTTCTCTTGTAATATTATGCCTCTGACATCTCTTGTATTTTCCTATGTCTCTTCCGTTAATAGATCTCTAAAACCAAGACAGCATCTCTGGGCAAAGACTCTTGTCTTTGGGCCAAAAAAAATCTTCTCTTCTTGCACAAATAAAGTGTTTTTAAAGTTTCGATTGCAATTACTACTATTCCCTCCAAGTGGTATAAAGATGTTAAGCATTTCTCTATGATTCGGTCAAAAGCATTCAAAGTGAGAGAGCAACTAATATAATAGTTTTCGCTGTGATTTTCCAGTTCTCTTCACCCCCGTTTCATTGGTATTTATTGTTCCCCCCCCCTTGGTCACAGGGGCCAAAGGCCTTTCTGAATAAAATGTCCCGAGTTTTGGGCAGCGTGTTACACCGTGTTCTCTCTCTCTCTCTCTCTCTCTCTCTTGTCTCACCTCAGTCTCTCTCTCGTCTTTCTTTCTTTTCTCTCCCTCTCCTTCTCTCTCTCTCTCTCTCTCTGTGTCTCTCCCTCTCTCTCTGTCTCTCTCTCTCTTTCTGATATCTCTCTCTATCTCTCTCTCTATCTGTGTCTCTCTTAGTGTCCAGCCCCACACTTCTCTCTCTCGCAAACTCTCTCTTATCTCCTCTCTCTCTCTCATCTTCTCTCTCTGCTCCAATCTCTCTCGTCTCTCTCTCTCCTCCTCCCCTCTCGAATCTCTCTCTCTCTCTCTCTCTCTCTAGGTGAAAGAAAAGTTTTTCTGACAGTTCTTACATCTTTCAAAATGTTCCATTTGGTGTTCTTGTGTTCTTTTTGCTTTTTTTTTAAAAAGATAAATGCGAATTAAAATATGCTCGCAGATACGTGCACAGACACACATGTTCATGCGTCTTTTCCTGTTTTATCTAACTATTATTTCTGCAAACTCCCTACAGCCCATTTCTTTATTATATCAGTTGTAGGCCTACCTCTTACTATTTACCGTGCCCTTTATTCTTCTTTGATAGACCATGATTGTAACACTGTCCAATTTCTGATTATTCCTTAGTTTACGTGTTCCATTTCCATTTCGCCACTTCTCCTTTAATTTTGTCGTGTGTGTGTGTAGTGTGTGATGGTGTGTGTGTGTGTGTGTGTGTGTGGTGTGTGTGTGTGTTATGTGTTTGGTGTGTATATCATATGTGTGTGTGTGTGTGGTGTGGTATTGGTGTGTGTGTGTGTGTGTGTGTGTGTGTGTGTGTGTGTGTGTATGTGTGGTGTGTGTGTGGGTGTGTGTGTTGTGTGTGTGTGTGTTGTGTTGTGAGAGAGAGAGAGAGAGGAGAGAGACGAGAGAGATAGAGAGATAGAAAAGAGAGTTATGGAGAGTGAAAGATAGTGTTGAAGAGGCAGAGAGAGTGAGAGAGAGGAGGATAGAGAGATAGTTTGTGTGTGTGTGTGTGTGGGTGTGTGTGTGTGTTGTGTGTGTGTGTGTGTGTGTGTGTGTGTGTGTGTGTGTGGTGTGTGTGTTCATTGTGTGTGTGTGTGTGTGTGTGTATGTTGTGTGTTTGTGTGTGTGGGTGTGTGTGTGTTGTGTATGTGTGTGTGTGTGTTTGTTTGTGGTGGAAAGAGATAGATAGAGAGAAGAGAGAGATCGATATTGAGAGATAGAGAGATTGAGAGAGAGAGCGAGAGAAAGAGAGGAGAGAGAGAGAAAGAGACGAGAACAAGAGAGAGAGATAGAGAGTGTGTGTGCCATAGAGGGGACCAGGGGTAGAGAGAGAGAGAAGAGCAGATAGAAAGAGAGAGAGAGAGAGAGAGAGAGAGAAAAAAAGAGAAAAAAAAAAAGAGCGAGAGAGAGAGCGAGCGTGTGTGTGTGTGTGTGTGTGTGTATGTGTGTGTGTGTGTGTGTGTGCGTGTGTGTGCGCGTGTGTGCGTGCGTGCGTGCGTGTGCGTGTGCGTGCGTCTGCGTTTTGTTTATGTTGGTGTGTGTGTGTGTGGTGTGTGTTGGTGTGTGCCGTGCGTGCGTGTGTGTTGTTTGTTGTTCTTGGTGGGGGGGTTCTTTCTTTCTTTCTTTTCGTTCTGTATATACTTTTCACCTCCCCCAAGTGTTGTTCACTAGGGCTTCTCTTGGTTCAACCATCAACGTATACATACATATACATACATAGGCATATATATATTGTGGAGTACAATACAATGTGTTTTTGCTATATGTCCATTTGTAACACACACACACAAAAACAGATTGCGCTTTGGGCAAAACCTATCTTCCAATTCTTCAAGTAGAAACGGGAATTTACATGGCAGCATCTCTTCCTCCCCATCCTTTGTACACGTTGTTTCATTTGTCCAATCCGCCAATATTACGGGGCAACCCCCGCGGCTAAGGTCCTTGTCATCATCTAGACAAGAGGACACAGAATTTAAAAAAAAAACGGTTTGGTTTTGATTTGACCCCTGCGGGCGAGATTCGCGCAAGTCTTGGGAAATGAACTGAATTCTTTTTGAAACTATAACTGACTTCGAAAACATAACGCGAAAGTTTTAAGCGTCGTTTTAAATGAAAATAAACAAAGGGGGGGGGGGGGGGGGAAGGGACAGTGGGGGGAGGGGAAAGGGGGGGGTCTCTTTTTTTTCAATTAACTCCCCTATATCAAAGTTGATTACGATACCAATCATCTAGCAATGCCTGGATCAGAGCCAAAGTGAGATAAACAAAGCATCATTCTAAAAAAGGAATGTGCCAAGTTCGCCTTTATGACCCTTCACCCACGCATACACATGAACAATGGTGGGGAGGACAACATACAAACAATCAACATCTGTCCAAGAGTGGCAAGAGTCGTTTTAAATGCTTGAACAAATAGAACCATTGTGCGAAGTTTTCCATCAAGTAATATTGTAGCTCAGCTATTGAACTCTTGTGCGATGCAAAGTATGTTGATGGAAGCCGTTTAGAATCGACACGTGACATGTTCAAATGAGATTAAGTGTGTGTGTGTGTGTGTGTGTGTGTGTGTGTGTGTGTGTGTGTGTGTGTGTGTGTGGT
>CM065684.1:26299618-26307338 GCA_017654935.2 Phymorhynchus buccinoides
CTCTCTCTCTCTCTCTCTCTCTCTCTCTCTCTCTCTATCTCTCTCTCTCTCTCTCTCTCTCTCTCTCTCTCTCGTCTCTTCTCTCTCTCTCTCTCTCTCTCTCTCTCTCTCTCTCCTATGAACAAGAAAACTGCTTTGATTGAGTGTTTTTATGTATTGATCAGTTGGTTGATTGATTTCATTGATTAAATTACAAATTAATCAAATTATTATTTTTATTTATTTAGTTAGTTAGTATATAGTTATTTATTTATTTATTTATTTATCTACTGACCACTCATTCATTATTTGTTTTCTTTTAATTGCTTGGTTCAACATAATTGATTGATTTTGTTTCAACTCTTTAATTGAGTCATCATTTATTTGCATTATTCATATGTATTGCTATCTTTTATTCTTCCCTCTTGTAATCCCCATCCCCATAACATGGGCTTCATGGCCTGGTTAATTAAACCTTCCGAATCCGAATCCGAATCCGAATCCGAATCTCTCTCTCTCCTACTGACTTTTTGTTTCACTTGGATTCGTTTTTCCTTTCCCCTTTTGATTACCTCTCTTCCCCACCTCTTTAATCAGTGGTGTCCTTGTTTCTCGATTTTCTTTCCATTTTTTGTTCTTCCTTTTTTTTCCCCCTCCAGTTTTATCTCTGTGGAAAACTCCAACTCACCATGCCAAAGTTGATTGATACCAATTTAGAGACCGATTTATTTGGTTACGAATCATTTGCGCCGATAAGAAATGTACTCTGTTGCGAGTTTGACATATCAATATGTATATTATAATAGTAAAAGTAGGCACATTATAAACTTCAAGCTTGTTGATGCCATTGTTCATCTTTGGATAACTTGTTATATTGTTGTTGGTGAGTAAAACCTATTCAAACCAATTGCGCTGAAGAATTCTTTTCGAAACACGATTTCATATGTTAATGTCCCTTGTAGAATTATATCGTTGGTTCTAGAGTTAGCGTTACGTCGGGCGCTCAAACACTCCGAGAAACGTCTATAGATGTGCACTTTCTTTTCTTTTAATACTGTCACTGTGTTACATTTATATTGTATAGAATGTTGACCCACGTAGAATGAATACATTATATGATGAGATTGTAGAATGTATACATTCTACGACTGGTTCATAGAATGTATACATTCTATGAAAATGAAACAGAGAATGCATACTTTCTACAGCGAAATTGTAGAATGTGTACATTCAATGGACAAACTTATGGAATGTTGACGGGAACCTGATGTGTCATAGAATGTTGACGGTTGTACCTATCTTTACAAGTGGTTTGATACCTTGTCATCATGCACTCACTGGTCACTATTGAGAACCACTCAGGAACAAGGCGCTCATACGGTTGAAAAGCACGAAGCGCCATCGATATTTGTTGAGGATATTTGTTTAACTGTTCACTCACTGGCAGGGTGAGTTTTTGGATGTTGTCAGACAGGCAAGGACCAAAGCCAACAACAAATCCGACAAAGGATGTCCTCATGAGATTGGATCTGATGACAGTTGGTGGGGTGGAGATCAAAGCTCACCAAAAGGAGAAAGAACGATGACGAGCCCATGATTGATTTGTCGTCTATGTTTACAAATGTGGTTACTATGTAATGTTGAGAGACGCCCCTCTAGGCTTGTTTATTTTTCTTAAACTGTTCACAACATTTACGCGACGCATTCACTTAGTTTTCAGTAAGCTAATGACGTGACGTACGTGGTGCGTGTTTGTGTGTGTTTGTGTGTGTGTTGTGTGTGTGTGTGTGTGTGTGTGTGTGCGTGTGGTGTGCGTGTGTGTGTGTGTGTGTGTGTGTGTGTGTGTGTGTGTATGTGGTGTATGTGTGCGCGTGTGCGCGTTATGTGCGTGCGGTGCGTGCGTTCGTTCGTTCGTTCTTTAATTTAACGTATATCCACCTTACAGTGATCTTAAACAAAAATGTGGAGGAAGTGGAGGTGGAGTTTCTCCCATATTTCGTCTTTACCCTTTAAATTTTGAAACTGTGGGTGAAAATACGCTTAGACCTCTAAACAGGGGGTGAAGGGGGGTCGTAAAGTACCCCTTAGGCGAGGAGAAAATCAGAAACCCTGTGGTCATGTGGTTGATCACTGTCTTCTGTGTTTTTAATCAGCTGGACATTAATGAAGTCTCGAGTTTTGTTCTGTATGTATTTGTTGCTTGTGTCGTCTATATTTACAAAGTTGGCTATGTAATGTTGAGAGACGCCCCTCTTTCGAACATAGTCTACTGTCTACACCTTTGACCGTGTAATGCTGACGGGCTCCATTTCAGTTCGTGTAATGCATACATTCTACAACAAAACCCATAGAAAGTATATTGACGTCAACTTTCTACAAAAATCCCATAGAATGTACACATTCTACATTTTAGGCAATGGAATGTATACATTCTACGCGGGTCAACATTCTATGCAACATACATATATATAAAAGTAGGCATGCTGCAATCGCCGCAATTGATTATGGCAAAATGGGGCAATAATGTAGATTAACAACCCAGTCGCCTCTTCTTCTTTTTTTACAGTAGATTGAGCAGTTAAACCTCTATCGTTTTCTAGATATGAGGTCAATGTCCATCCATTTAGACAATATAATCGATAACAGCATAAGGAGGACAAAGCCGTCAAGCTCGATCAGTCGGGGGTGATCTACCGCATTGACTGCCAGAACTTTAACAAGGGGGTGTATATCGGAGAGACAGAAAGAAGCCTCAGAAAGATATTCGCAGAGAGGGGTGCACAAAATACCTCTATGTCCCCATGGCAACACAGTTTTAGGCCACTCACAATATGACGCACAGCTCACTGTGTTGCCATGGGGAACTATTTATATTTTGTGAATAGGGTTAACGTGTACGCAGACGTTTATCGATCACCTTTTTTTCTATCACAGTCGCTGTCATGTCATAATCTGGACAGGAATTCGCATTTCGTTTAGCTCGCATTTCCATCCCTACTCGGGGGCATTCTTCCTAGAAAAAAGGGGGGCAAGTGGGGACAAATTTGATGCCTTTCAAATCATAGAGATTTTCTTTCTTGGTGTCACAGCCCTAACAATCTTTCATGCGGCTTTGCATAAAAAAACCCAGTCCCCTGATGAGTCGGGAAAGGATTCCCTCATGGCATATTTCTTCTTCTTCTTCTTCTTCTTCTCTTCTTTTCTTCTTCTTCTTCTTCTTCTTCTTCTTCTTTTCTCCTTTTTCTTTTTCTTCTTCTTCTTCTTCTTCTTTCTTCTTTTCTTTTCTTCTTCTTCTTTTCCCCCTTCTTCTTCTTCTTCTTCTTCTTTTTCTTTTTCTTTTTCTTCTTCTTCTTATTCTTTTTCTTCTTCTTCTTCTTTTTCTTCTTCTTCTCTTCTTCTTCTTTTCTTTTTCTTTTTCTTCTTCTTATTTCTTCTTCTTCTTCTTCTTCTTCTTTTTCTCGTACGTCAGAGGGACACCCCAGCATTCAATATGAAGGCGGCCATATGTTGCAGAGTCCTCCAGGCTTCCGAAGAGCTTCTGGGCCACAGAGACGTGGTCTGGCCAGGTCTTTTTTCTTTGCTGTTGGAACAGGTAGTGGACATGACTGTAGGATGTGGTCATTTGTTTGGTTCTCAGTGCCACATGGGCACTTGTCTGATTGGGTGCATCCCATAAGCGCGCGTTTTACCTACTCTCTAAAAGCGCGCGTCCAAAAAATGAAGCTAGAAAGAGCGCAATGTTTTGTCCAATAAGCGCGCATCTTTGGAACCTAAGAAAGATCGAGGATGTCAAAAAGAGCGCGTTGTAAAATTGATGTGAAGCCCTAAACCTATCCTAACCCTATCCCTAACCCTATCCCTAACCCTAACCCTAACCATATCCCTAACCCTATCCCATATTCCCTATCCCTATCCCTAACCCTATCCCTAAACCCTAACCCTAACCCTATCCCTATCCCTAACCCCCCCTATCTCTAACCCTAGACCCTAACCCTAACCCTATCCCTAACCCTATCCCTAACCCGATCCCTAACCCTATCCCTAACCCTAACTATCCTATCCCTAACCCTATCCCTAACCCTAACCCTATCCCTAACCCTATCCCTATCCCTAACCCTATCCCTAACCCTATCCCTAACCCTATCCCTAACCCTATCCCTAACCCTATCCCTAACCCTATCCCTAACCCTATCCCTAACCCTATCCCTAACGTGGTGATGTGTTGAATCGTGGACATATCGAAAGTTTCTTTCTCCAAAACAGCAAGAAGACCGAAGTTTAGCAAACAGACGAGTGGTAAATGTCTGGTGAGAACGATTTCACCTATGCGCGCTTATTAGCGCGAAGACCACACAGTCACGTGCGCTCTTTTTGGCATGAACACGCGCTCTCATTAGCATGCAAAATGCGCTCTTTGAGGCGCGCGCTTATTAGCGGTGCGCTCTTTTCGACTGCTCCGGTCTGATTCACCGATGCGTAGTTTGTTGAACAGGTGGAGGAGCGGTTTCAGACGGTTGTGATCTGTCCTGAGTCTGAAAACACAGACCTGTTCTATTGGCGAGTTAGCGTGTAACATGAGTCTGCTCTGTTGTGTTTTGGGTGTTGGCTGGCTGGCCCACTTCTTTTGCTGTTTGACCTTGATGATTGTGGCATATTGCTAATCAACCCGTTCAGGAACACAATATCCCTACTAACGCTAACAAGAGTTACGATGCGTGGAGTTTGTGGCAGGCAAAGCCTAAAACAAAGGCACCTTTCCAGACCAAGTCTGTTTTCTAATTATTGCCATTTGTTTGGACAAGTGTTTTAGTTTCGTGATTTAATTTACGCTCTGCTTAGTATGATGAAAACCGCGCACATAGGCATTCACTCACGCACACACCAGCGCGAGCACACACACGCACGCACACACACTGCACATGTGTCACGATAAATGGAAAACGTCCCACTCTCTTCTCGCTCCTCTCTCTCTCTCTCCTCGTCTCTCTCTCATCTCTCTCTCTCGATCGTCTTCACACACACACCACACACACACACACACACCACACACAAACATACACACACACACACAACACACACCCACACCACCAACGCACACGCACGCACACACACACAACCCCGCAACTCGCCCCGCAAACACACACGCAACACACACGCACACACAACGCACACGGCACACATTATTCTCTTTCTAGTTCAGATCCACACACTCCATCGAGCTCTATCTATCTCTCATCTCTCTCTCTCACTCTCTCTCTCTCTCTTCTCTTCTCTCTCCTCTCCCCCTCTCTCTCTCTAATTAGCTTCTCTCCCTCTCTCTCTCT
Organism: Phymorhynchus buccinoides; assembly: GCA_017654935.2. Classification (NCBI taxonomy): domain Eukaryota; kingdom Metazoa; phylum Mollusca; class Gastropoda; order Neogastropoda; family Raphitomidae; genus Phymorhynchus; species Phymorhynchus buccinoides. The sequence continues at coordinate 26,304,922 of CM065684.1, forward strand.
CTCTCTCTATTCTCATCAGACTCTCTCTTTATCTCTCTCTCTCTCTCACACACACCACACACACACACACCCACACACACATGAACGCACACGCACGCACGCACGCACACGCACGCCACCCCACACACACTCAACACACACAACACATATTATCTTCTAGTTCAGCTCCACACAACCATTCTCGCTCTCTCTCTCTCGTCTCTCTCATGTCTCTCCTCTCTCTCTCTCAGTGTCCTCTCTCTCTCTCTCTCTCTCCTATCTAACTATCTCACTCTCTCTCTCTCACACAATCTATCTCTATCCCTCTCTCTCTTGCTTCTATCTGTGTCTCTACTCTGTCTCTATCTCTGTATGTATGTGCTTCTCTCTCTCTCTTTCTCTCTCTCTCTCTATCTCTCTAAAAAAATCTCTCTCTCTCTCTTCTCTCTCCTCGATCTCTCTCTCTCTTCTCGTCTCTCTCTCTCTCTTCGTTCTCTCTCTCTCTCTATCTCTATCTAAATATCTCTCTCTCTCTATCTCTAATTTAGCCTATAAACGTGGCCATTCCCTGAACACGTGGCAAATGGGTTGCCATCAAATATTCAAACCTGTGTCGACATTCCAACGGTCGTTGACCTTAATGTTCTCGTAAAACAAATGATGAGCAAAATCATCGGTGTGTACAGTAGTAGTAGGCCTACAGTCAATTGAACCAGATTTAGTGTCATACCAATGCGGCACTCAAGTAGTGATCTTTGTTGGGACCGTAGGGGGGGGGGGGATGAGAGAGAGAGAGAGAGAGAGAGAGAGAGAAACGCAGAGGAGAGGAGAGAGATGAGAGAGAGAGAGAGAGGAGAGACGAGGACGGAGAGAGAGAGAGAGAGAGAGAGAGACGAGAGACGAGAGAAGAGAGAGACGGGAGAGAGAGAGAGAGAGAGAGAGAGAGAGAGAGAGCGAGATGAGAGAGAGAGAGAGGACGGATAGAGAGAGACGAGGAGGAGGAAAGACAGAAGAGAGAAGACACACCAGAGACACAGAGAGAGAGAGATGGAGAGAGAGACAGAGAGACAGAGAGAGAGAGAGAGACAGAGATGAGAGAGGACAGAGAGAAAGACACAGGAGGAGAGAGACAAAGAGAGAGAGAGAGAGAGAGAGCGAGAGAGAATGAGAGAACCGGAGAGAGAGAAGGGAGCTAGAGGAGAGAGAGAGAGAGAGAGAGAGAGGAGATGAGAGCAACATTATCCGATTCGAACATGGGTACAGGGGATTTCCCGCCTCACTCTCACTAGGCCTCTGGTCTGAACGAGGAGTCTTTGGATGAGACGATAAACCGAGGCCCGTGTGCCATGCATTAGCACACGTTTAAACCCATGGCAACGAAAAACATTGTCATTTGGTCCAAAGTTACACCACACCCACCCTTTTTTCCTCATACAGTCTGGTTGTGGGCGGTGTTTGTTTAATTTAAAAAAAACAAAAGGATGGAGCGCCTCTGGCGCGACGCACGCAGAGAGCCTCTGTGACTACAAAGTACCAAAACACCAACATTACCAACTACCATGAATTAAGTTTATTTGTCTTTTTGTGGTGAGAGTCTATGTGTAACAGCGCGAAATCGCATAGTTGGTGCACGCGGTCTATTTTTACCAACTCCAATCATGAGTACCTCCCTGGCTTTTCAATAATTTTAATTCTGTAAACCAGAATCGTTATATCTGCACCATTTCGTAACTTTTATATCTTTTGGAAACATTTTAAAGATAGTATCCTACTTATAACATCAAAAGAAGCCACCGAATAATCGTCGTTCCTGTTTAGTGTCTGTATACATATGTTTATTATTTGTACGCTTTTAAAATACATAATTTAAAGAGCGGCCAGAATGGTAGCCGATTTGAAAGTGCGACAATTTTGTCAAAATGTGCGACAATTTGACCGACAGACGACGACCGACAAAAAGTGAGTTATAGGTTGGGCTTTGAGCCACAAAACAAAAACGAAAATGGGCCTACACCATTCAAGCTTCACGGAATAGAAGGACATACTAACATGACAGAAAATAACGCATTCGCTGTTTCTTTCAAGTGCAAAGATCGTCAATCAATTTTCAGTGCTGATAATTTATTCCGTTGTTAATCCTTCTTATTTAGGAAATCAGACAGGTTTCACTAGAGCTGTTAATTTTTCACTGGCGGCACTAGCCCAAACGGACCCTTCTAGATTTATATCGCTTAACGGCTTAGGATATGCTCGATTCAGTCAATGCCATTCTATGGGCCCAGACTCCTCAGGTCCAAAAGGACGGTCACCTGACGGATGAGGTTTTTTGCAAGAAACACGTCAAGATCACAATAAAGACAGCCTTTTCAAAGGACGGGCCACTCACTTACTGTGAGTTTCATATAAATAAAAAACCGTTCAGCACAGCACGATTCCTC
>CM065684.1:26307838-26312838 GCA_017654935.2 Phymorhynchus buccinoides
CATCAATCTGCCATCTGAGTAAACCTCTAAGGCGGTCCACATTCCCATACTCCATTAACAACTTCAGTTGTTGCTGTTCTTTTTTGGCTGAACTAAACACAACCTAAGTCTAATTGGAGGGCATTCGAAGGTCTGGACATAGGCCTAACGAACGCTGACCCGCGATGAAACCTTCTGGAATGCAGATTGGCAGAGTCACGGCAACAACAAAAAAGACTGAGTCAATTTGTGTTATTATTAGTCCCCGAGCCGAAGGTTCGGGGAGCTATTGTTTCTGTCTGATCCGTCCGTGCCTCCGGCGTGCCTCCGTCCGTCCGTCCGTCCGGCTATTCGTCCGTTTTTCTCAAAAACTATTCAGTCTATCATCATCAAATTTGGTATACTAGTTTGCCAAGATGCAAGCTATCCACTGATGTATTTAGTTTTACATTAAGGTCAAGGTCGCGCCAGTTACGGGGTTCAAACCCCGAAACACATAATCGCTAATATCTCGCGAAGTTTTGCATGTATTTCAATGCAGTTTTTGTCACAACATTTCTTGATGAATGGTCTATAACACAGTCGTCATGAGCTTTTCTGTGCGCTCGTGTGCGCATGATCGCGCGCGCTCAAATCACGGGTCCGAACCCTAAGGCTATATATCAAAAAACTATTCGGTTTCGTGCTGTTTTGATGCGTTTTTATGTAGTTACGTGCTGTTTTTAAGCGTTTTTATGTATGTGTACAGCCGACACATTCCGATTTCGGAGTAGCTCGGCGATGCTGCGAGGGGACTTTGCAGCCGCTCGGCGTTGCACTTGTTTATTTTTTGTTCTGTTTTCTTGTTTCTATAAGGCAATTTAGTTCCCTGGTTTGCGACAAACAAACAGACACACGACAAGTATAAAGTGACGTTATTTATTCACAAGAGACAAAGCAAAACCATCTGGATAGTTCGACGGATGCGCCTCTATCAACATAGACACGCAAGAAAACAGAAAACAGCAAACAGAAAACAGCAAACAGCAAACAGCAAACAGCAAACATAGCAAAAGGAGAAGAAACAAATAATGCTTCCCCTCTACAATCCAATCTGTGAATGATGATTGTTTCTGTGCTTCAAACGAGAGAGAGAGAGAGAGAGAGAGAGAGAGAGAGAGAGAGAGAGAGAGAGAGAGAGAGAGAGAGAGAGAGAGAGAGAGAGAGAGAGAGAGAGAGGGAGAGGGAGGAGAGAGAGAGAGAGAGAGAGAGAGAGAGAGAGAGAGAGAGAGAGAGAGAGAGAGAGAGAGAGAAAAGAGAGTACGAAAAGAAAGGGAAAACAAGAGAGAGAGAAATAGTGAGATAGCGAGAGAGAGAGAGAGAGAGAGAGAGAGAGAGAGAGAGAGAGAGAGAGAGAGAGAGAGAGAGAGAGAGAGAGAGAGAGAGAGAGAGAGAGAGGGAGACAGAGAGAGAGAGAGAGAGAGAGAGAGAGAGAGAGAGAGAGAGAGAGAGAGAGAGAGAGAGAGAGAGAGAGAGAGAGAGAGAGAGAGAGAGAGAGAGAGAGAGAGAGAGAGAGAGGCAAAGAAACACATTTCTCCACAAACACACAACCCGTTGTTACGGTGAAGCCGAAATGTACTTAAAATGTATAAAACACAACACAAGAGACAACACAGAGACACAACACAGAGAGAGAGACACAACACAACACAAGAAACAAAACAACAGAACACAAACACAACACAGCGAGACACCACAAGACAACACAACGCAACACAAAACACCAAGGGAACGCAGCAACAGACATCAAACATAAAAACAAAAGAAATTCAAACTAACGAAATAAAAGACAAGCTTCTTATACATTATTGGGTAAAGTGGGTCAGTTGATAGAGGAGGGTGTAGACTTGGGAGACTGAGGGGAGGCCGGGAGGGGAGGGGGGGGGGGGGGGGAGTACTGAGTACTGCGATGCTTTTTGTATATTTGACAAATCAAAACAAAGGTAAAAAGGGCTTGGCCTACATTTTAATTAAAGTATTCTGTTACAGTGGTGTATTGTCTTGGTGAAAATTGTGAAATGCTTATTTATTTTTATTTTTTGAACTTTGGTTGCCTGTTTGTTTGTTTGTTTCTTTGTTAGGTTGTTGGTCGGAGAGAGAGAGAGAGAGAGAGAGAGAGAGAGAGAGAGAGAGAGAGAGAGAGAGAGAGAGAGAGAGAGAGAGAGAGAGAGAGAGAGAGAGATAGAGAGAGAGAGAGAGAGAGAGAGAGAGAGAGAGAGAGAGAGAGAGAGAGAGAGAGAGAGAGAGAGAGAGAGAGAGAGAAAGAAACACATTTCTCCACAAACACACAACCCGTTGTTACGGTGAAGCCGAAATGTACTTAAAATGTATAAAACACAACACAACGAGAGAGGAACAACACAACACAACAAACACAACACAACACAACACAACACACACAAACACACACAACACACAAGAAGAGAGAGAGAGAGGGGATTGAGAGAGAGAGAGAGAGAGAGAGAGAGGCCAAATTCAAACACAACAAAACAAAATGTACAAACACAACACAACACAACACAAACACAAAACACCAAGGGAACGCAGCAACAGACATCAAACATAAAAACAAAAGAAATTCAAACTAACGAAATAAAAGACAAGCTTCTTATACATTATTGGGTAAAGTGGGTCAGTTGATAGAGGAGGGTGTAGACTTGGGAGTCTGAGGGGAAGGCCGGGAGGGGAGGGGGGGGGAGTACTGCGATGCTTTTTGTATATTTGACAAATCAAAACAAAGGTAAAAAGGGCTTGGCCTACATTTTAATTAAAGTATTCTGTTACAGTGGTGTATTGTCTTGGTGAAAATTGTGAAATGCTTATTTTTTTATTTTTTTTCTTCTTTCTTTGTGTAGGTTGTGTTCGGAGAGAGAGAGAGAGAGAGAGAGAGAGAGAGAGAGAGAGAGAGAGAGAGAGAGAGAGAGAGAGAGAGAGAGAGAGAGAGAGAGAGAGAGAGAGAGAGAGAGAGAGAGAGAGAGAGAGAGAGAGAGAGAGAGAGAGAGAGAGAGAGAGAGAGAGAGAGAGAGAGAGAGAGAGAGAGAGAGAGAGAGAGAGAGAGGCAAAAACATACCATTTCTCCACAAACACACAACCCGTTGTTACCGTGAAGCCGAAATGTACTTAAAATGTATAAAAAAACGCAACACAACACAACACAAAACACCAAGGGAACGCAGCAACAGAAATAAAAGATGAAAACAAAAGAAATTTAAACTGATGAAAAGACAAGCTTCTTATACATTTTAAAAGGTAGATCGGGTAAAATAGGGTCAGTTGATAGAGGATGTCGTAGACTTGGGATACTGAAGGGAAGGCCGGGGGTGGGGTGGGGGGGGGGGTGGGGGAGTACTGCGATGTGTTTTTGTATATCTAAAGGTCGCTGCTGCCCATATGAAGACCAAGAAGCAATAAGTGAGGAAACCAAAACAATGCTGAAAAGGGCTTGGCCTACATTTTAAAGTATTCTGTTACAGTGGTGCATTTTCTAGGTGAACATTGTCAAATGTTTCTTTTTTTTTCTTTTTTGAACTTTGGCATGGTGTATGTGTGTCTTCCTTATTGCTTGCCTGTCTGTCTGTCTGTTTGTTTGTCTGTCTGTCTGTCTGTTTGTTTGTTTGTTAGGTTGTTGGCCGTTGAGAGAGAGAGAGAGAGAGAGAGAGAGAGAGAGAGATAGAGAGAGAGAGAGAGAGAGAGAGAGAGAGAGAGAGAGAGATATATATATATATATATATATATATATATATAGAGAGAGAAGAGAGAGAGAGAGAGAGAGAGAGAGAGAGAGAAAGAAAAGAGAAAAGAGAGAGATAGAGAGAAAAGAGAGAGAGAGAGAGAGAGAGAGAGAGAAGAGAGAGAGAGAGAGAGATATCAGAGAGAGAGAGAGAAAAGAGAGAGAGAAGAGAAACAGAAAAGAAATAAAATTATATTAAAAAAAACTTTATAAACAGAAAAGAAGTAAACATGGAAAGATGAAAAGGAGGAAGTAAACAGAAAAGAAGTCAGATATCATCCATACGCAAAACCAAAACCCTGACAGGTAGAAAAAAAAGAAGTAAGCAGAAAAGAAGTAAACAGAAAAGAAGTAAACAGACAAGAAGTAAACAGAAAAGAAGTAAACAGAAAAGAAGTAAACAGAAAAGAAGTAAACAGACAGAAAAGAAGTCAAACAGAACAAGAAGTAAACAGAAAAGAAGTAAACAGAAAAGAAGTAAACAGAAAAGAAGTAAACAGAAAAGAAGTAAACAGAAAAGAAGTAAACAGAAAAGAAGTAAACAGACAAGAAGTAAACAGACAGAAAAGAAGTAAACAGAAAAGAAGTAAACAGAAAGAAGAAGTAAACAGAAAAGAAGTAAACAGAAAAGAAGTAAACAGAAAAGAAGAAACAGAAAAGAAGTAAAATAAGCAGAAATATGCAGTATTTCTGTTGACTTTCAAGAGTAGACATGACTTATTAGATTGAGTTAACATAAAGCGCAGACTTGAAAATATGGCTGTGAAGCATTTGCCTTTGGCAAAGTGAAATTTAATTTTTACACAGGCCAGTTTACTTTTCTAAATCCCCCCCTTTTTTTCTTTACTTTCTGGAATGTGAAAGTGGAAGCGGTTAAAAGCGCTGGCCCTTCAGACAAAAGGTATCAAGGGGATGTAAAAAAAAAAAAATAAAATGTAGACCTATCCTAGTAATGAATATATTCATAAGAGAGAGAGAGAGAGAGAGAGAGAGAGAGAGAGAGAGAGAGAGAGAGAGAGAGAGAGAGAGAGAGAGAGAGAGAGAGAGAGAGAGAGAGAGAGAGAGAGAGAGAGAGAGAGAGAGAGAGAGAGAGAGAGACAGAGAGAAGAGAAGATAGAGACAGAGAAAAAAGAGCAAAAAAACACCAAAAAAAGCACAGAAAGAAAAAAGGTAGAAAAAGAAGAAAGACTGGGAAAACCATACAATGTCTGCTACCTTAGCAAAACACACTTTCTATCCTCTCTTTCTTTCT
>CM065684.1:26330338-26332838 GCA_017654935.2 Phymorhynchus buccinoides
TCTCTCTCTCTCTCTCTCTCTCTCTCTCTCCTATGAACAAGAAAACTGCTTTGATTGAGTGTTTTAGGTATTGATCAGTTGGTTGATTGATTTCATTGATTTAATTACAATTAATCAAATTATTATTTTTAGTTAGTTAGTTAGTTAGGTATTATTTATTTATTTGTTTATTTATTTATTTATCTACTACCACTCATTCATTCTTTTTTTTCTTTTAATTGCTTGGTTCAACATCATTGATTGATTTTGTTTCAACTATTTAATTGAGTCATCATTTATTTGCGTTATTCATATGTATTGCTATCTTTTATTCTTCCCTATTGTAATCCCCATCCCCATAACATGGGCTTCATGGCCTGGTTAATTAAACCTTCCGAATCCGAATCAGAATCCGAATCTCTCTCTCTCTCATACTGACTTTTTGTTTCACTTGGATTCGTTTTTCCGTTCCCTTTTTGATTACCTCTCTTCCCCACCTCTTTAATCAGTGGTGTCCTTGTTTCTCGATTTTCTTTCCATTTTTTGTTCTTCCTTTTTCCCCCCTCCAGTTTTATCTCTGTGGAAAACTCCAACTCACCATGCCAAAGTTGATTGATACCAATTTAGAGACCGATTTATTTGGTTACGAATCATTTGCGCCGATAAGAAATGTACTCTGTTGCGAGTTTGACATCAATATGTATATTATAATAGTAAAAGTAGGCACATTATAAACTTCAAGCTTGTTGATGCCATTGTTCATCTTTGGATAACTTGTTATATTGTTGTTGGTGAGTAAAACCTATTCAAACCAATTGCGCTGAAGAATTATTTTCGAAACACGATTTCATAATGTTAATGTCCCTTGCAGAATTATATCGTTGGTTCTAGAGTTAGCGTTACGTCGGGCGCTGAAACATTCCGAGAAACGTCTATACATGTGCACTTTCTTTTCTTTTAATACTGTCACTGTGTTACATTTATATATGTTGTATAGAATGTTGACCCACGTAGAATGAATACATTCTATGATGAGATTGTAGAATGTATACGACTGGTTCATAGAATTCATACATTCTATGAAAATGAAACAGAGAATGCATGCTTTCTACAGCGAAATTGTAGAATGTGTACATTCAATGGACAAACTTATGGAATGTTGACGGGAACCTGATGTGTCATAGAATGTTGACGGACCTTTACAAATGGTTTGATACCTTGTTATCATGCACTCACTGGTCGAGAACCACTCAGGAACAAGGCGCTCATACGGTTGAAAAGCACGAAGCGCCATCGATATTTGTTGAGGATATTTGTTTAACTGTTCACTCACTGGCAGGGTGAGTTTTTGGATGTTGTCAGACAGGCAAGGACCAAAGCCAACAACAAATCCGACAAAGGATGTCCTCATGAGATTGGATCTGATGACAGTTGGTGGGGTGGAGATCAAAGCTCACCAAAAGGAGAAAGAACGATGACGAGCCCATGATTGATTTGTCGTCTATGTTTACAAATGTGGTTACTATGTAATGTTGAGAGACGCCCCTCTAGGCTTGTTTATTTTTCTTAAACTGTTCACAACATTTACGCGACGCATTCACTTAGTTTTCAGTAAGCTAATGACGTGACGTACGGCGTGTTGTGTGTGTGTGTGTGTGTGTGTGTGTGTGTGTGTGTGTGTGTGTGTGTGTGTGTGTGTGTGTGTGTGTGTGTGTGTGTGTGTGTGTGTGTGTGTATGTGTGTGCGTGTGGTATGTGTGCGCGTATGTGCGGGTGCGTGCGTTCGTTCGTTCTTTAATTTAACGTCTATCCACCTTACAGTGATCTTAAACAAAAATGTGGAGGAAGTGGAGGTGGAGTTTCTCCCATATTTCGTCTTTACCCTTTAAATTTTGAAACTGTGGGTGAAAATACGCTTAGACCTCTAAACAGGGGGTGAACGTACCCCTTAGGCAAGGAGAACATCAGAAACCCTGTGGTCATGTGGTTGATCACTGTTTTCTGTATTTTTAATCAGCTGGACATTAATGAAGTCTCGAGTTTTGTTCTGTATGTGTTTGTTGCTTTGTCGTCTATATTTACAAAGTTGGCTATGTAATGTTGAGAGACGCCCCTCTTTCGAACATAGTCTACTGTCTACACCTTTGACCGTGTAATGCTGACGGGCTCCATTTCAGTTCGTGTAATGCATACATTCTACAACAAAACCCATAGAAAGTATATTGACGTCAACTTTCTACAAAAATCCCATAGAATGTACACATTCTACATTTTAGGCAATGGAATGTATACATTCTACGCGGGTCAACATTCTATGCAACATACATATATATAAAAGTAGGCATGCTGCAATCGCCGCAATTGATTATGGCAAAATGGGGCAATAATGTAGATTAACAACCCAGTCGCCTCTTCTTTTTTTTTACAGTAGATTGAGCAGTTAAACCTCTATCGTTTTCTAGATATAGCGTCAATGTCCATCCATTTAGACAATATAATCGATAACAGCATAGGGAGGACAA
>CM065684.1:26337838-26345338 GCA_017654935.2 Phymorhynchus buccinoides
GGAATGCTCGATTCAGTCAATGGCCTTTCTATGGGCCAGACTCCTCAGGTCCAAAAGGAGGTCCCTGACGGATGAGGTTTTGCAAGAAACACGTCAAGATCACAATAAAGACAGCCTTTTCAAAGGATCGGGCCACTCACTTTACTGTGGTTTCCTATAAATCAAACCGTCAGAACAGCGATTCCTCCTTGGCGGAGATGCCGGAGAGAGAAGCCATTTTGGATGGGGTGGGTGGAGGACACTCATTGTGGTTGAAGCTTTTTCTTCTTTGTAGTGCAGTAAAAGAAAACAATTTGAGCTATTTCCTTTGTTGTGAGCGAAACCCCTTTTATTTTGGTAAAATGTATAAAATAAAACAAAATAAAAAATTAGAAAGGCTTGTATTGTGAAAATCTCGTGCAAATCTCGGACATTAGAATAGAGAAGGCACATGCCGTCTCTTTCACTGAAAGAATTTGACTTCCAGCACCTCCGCCAAGGAGGAATCGCCGATTTGACGGCTTGATTTCTAGGAAACCAAAGCAAAATGAGTGTTGCTATCTCTGTAAAACGTGTTTTCCTGGTGATCTCGACGTGTTTCTTGCAACAACAAAAACTCATCCGTTAGGGTGCCCCTTTCAAGGCATGGAATTACTGAGCGGAGCCACCTGCTTTTCCGCATGGAGACGGCACGCATCGATAGCCAGAAGATTGATGAAGCTCTGCATTCTGAACTGTAGAGAGGATTGGGGGCTGTAGTTTTGGACATGCCATGTGAGATACTCATGTGTAGGATATCTGGAACACAACACGTGCCAGACGTATAACAGGAACTCGCTTATTGCATGGTTATGAACAGAGGTGGAGGAAAAAACCGGTTTGAACCGAAAAACCGGTGCTAAACTTTCGCGGTTCGAAAAACCGGTTCGAGTTGCTCTGAACCGGTTTTTTAACTGCACACTGAAAGTAAGTTTTTTCTTAGAATAACGCATTCTTTTCGAAAAACAATACTAATTCTCAGCGAAGATTGGGTGTTTGCAAACCAAGAGTAGCTGTTTCTAGTTTGTGGTGGTGTATGGCTTTGACTTTGTATTGACTGAGTGTTGATCGAGTTGATTGTGTGTGTGTCATAAGTCATAAGTTTCTTTATTGTGTGTGTGTATGTGTGCGCGTGCGTGCGTGTGTGTGAATATTCTGACAAATAAATATGTGTTTGCATAGGTGAAACTAGTGATGCGAGTACTGGTTACAAAAACCGGTTCGACAACACCGGTTCGAAGAGGGAAAACCGGTTTAAAAACCGGTTCGGATTTTTGAACCGGTTCTCAACTCTAGTTATGAATCCATCTTTGAGAAAGCAGCGAACTTTGTAAATTAATCTCCGAATCACTATGTGTTTCACATCCATCAGAACGCATTTCGTTGAACAATGAGCAGCGAACAGCAATATGGAGTGTTTGAATGGGATGTAATACAATCGCATAAGATTATGTAATGAGGCTTTATACTGAAATTCCTCTGCCCCTTTCTCGTGCACTGAGATGCGAACGCCACCTACTTAAGATAATCGCCCTTGCCTGTCCGGAACTAGTAGTATTTAGCCACAGAAACGACTATATGCCCCTGACTAGTCACTACCAGGTGGCGTGGTCAAGCCAGTCCGAAAATTATCGCCCTTTCGTGTCGCCAAGATGTAGTATAAAGCCCCATTTTTCGGATACTGCTGAAGGCCTGGTATTGCAGTACCTCCAGGATCTGCTTTGAAAGATGGTTGGTTGATGGATCGTCCCGTATGTGCTGTTTTGCAACCGAGTGGACGTAAAATCTCACTTTCATTCGTGCTAAATGGGTATGGTCATGTTGATGTGAAATTGTAGATGCATACAGAGCGACATAAGAAACGTACACCACCACCACCCCAAACCCTGCGTTTCTTTTACAATACCACTGAAGACATAATTAACACTCTTCTTCACATCTTTTTCATGGACACTGAACTTAAAGATCCACCAGATCATTGTGTCAAAATCACGGGTTTCACGTTTTTTCCCTGGTAAGAAATCTTGTTTTGACCAGGTTTTACTCCCATACAAATGTCCCCAAATTGAACACGAAACATAATTTTAAAGAGCAGCCTCAATTTCAAGGTGGGGGCATTTGTATATGGGTCACAGCTACCCAGAAAATAACCCCACATCTTGACCTTTACCAAATAACCAAGGGACTTAATCGTGGTGAGTCAGTGTATATTTAAGTTGAGTGTGCTTTGCTTCGTTTGTTTATTATCTACTTCACACCACAGGGAAATACAAAAACAGTGCCAACGCGAAATTGTAAAAAACAGTATAAACAAATACTCATGAATATTTTGGAGACAATTCTATTGTAAGAAAAGAAAAACAGTCCTAGTATATATATACAGCATTAGCACGCTACTATCAAGTAACAATAATGCTGTGTTTGCATGAAGTCAGACATCAGTCTTGATGTCAGACAGCAGCAGCAGCAGCAGTAGCAGCAGTAGTAGCAGCATATTCGTCGTCGTCGTCGTTGTCGTCGTCATTATCATCATTATCATCATCATATCATCATCATCTTCTTTCTCTCCTCTCTCTTCTCCCTCCCCCCTCCCCCCCCCCCCTCTCTCTCACTCTCTCTCTCTCTCTCTCTCTCTCTCTCTCTCTCTCTCTCTCTCTCTCTCTCTCTCTCTCTCTCTCTCTCTCTCTCTCTCTCTCCCAAGTTCATAATAGCACCTGCTTTGCTATCTTTATGTTCAAATATGTATGTGTAATAGTATGCATTGCCATGTTTGTATTCTATGTTCGCATATTTATGTATCAAGGGCAGATTGGCAGAATAGGCGTTGCCTAAAATCTTATAATCTTGAAAAATGAAGTTCACGTTTTCAAAGTTGTCCAAGTGTTGTTCTCCCAAGTTCTCTCCCTCCCTCCCCCTCCCTCCTCTCTCTCCAATGTTTCACATAGTCCCCGGTATCACTTAGTGCCGTTGCTTCTCCCCTCAGATGGACAGTCACGATCCCGCCTCCCAGGGGTCCCCTGAGTGATGCTACCATCACGTGCGGGACTAAGAGGAGGAATCATCATCAATTACGTAGAGTGTAAATGGCCACAAGGCCGCTGAAACTCGGTGAGTACCGTAACATTGCTCTTTTCAATGTGTAGGTACGTCCATTTCGACCGGGAAAATCACGTAGGATTTCATCAAGTTGACGTAAACAAATTAGACTAACAGGTCTGCGCGTTGGTTGGGTACATGCTTACCCCCCCCCCCCCCCCCCCCCTCCACTCCCTTGAAATCGTAGAGATTGAAAAGAAATGACGTCATGCATGCGTCATTGTTTGCGTTATGTTTTAGGGGTACACAACCCCCTTTGGTACTCTATAAACAACACAGCAACGACATACACTGGAAACAGGAGTTCATCAAGCAAAAATTGTACTCAATATTTAGAAATGCACAGCATTGGTTGCAACACATTTTACTATCAAGGACGTAAAGGAACAGCAATTGGCCACACTTTATAATGCAGAAGACCAGTGGTCACTGCCACTGACCAGTGGTCACTTTGACATATAGTCCACATTTTCACTAGCTTGTGAGTGTGTAATGAGCACTATTGTACAAAGTAGATGACCAGTGGTCAGTGACAATGACCAGACAATGACCAGACAATCGTTACATTTTGGGCAATAATGTTGCCCGCAATGCAACGACATTTCAAATCGTTACATTCGGGGCAATGTTGTTAGCCACCATGTAACAATCGCTACATTTTGGGCTTTACCATGCACTCAACGGCGAAACGCGGCGATCCGCGCAGCGATGGTCCTTGATAAATGGTCAACCTATGACGATATTTTTCACGCCAGAGGGCAGTCAATGCACTAGGGGCTTATCACACGATTTTCTTACTTGGGCGTAGTGGGAGAGAGAGTGATGGTAGGACCACTCACTGTCTCTCTCTCTTTCTTTATCCCCAACTAATAATATAGAGAGGATTAGCCCCACACGAGCGTCATGCCCTCTGGTGTGAGAAAAATCGACCTAAGTCTCTCATTGGGGGCACACAAAAACGCACACTATCCAAAGGCGCACGGCAAAATGCGCACAATTTTACCGTCCAAAGGCGCACGCTTCAACCGTTCAAAACTTGAGCTCATTCTGCTGAGCATTTGTATCATTGCAATTCTGCGTACCCAGGTATTCCTTGTTTTTCAGATAGGTTAGGGATAGGGATAGGGATAGGGTTAGGGTTAGGGTTAAGAATAGGGTTAGGGTTAGGAATAGGGTTAGGGATAGGTTTAGTCCTAGTCCACCCGTCTCAAAAACAACTGTGCGCTTTCGGATTGTAAATATCGTGCGCTTTTCTACCATAAATATGTGCGCCTTTTGACGGCTGTGCGCGTTTGGGAAAAAGCAATATTGTGCGCTTTTCGACTGTTGCCGATAAATTCATCCCGACTCACAACTCCTTTGTGAAAGGCAAAGGAAAAACCCGTGTGCAAGTCGACGGTCACATGAAGAAAAATGAAGAAAAATAAAAACAAGGTCACGACGGCAAAATGGTTTGCGCGGATGCCTACCTCTCATGGTGACACACCAGCACACAAGATTTGACGTGATTCGGTCAACCCGTTCGAAAGATATCCTTGGGACAGACAGAAGGAGAAAAAATGACCCTCCGATTTTCAGGCTCCAGCGATCTTTTTGACCTTGACCTTGACCCTGATCGGTATGCCATCATCAGAAACGGGCATAAGCCAAACCACCTTCATACCAAGTTTCAACATCCTATGTCGATCGGTGCCCGAGATATGGCTAAAAATAGATTTTCGGTTTTCAAGGTCGTACGTCAAGGTCAAGGTCACGACTGCAAAATGATTTGCGCTGATCTCTTTCTATTAAGGTGGCACACCTTCACACAAAATTTGACGCGATTCGGTCAAGCGGTTCGGGAGTTATCCTTGGAACAGACAGAACAAACAAACAAAACAAAACAAAACAGACAAACCAGCCCATCGCAAAGTCCGATCACCTTCGGTGACGGACAATAAAAAGGGAAAACGCTTGCACGCTTCCCTTTTAAGGGTTTATTGTACTGTCCCAAACAGTTCTCTTACTTTCACTTTTGTTCCGCTCTGGAAAAGATCTCTAAAAGTACACTGGCCTTCATTAATCTCCACTTTTTTGCCTATGCCCACTCAAGCAGCAATAAATGTAACTGTGTAAGCATCAGTTCCTCGGGGCTTTCTGGACACATTGAAGTGGTTCATGAGACATCATGTAAACTGAAATGTTGCCTTGCGCCAACAGCAGTGGGCACACCCAATGTTCACACTTTTTGTGTAACCACGCTTTCGTCATTTTCAAATTTGTGGGTGGTATTGCTTGTGTCGAAACTAATCCAACGAATGCCATCATTGAAAGAGACACTCCCCGTGGGAGTACTCGGGGGTCGTTTTTAAAAATAGTTCCCCCACCTTCTGGAAGTTTTGTGCTTGTAACTTCCTCTAATCTGCCACTCTCTTTGACTCTGCCTTTTCCCTTTGCTTTCCATCATCTACTATCTTTCTGACTTATTGGCCCATTCTCCTGCCTTTTTTCAAATAAATCTTCCAACTTATTTTTTCTCATTTGAGCTACTCCGAAATCGGAATGTGTCGGCTGTACGCAGCGGGGAGACCAGTGAAAACTGAAAACCAGACACATACGTACCTTACCCATTATGGCCATATGGCCTGGGAACGCAGAAGAAGAACAAGAAGAACAAGAAGAACAAGAACAAGAAGAAGAAGAAGAAGAAGAAAGAGACATCTGCACAATTTGGGCCGTTCTATTACGCGCAGATAAAATGCACGTAAGTAGTTTCTTTTGCCGGTCAGTATATATTACGCTAAAGTGTTGTTGTTGTTGTTTTTGTTGTTGTTTTTGCTGTCCCATCTTCTGGGCTGTACAGTGGCGTTGCTCCCACGCCGCTCGTTCCGAATCCCAATTCGCAGCTACACCCGGGTTTGTTCAAGTCGCAGAAACCGAGACCAGCAGTCCAAGGGGAGCGAAAGTATTACTCCCGAGTCCATTGTTTTGTCTGTGGAAGTGTCTAAAGTACAGCGGTTTCCCCTCCATTTAAACAACAAATAAAAAAAAATGCAATCCCCAAAGTCTTTTACGCACCGCGCATACATCTTTCCTGCAGCACCGCAGGGGTGTTCGTTCCTCTCCCTACTGCGCCTGCCAAGCAGTTCGGTGATCTCCCGCAATCAAGTATTGAAGAGCCCAGGGACGACCAGACGTAGTTTACACCTCAGATTAAACAGTCCACACCACATTTATCTGGCGGGCTAACGATCGTGTGCACTTTAGACGTACGCTTGCAAAACCCGCATAAGTGCTCCAGAGAGAGGCATGGAGTGCAATTACGCTTCTTCTTCTTCTTTTTTTACCTAATAATATAATTGAGAAAGGGGTTCCCTTCTTGCTTTGCGCGTGAGGATAACAACACTTTCGCGATGTTGAGATGTGTGACTGCCTGCAGTGATAATACAATGCTTTTTAGAGAAAGTGGTAACGTGATCTCTTGGGATCTGGTATGATAAAAGAAGGGAGAATTAAACAAAAGTGAGAACTGTTGGGCTTTGAAACAGTCTGGTATATTAATTATGACAAAACGATGGTTCAACCGCCCCCCCAAAAAAAAACCCCACAAAAAAACAAAAACAAAACACGCAAAACAATATGAACAACATCAATGTTATAATGCGAACAGTTCCTCTCTGGTTTGTTTATCAAGCAGTACAATTCCAACATTTAGCGATTCTCTGTAGCAATATGTGTGCCGTTGCATGAAACATTTCAAAAGAACAAAAGGAAACAAATTAGCCAAACACAAATATTTCATTCTGATCGCTTCTCGGCCTTTTGGCTACGACAGTGATTCAGGAACATAATTTTTTGTTTATACCCTGGTTGGTTTGTTCAGCCCGTCGTACATGGCGAAAGCCGATACGCGACGTTAAACTGAACTTCCATCCAAACAAAAAGAGATGTCCACAAATGTACAGAACGCGTCCGATTCAATGGCAGCATTTCTCTCGCCTCCGTGTTGAAACCAACTGGATCAGACCCGCATGTTCCGATAGCTGACCAGCCTGCCAATCAGACAATCAGGCCGACAGAAAGAAAATCATCTTAGCATAGCATAGCATAAATGGCACTATAGGCTATTTTGCTTTAGCCTTTTGCCCTCTAAATATGTTTTTGATTTTTATTTGGTTTGGCTTCATTCACTGATGACTACTAAGGCATCTGTGTTTTATTCCTTTAAATCTGTATATTAACTGAATACATTTTGTTTTGGAAAAACTTGTCTATGATATTTGTGAATGAATTTAATGACTTTGCATTAACTGCTTCATCGGGAAGGTTATTCCATGCATTTATTACTCTGTTAGTAAAAACATTTTTACTTCTGGAAGTCATGTGCTTGTAACTTCCGCTATTCTT
>CM065684.1:26350338-26362838 GCA_017654935.2 Phymorhynchus buccinoides
CGCGCACGCACAGAACACGACACGCACACACGCACACACACGACACACACCAACGCAACACGCGCACGCACAACATAGACACACGCACAGCACCACGCACACACACACACACACACACACACACACACACACACACACACACACACACACACACACACACACACACACACACACACACACACACACACACACACACACACGCACACGCACACACACACACACACATACACACACGCAAACGCGGGGGCCGCACACGTACACACGCGCGGACACGCACACACGCACACGCACGCACGCACACACACACGCACACACACACACACACACGCACACACACACACACACACACACACACACACACACACACACACACACACACACACTTACACACACACACCACACACACACACACACACACACACACACACACACACACGCATACGCACATAAATAAGTACAAAGACCAACACAAAATCGTAGGAGAGGAGAGGCTTAGAAAGACACACGACGACGACGACAAAAGAAGTCCACTCTATTGATCCCAGCAGACAGTCTATGGTGGAAGCTGAAAGAAAGCAGCATCCCTGAGGGGAAATGGTACAGTAGGATGCATTGCGGTTCGCCTCTTCGTGGAGGAGGGGAAGTAATTGAGACAATACGGCTGATGAGTTTTGAGAGGTTTTTCAGAAGAGGCTGTACTGTACGTGAGCGTTGATTGAGTAGGTGTAGGTATTAGGTATCTTATAGTCACAGAGGCGTCTCTGTGAAATTCGGGTTGCTCCCACCCGGGGCATGCGATTTTTGCGTGACTGATGAGGAAGGAAATGGGTGGGGGGTAGGTAAATGTTGACCCAATGACAACTTTCTCGTTGCCACTGGCTTTAACGTGTGATAAGTGCATGAGCACACGAGAACTCGGTTTATCGTCTCATCCGAAAGACTCCACGTTCAGACCGTAAGGCCTAGTGAAAAGTGAGAGGAAAAATCCCCTGTACCCAAGCTGGTTCGAACTCGGGTTTACTTGACACGAGGCGAACGCGATACCTCTGTGCCACTCTACACCACAGGTATTGGCTTATACTTATAGGAAAGATAGGAAGTGAGACGATGAAGAAGGCAAAAAGATAGTGGAGGGGATCGGGAGAAGGTTTAGGCAATTCCTTTGGCAACAGACGATCGTGTCGACTTAGGTCTATCTAACCCTTTCACCGCCAAAGTCGCATTTTAGCACCACAGTGATTTAACACCTATGTCACTAAAAAAACCCATCAAATTGGGGTCTATTATCCAAAGACCCCATTGTCTTAGTTTTGGGAAGTAAGGATAGACCTTATTTTATATGTGTCACAGAAGAATCCCCAATACTGCAGATGGATTTTGTTCTCTACCCAGGTAATTTCAATGGACATTTTTGGCTGAAATATGGCTGGCGGTGAAAGGGTTCAAATGTGTTGTTGTTGTTTTCTGAAGACTGAAAAACTGTATTTTACAAGGATTTTAGACTGTAGGACAAGCCTATTCTTCCAATCTGTCCTTGGAACGAAAACATGACTGAAATAAAAAATAAAATAAAAAGAAAGAGAAGAGAAACAGGTATAGACGCAGATAATAATGCAAGACATCAAAGTAAAGAGAGTTTGAGCAAAGACTCTAAAGGGGTAAGATGGACAACTTAAGGGCTGATAGAGTTATCGTTAGTGGGGTAGTTATCCAAAGTATAACTGACTCATGAAAAGATAACTCTCTCAGGTTTGAAAAAAAGAGTGAATGTAACCTAAATGTGTCACGTTTAAAAGGGACACAACCAGTGTTTCTGTCCTCACTACTCATATAGGGAAAAGGGGACCGGGTGTTAGTCTTTCTTTTCAGTGTCTTTGGTTTGAGCGAAACAAAATAACCCAAACAACTAAAATAAAGAAACTAAACGAAGATGGGCTAACCTTATTAAAGGAACACAACTCCCCATTACACTACTTATCCTCTCCCCCCCCCCCCCCCCCCCCCCCCCCTTTAAAAGTGCTATTATTCTAAAAAAAATTGTCATTTGTCTCAGAATTGTCTTCTTTTTTTCGTAATCAATTGAAACCACCAATTCAAGTTCAGCATTGCTCATTATTATCCATGTTTGCTTTTAATTCCCAATTTGATTCTCTGTCAATTATTCATGTGCCAATTTTTGTTTCATTTTCTTGACTTGATTGTTTTTATGTCAATTTGTCTTTGCCTGATGCATGGTGTGAGTGTGTGAGTGAGAGGGCCACGTGCAAAAGAAGCTATTGTAGCTGATCCTTTTTACCCTCAATATAAAATATTCGTATTACACACAGCTAGGCGGTGGTGTCCTAGGTGGCTCTGGTGGGGAGTTATGTGCCTTTAATGGAGAGTTGTCTGCCTTTGTTCACTTTCATTACCTTCTCTCCTTGCCTTATTATTGAAGTGTTTAATCACTGATTAGCTTACAAAAATCGATAATACAAAAAGGGGCAGAGGGGGAATACGTCAATACAAACCTGAACGGCACGGACTACAAAAACACTGCAATAATCTTATGGGGGTGGAAAAGTTAATTCAGTTCTAAAGGCGAATAACTCTAAAGAAACCCGTTTTCAGACTCCTTTCTCTTCTTTATTAAAAAATGTTCTACAGCTATCTAAATTAATACAAAATTCGGGACTTTACTGGTTTCGTACTGCCTCCGGGCATTGCCTCCAGTATTGTTCACACCATATTTGTATTTACAAATGTCTCATATGTGTCTGATTCAGACCAAGAGGACGTAAAACTCCATTTTCTCCTCCTCCTCCTTCTCTTCTTTATTTTATTCATGGAATTTTGAAGGTCTTGTACAAATCTCTCTCTCTCTCTCTCTCTCTCTCTCTCTCTCTCTCTCTCTCTCTCTCTCCCTCTCTCTCCCTCCTCCCCCCCCCCTCTCCTCTCTCTCTCTCTCTCTCTCTCTCTCTCTCTCTCTCTCTCTCTCTCTCTCTCGTTTCTCACACTTCCTCTCACATAATTATTTTAAGGTTTCTGTGACTTTTTAAGGAAGAACATTTCAGCTGTAATGTCAAGCGTATCCGTATCACTTAATTAATATGAATTTCAATCACGCGCGCTACACTTAAATCATCTAGACTGTGATATTTCACACAAATGGGGAAGACGGGGTAAAAAGCCTATGGGCGGGTAAGAAGCCCATGCCAATTATCTCATGAAATAAAGAAAATGTCAGTCAAATTTGCCCATGAGACGAATGCTAGACATTAACACTCGTCTCATGGGCAAAATGTGACAGACATTTTCTTTATTTCATGAGATAATTGGCTTGGGATTCTTACCCGCCCATAGGCTTTTTACCCCGTCTTCCCCCATTGATAGATATCAGGAGAATAAATTCGAAAATGTATTAAAACATACAGTATTCTTTGATTTCCTTCTTTTGTCTTTCCCTTCGCATTACTGTCACCTTATACGGTTATAGCTTTTGAATCTTCAACAGGCGAACAAAATTATGATTTGTCGTTTTATTATGTCAAGTATTTTAACCCTTTCACCGCCAAAGTCGCATTTTAGCACCACAGTGATTTAACACCTATGTTACTAAAAGGCATCAAATTGGGGTCTATTATCCAAAGACCCTATTGTCTCAGTTTGGGAAGTAAGGATAGACCTTATTTTATATATGTCACATAAGAATCCCCAATACTGCAGACATATTTTGTTCTCTATCCAAGTAAACTTAATGGAACTTTTTGGCTGAAATATGGCTGGCGGTGAAAAGGTTTCGGGTTGTTTCGATTTCAGCTTAGATCACTTCTTCTGTCACTCGCTTACGCTCAGTCATTCACTCACTCACTTCACTCGATTACTTATAGGCCTACCCATAATACATGCGCACACGTGTGCGCGCATTACATATACACGAATACAGTTCTAATTTATGTGTATGTCCGATTCACATAATACCCCTCTCTCTCTCTCTCTCTCTGTCTGTCTGTCTGTCTCTCTCTCTGTCTGTCGGTCTGTCTCTCTGTCGGTCTATTTCTCTGTCGGTCTCTCTGTCTGTCGGTCGGTCGGTCGGTCGGTCGGTCGCACGGTCTGTCTGTCTCTCTATCTGTCTGTCTCGTCTCTGTCTGTCTGTCTGTCTCTGTCTGTCGGTCTGTCGTCTCTGTCGGTCGGTCGGTCGGTCGGTCGGTCGCACTGTCGGTGTCTCTGTCTGTCTCTCTGTCTCTCTCTGTCTGTCTGTGTGTCTCTGTCCGTCTGTCTGTCGTCCGTCACTCTCCGTCTCGTACGTCGTCGTCCGTACGTCTTTCCGTCTCGTACTCTCTCTCTCTCTCTCTCTCTCTCTCTCTCTCTCTGATGTATGTCTCTGTATCTCTCTCTCTCTTTTCTTCTCTCTTTCAGTCTCAAACACTCTCTCTCTCTCTCCCCCCCCCCCCCCTCTCTCCCCCCTCTCTATATCTGTGGTTGTATGTCTTTGTGTGTGTGCGTGTATGTGTATGTTTTCCCATTTTCCCATTCGTTTGTTCAGCCCTCAAACACACACTGTCAAGCTTCCCTAGTGATTTCCCCCCAGAATCTCCGTGTACTTCCCTCTTGTCGGTTTGATGAAGCATCTTTGATATATCAGAGTCTCCTGACGCTAGAAGAGTTAAACTTCTTTGTTTTACTTTCACCTTTCCAAACACCACCCATTTACCCACCCACCTACCTACACACACTTTTTAAAAAAGCTTATAGAGCTTTGGGTGTTTTCTTCTCTTTTTTTCTCTCTTTTATTTTGAGCTGATATTTTCATCTTTTTTGTTTTTTTGGTCTCGCAGAATATCAAAACTTTGCGTTTTGCTTGTTTTGATTTTCTGGACTATTCTCGGGCAATCATTTCGCTGAAAACTAATCTTTTCTGGGGAAGCGAAGTGAAGGGACTAGAGAGAGAGAGAGAGAGATGAGAGAGCGAGAGAGAGAGAGAGAGAGAGAGAGAGAGAGAGAGAGAGAGAGAGAGAGAGAGAGAGAGAGAGAGAGAGAGAGAGAGAGAGAGAGAGAGCGGAGCGAGAGAGAGAGAGAGAGAGAAACGAAACGAAACGAATTTTTATTTATACAGGGTAATGAGATAAGCATTGCTTTTTTTTACACTCAGCCCTGTGGGCAAACAAGAAAACTAACAGACCAACAAATAAATAATGCAAAAACATTATAAAGTAACATATAAGCATCAAAGCAATCCTTCAAACCATCATCAAGAATAACAATATATACAAAATAGCAATGTAAGAGGGAGAAGAGTTAAGGACAACAGACAGACAATATAAGGAAATTGAAAAGCATGTGTGTGTGTGAGAGAGAGAGAGAGAGAGAGAGAGAGAGAGAGAGAGAGAGAGAGAGAGAGAGAGAGAGAGAGAGAGAGAGGGGGGGGGGGGGGGGGGGGACGGACAGATAGCTTGGCAGACAATAGGTAAACAGACGAGATGAACAGACGAATATACAGGCATGTGTCAGGTGTAATGATACATTATTTAAAAATCATTTGTAATAATATAATCCTTGAATTGTTTCATGAAAGATGGATGACTTGATATTTGTTTTAAATACACGGGTAATGCATTCCATAGTGAACCTCCGGAATAGTGCAGACTGGATTTATATAAATCTAATCTTGGTCTATGAAGAACAATTTTGTGTATGTGTCTCTTATTATTCAACTGAAATTTATTTGTTATTCTGGAAGGCGCCATTCCAATCATTATTTTGTGCATAAGCCTTCCTTTGTTAAATTTTAGTCTGTTTTTGAGTGGTAGAATATTCAGAACCTTAAAATCTTCCAAAGTTAAAGAACTTTATTTTAAAAGAACCAGTTTTAAGGCACGATTATAAACGCGGACAAATGGTTTAAATGTCTTGTCACTGGCACAATCCCAAAGTGTTGAGGCATAGTCTATTAATGATTGGATGTGAGCACTAAAGAACTGTTTCTTAGCTTCGTAAGTGATAAAATGTTTTATTTTTGATAGCTGAAAGACTTTCTTTGATGTATTTCTGCTTAATTGAGAGATGTGGTCATTCCAGGATAGGTTATTATCAATAGTTATACCTAAAACTTTGTGAGACATTACTTGTTCTATTTTGTTATTATTTACACAAATATTTAGTGTGGTATTTTGGATGTTTTGATGTTTCTGTCTCGTAGTTATTAAGATGTGTTTAGTTTTTTCTGTGTTCAGTGACATATGGTTACAGTCAGTCCACTTAACGAGTTTATTTACGCTTTCCTGCAAGTTTACATATACAGTGTTTATATTTTGATGTGACGAGTGAAGCGTGGTATCATCAGCAAAGAGATCACATGGGGACGAAACAGAGAGGGGTAAATCATTGACATATAAAGAAAAAAGAATAGGGCCAAGAACTGAACCTTGTGGCACACCACTTGTTATACCACTGAAATTTGAACATTTATTTTCTACACAAACGCATTGTTGACGGGAACTTAGAAACGAAGATATAAGTGTAACAGTGTCAGCTGAAAAATTATAAATTGATAATTTACGAAGGAGTAGAGAGTGGTCAGGAGAGATTTATTAAAGCTGTATGGCATGAATGTTTTTCTCTAAAACCTGACTGGTTTGGATGCAAAAGGTCAAATGTGTCCATATGTAGTACGATGTTACGTCTGATGTGCTGCTCTAGTGGTTTGGACAGGACAGAAATAATTGAAATGGGTCTATAATTAGAGGGATCGTTTTGGTCACCTGATTTGTAAAGAGGAATAATTTTACTCGTTTTGAAATGTTTAGGGAAATAGTTTTTGTCAATACATAAATTATATATGTAAGTTAAAGACTCTGTAATGATTGGTGCACTGAGTTTTATAATGTTAGTGTCAATTTCATCTAAGCCTTTTGCTTTGGATTATTTGAGTTTGATTAAACTGTTATAAACTTCGAACACAGCTATGGTCAATGATGCGTTGATATGTTTTTCTTTGCAAAATTGTTTTAACTCGTGTAAGTCATTTTCTTTTGATTTGTCATTTTGAATAATCTGGTTTGCAATGTTAACAAAATAGTGATTAAGTTCGTCGGTGGAAATGTTTTTTGCAGAGGGTTGTTTTTTTATAAATGTGTTTATTTGTGATACAATTTATTGCTTTCCATATGGATTTAGAATCATTTTTAGAACCTGCTAGATCTTGGAAATATTGTTTTTTTGAATTACGTAACATGGTGGTAACTTTGTTTCTTTGCGTCTGGAATTGGTCTTGCTTCATAGAACCACTTAGTAGGTCTCTTGTGTTCATAGCATTGTCAATGTCTTTATCTATCCAGGGGGGCTTTGGTTTGTGCTTTACTCTTTTGCATCTAATCGGTGCATGCTTATTGTAAATATCAATGAAAGTGTTATACCAAAACTCTAATGCTTCATCCGGATCAGTGTAATGATAAATGCATGAAAGCTGGGACTGTGCCAGATCAAAGAGAAATATTTCCTCGTTAAATTTAGAAAAACATCTGTAATAAATTGTCTTGTGCCCAGCCTTAGGGATTTTTGAACCTTTTTTATTCCATGTTATGCAGATTGGTTTGTGATCACTGCAGCCAGTTAATGGTGAGCAAAGCTCAATAACGTTTTTCTTGTCGGTTACGTATATGTGGTCGATTAGAGTCTCTGATTTTGGTGTGACTCTAGTCGGCTTATCAATGAGTTGTGTTAACTGAAAGCTTTCGTATAAATGTGTCCATTGCGTTTGTGTTTTCATTAAATCGATATTAAAATCGCCGAATATTAACGTTTCTTTTGATTCCAAAATCACATTATCCATCATGGAGTTAAATTTGTCTTTCCAGTCTACACGCTCCGAAGGGTGTCTATATAGAAATCCTAATAACAATGGCTTTGTATGCTTAATATAAACCTCCAACCACAAGCATTCAACATCATACTTTTCAAAAACGGACATTGGCTTTAAGTTGATCGATTGACAGTAGTATACTAAAAGACCGGTTTGTTTTTGTTGTGATGGGTCTAATCGAATAATATTATACCCATTTACTGAAATGTCATTATTCGTTATATGGTCCGATAAGTGAGACTCACCAAAACAAAATATGTGAACAGGATTTCCAGAATTATGCAAAATCGAATTTGCTAATTTGTTAACAACATGGTTAATATTTAAATAGCCTATTCTTAAGCCTTCTTTTACTGGCCACGAAACAGTACAACTAGACATGGTTCTTGAATGTTGCATATATGCCACAATGTCCAACAACAGCAAAATAATAGAAAAGCTAATTACAGGTGGTCACGATAACAATGCCACCTATATGATGAAAATAAACTGATTTGATAAATGGAAACAATGACAATGAAAGGTCACCCAGCATACAAAACTGAAAAGGGTGGAGGGAAATAGGGGGATGCAACCTGAGAGCAAAAACACGACGAAAACAATAAGGCCAATATGAAAAACGAAGCAAAATTCAATCAATATAACATCAACTCGTAAGACGCTACGAAAGAGAGAGGGAGAGAGAGAGAGAGAGAGAGAGAGAGAGAGAGAGAGAGAGAGAGAGAGAGAGAGAGAGAGAGAGAGAGAGAGAGAGAGAGAGAGAGAGACAGAGAGATAGAGATAGAGAGAGAGAGAGATTAAATGGTCACTTGAAAGACTGTACGTATTTTACTTTTTTGAATATAAGTTACTTCGATGTGGGGGGGGGGGGGGGGGGGGGTGAAGCGGTGGTGGGTGCGAAAAGTCTGAAGCTGAAACATTGGAGTGTGGGGAGAGAGACGTGGGTGTTACTAATGTGTACCAAAGTATGATACTAGTGCAAACTTTGAATTGAAAGGAATCAGTTGCTCAAAGATTTCTATTTTCCATGTCGCTCGAATTTCTTGTCTAATGCTGCAGGTGTCTGAATCTCATACGCCTGGTGCAATGAGAAAATGTTGAACTGGATTATTTCCAAACCCCCGTAATATTTAGTCCGTCACCAAGACGGACTATTGCGATGGGCTGGTTTTTGTATTTTTTTTTTTTTTTTTTTTTTTTTTTTTTTTTTTTTTCTGTCTGTCCCAAGGATATCTCCCGAACCGCTTGACCGAATCGCGTCAAATTTTGTGTGAAGGTGTGCCTCCTTAATAGGAAGAGATCGGCGCAAACCATTTTGCCGTCGTGACCTTGACCTTGACGTACGACCTTGAAAACCGAAAATCTATTTTTAGCCATATCTCGGGCACCGATCAACATAGGATGTTGAAACTTGGTATGAAGGTGGTTTGGCTTATGCCCGTTCTGATGATGGCATATCGATCAAGGTCAAGGTCAAGGTCAAAAAGATCGCTGGAGCCTGAAAATCGGAGGGTCATTTTTTTCTCCTTCTGTCTGTCCCAAGGATATCTTTCGAACGGGTTGACAGAATCACGTCAAATTGTGTGTGCTGGTGTGTCACCATGAGAGGAAGGCATCCGCGCAAACCACCGTATTGCCGTCGTGACCT
Source organism: Phymorhynchus buccinoides (assembly GCA_017654935.2). Taxonomy (NCBI): domain Eukaryota; kingdom Metazoa; phylum Mollusca; class Gastropoda; order Neogastropoda; family Raphitomidae; genus Phymorhynchus; species Phymorhynchus buccinoides. The sequence continues at coordinate 26,359,827 of CM065684.1, forward strand.
TGACCTTGGCGTACGACCTTAAAAACCGAAAATCTTTCAGAGGCCATAACTCCCACACCGTTAGTGTTAGCGTCTTCAAATTTGGCATGAAGGTACTTTGGCTTATGCCCGTTCTGATGGTGGCATACCGATCAAGGTCAAGGTCACGGTCCGGGCGATCCGTAGGCCTTGAAAGTGATAGGGGTCTACACATTGGGTTTTAAGCCATATTTTCCACATTGGTACTTGACAGAAGCGCTTCAGATTGTGTGTGGTACTGTATACCCTAGAGAAGAAAACATCCGAGCATAAATTATCACCATGCTGACCTTGACCTTGAAGTGTGACCTTGAAAACCGAAATTTCCTTCTTTGCGCTATATGTTTCTTCTTCAAGCTGTATCTCGTGAACTAGAAGACAGAATCCCTTCCAATTTTGTGTCAGGATGTGACACTCTACGGGGTGTCGCAAGTGCGTGGCATTGCTGGTGACGGACATGTCTGCCGCTCGGCGACGCCCTTGTTTTATTTTTTTTGATGATTAAAATGATATGCTAGTAGTGTGGAATACATACTTCCCACACGTTGCAATGCCTTATTAATAATCATTACCGTCCCCTCCCTTTTCGCAGCTTTTAAAGGTCTCACTTAACCCAATCGTGTTCTTCTCCTTTTCCAGCATTTTATACTATAAGGGGGCGAGAGAGCGTTCACATTAGACGCGTAAGTTCCGTACGGAAAACCCTAAATTAGTGCATGAAAAAAAGATAAAAAGTTTACGCATATAGGGGAAATTCGGACACGTGCGCAAATCTTTTCCCTTCTTTGTCTCATTTATTTATGGATTGCGCACGGGTTTCCGCATGGAATATCCGCTTATGTGTGTACACGGCCTAAAAGAACAAAACTTAGTAGTTTCAATTGTTCCCCCACCTGGTTGTTTTAGCAACGTGGTTATTACACAGCATGGTTTCACAGTGATTATCGTTTTTCTGTACTAACGATCAACGATTTCCATTTCGGCAAATGTTAAGATCAGCTCCCTCCAGCTGTTCCCGCGTGTCTTAGCTTAACGAAAAAGGTCATGAATGGTGGGCCAACTTCACCCTGGAACAGCGCAGGGAGCTGATCTTAACATTAGCCTCAATTTCATATTCATGGCGACCTATTTTGTGTTTATGTTAACATTATCAGTAAGAATCAATAACTATATGCCGGCCATTTTCGGAAGAAAACGAAATTTCTACAGACTTTCCAGCCTGCTTTGCAACTGCTCCATTGACATCAGTGTCATCATCGGTGATAGGAGCATGTGGTGGTTGGAGCGAGCAATAATGTCAGCAAAGGGTGTTTCCTTCTTTCTGTAATCTAACAGAAAACACTTCCCACAATTGGAAACCTACCACAATGTATCGGGACAACCTTCTCAGAATCAGGAACAAGACCAACATTCTGTCCAATATGGAGCTGGTATGGAACATTCCTTATTAAATTAGAGAAGCAACTTTCAGTGGCAGAGCAGAGTCGCTTGTAAGTGGATTGCCAGTTGCCACTGCCGCGCTACAACACAATCTGTCTTCTGAAAATAGAAATATATTGAAGGAGAGGCGATTCGAATTTTTTTTTACTGGCACTGGTTGAGTCAAAGACACTGTCATACGAATAAGACAGACAAGCGGCCATTTTCCCCGAAATGCGTAGTGAGGACATAAACCCTGATTATGCCCCCCTTGAACCATGAACATCAGCAGTAATCTAACACTGGTTGTTACTGTTTCATAGCTTTTCTGGCCGTATTTGCAGCTTGGATAGAGCCGCCATTGTTAATGGGATCAACGATAACCCTATCAGCCCGGCTCACCGTAACTTTCCAGTTGTCTGTCTTATTCCCGTTATATAGTGTCTTTGGTACAATAGAGACAGAAAGAGCCGTGCACACACGTACGTTTCCTTTCAAAAGCTCATTCTTTTGCGTGTGTGCATAATAATAGTACGAGCATGTGTGTGTTTCCATGCGTGGATGCGCGTGCGCGTGTATGCACGCGCACTGACGTTTATATATAAGAAGTAAACAGACAGACAGTATATCGATCAGTGGGTTTAGTTGTTGTTGTTTCAGCCAAAGCATGAACTGGCCGGAACGCTTGAATATTTGATGCACAGACGGTATCAGACTCGTAATGTTGGATGGAGGAGTCTCTCACCAGGACAGACATAATACATGCATCGATTTGACGGAGGCACACGATATGGTATGGGTTTTACTGCTGATAGATTCTGTGTTTTGTTTTTCCCGCTAAAAGACTCTTTGTCTCGTTTCCCTGAGCTGCTAATCATGAGAGAGAACATGGAGTTTTACGTCCTCTTGGTCTGAATCAGACACATATGGGACATTTGTAATACAAATATGATGGGAACAATACTGGAGGCAATGCCCGGAGGCAGTACGAAACCAGTAAAGTCCCGATTTTTTAAATTAATACAGATAGCTGTAGCGGTGACCACGCCTTGGTTAAACCTCATCGGCTATGGCACCGCCACAAATACTGTCATGATTTTTAATTAAATGAAATAGAGGTGAATGCAAAATGGTGTTTTACGTCCTCTCGGTCATAGACACATATGGGACATTTGTAAATACAAAGATGGTGGGAACAATACTGGCTGCAATGCCCGGAGGCAGTGCAACACCAGTAAAGTCCCGAGTTTTTAACAATATAGATATGTACTATATGTACTGTGGATGAATTAGAGGAAGTTCAGGTTAGCGTCGCGTATCGGCTTTCGCCATGTACGACGGGCTGAACCAGGGTATAAACAAAACATTATGTTCCTGAATCACTGTCTTAGCCAAAAGGCCGAGAAGTGATCAGGATTTTTATTTATGATGCATTCTTTGTGTCATTTTATAATGAGAATACTGTACAACCCAGAGTGTACACTTGGACCAGTTACCTACGTGGTCATGGTGGCTAAGCTTTTTGCCTCTGATTGTTTCTCAGTTCCTATATCCCTAGTATAACCCAAAGACAAA
>CM065684.1:26370338-26372838 GCA_017654935.2 Phymorhynchus buccinoides
TTAAGGGAATGGGGAGCAAAACGAGCAATAGAGCAAAATACGGATGATAAATGGAACGGGGAATCTGTGGGGTGATGGTGGTAGTTACAGGACATAAAGCAAGATGGCGTCGATGAGAATGACTACAGAGGTCCTAATCTGTCAGTAAGCTTACTTCTTTGGCCAAAGTTTGCGTTTCTAATAGCTGCTTTACAACCAGTTCAAACAGTTCATGGATGTTTTAACTAAGCAAGGCCATTTTCTTGACTTGACATTCGTGCAGAATGTTAACCCTCTCAGTTTGGCTGGAAACCAGAGTTTGTGCTTTTTGATGTGTACGATTTTGACATTCTGCCGAAAATGAATTGCTAAAGACACACTATCAATATTTACATGCCTCTTTCAATCTGCATGTGCATACTATGCCTGTGTCTCTGTGTCTCTGTCTCTCTATCATGTCTGACTGTTTCTCAATGTGTCGCTCACTCACTCTCGTTCTCTCTCTCCATCTCTCCATCTCTCTCTCTCTCTCTCTCTCTCTCTCTCTCTCTCTCTCTCTCTCTCTCTCTCTCTCTCTCCTCTCTCTCTCTCTCTGTCTCTGTCTGCTTGTGTTTTTCTCCATGTGTCTCTTTCTGTCTCTCTGTCTTTGTCTGTCTGTCTGTCTGTCTGTCTGTCTGTCTGTCTGTCTGTCTGTCTGTCTGTCTCTCTCTCTCCTCTCTCTCTCTCTCTCTCTCTCTCTCTCTCTCTCTCTCTCTCTCTCTCTCTCTCTCTCTCTCTGTATGTATGTCTGCTTGTGTTTTTCCTCCATGTGACTCTTTCTGTCTCTTCTGTCTCTCTCTCTCTCTCTCTCTCTCTCTCTCTCTCTCTCTCTCTCTCTCTCTCTCTCTCTCTCTCTCTCTCTCTCTCTCTCTGTATGTCTGCTTGTGTTTTTCTCCATGTGTCTCTTTCTGTCTCTCTGTCTTTGTCTGTCTGTCTGTCTGTCTGTCTCTCTCTCTCTCTCTCTCTCTCTCTCTCTCTCTCTCTCTCTCTCTCTCTCTCTCTCTCTCTCTCTCTCTCTCTGTCTGCTTGTGTTTTTTCACCATGTGTCTCTCTATGTCTGTCTGTCTCTCTCTCTCTCTTCTGTCTCTCTCTCTCTCTCTCTCTCTCTCTCTCTCTCTCTCCTCTCTCTCTTCTCTCTCTCTCTCTCTCTCCCCTCCCTCTCTCTCCCTCTCTCTCTCTCTCTCTCTCTCTCTCTTCTCTCTCTCTCTCTCTCTCTCTCTGTATGTCTGCTTGTGTTTTTCTCCATGTGACTCTTTCTGTCTCTTCTGTCTCTCTCTCTCTCTCTCTCTCTCTCTCTCTCTCTCTCTCTCTCTCTCTCTCTCTCTCTCTCTCTCCCCTCTCTCTCTCTCTCTCTCTCTCTCTCTCTCTCTCTCTCTCTCTCTCTCTCTAGCACGTAACACACACACCCGCATTCACAAGCGCAAAGGCTACATGGCCATAATGAAGGAGAGAAAAGCAGTCACACAAGACGAAAGACACCTATAAACTCGCTCAGACCCACAAACAACCAGGGCCTGTCGTCATGAGTGCGGCTAAGACGACTAATTCGGTACGGAACATGCAAATTCAGTCTAAACTAGTCATCCGATTGGCAGTTTATAATAATTTGCATTTTCCATCCCGGTGTTGCATAAAATATTTTACCCAAGAAATAAATACTCTTTTCCTCATTCAAATTGTTGGCTGTTTGGGAAAGATTCGCTCCTAAATACATTCAGAGGCGTCTTGTGGCATGCAGGAAGAACAGAAGATTCATCATTAACCCTTTCACCGCCAAAGTCACATTTTAGCACCACAGTGATTTAACACCTATGTCACTAAAAGGCATCAGTCTTAGTTTTGGGAAGTAAGGATAGACCTTATTTTATCTATGTCACAGAAGAGTCCTCAATACTGCAGATGGATTTTGTTCTCTAACCATGTTAGTTTAATGGACAATTTGGCTGAAATACGGCTGGCGGTGAAAGGGTTAAATACTGAGAAGTCGGGGATATTTTTCTAATATTTATTATTATGTATTTGTGTTTGCACGGATGGTTGTTTATATCGTCCGCCATTTTGAAAAATACGAAACTAAGTGACATGACTTTGCATATCGATTTCTCTGCAAAAATGTAGATTCACCACCCTCCCGCTCTATTTCTTGGTTCTTTCCGTGTAGATTGAGCACTTAAATATCAATATTTTAGGTAATAGTTGACTTATTTTTTACAGGAAAAAAGAATGGTTCTAGTGCGCTTTTGAAGGGTATTTATTTCACGGTAGGTACTTATTTCTCATGACTACAGGCCCAGAAGCTCTGGACCAGTAAAACATTGAGAGACGTTCTCAACGGCAATAATGCCGAATGTGACTGTTCCAAGACACTTCTGCGCATTGGGGCCGGGGACCATAAACCCAAGAAGAAGTAGTATTCCTTACCCTCTCTCTCTCTCTCTCTCTCTCTCTCTCTCTCTCTCTCTCTCTCTCTCTCTCTCTCTCT
>CM065684.1:26375338-26377838 GCA_017654935.2 Phymorhynchus buccinoides
CGGGTTTTTTCTAATTATTATAATCATAATTGGATAATCTAACTTAAAATGCGTCTTTTGTGGTAGCATTACAGTTTAATTGTCTGTTATTCGTTGATAATATCAAATAGATTTTTTTTCAGAAAAATACAATGGAAATAAATGCTCCTATGGACTTCCATTGCCTGTATTTTCCAATTGTTCGCTGCTAAAATTGCCAAAAAAACAAATTTATAAACATAATTGGATAATGTAGGTTTCTGGTTACACATTTCTCTTCTGGCTTCAGGTTTCTATAATTTGTAGGAACCAAGAAGCTGTAGAACCAACCCTCTTAGGGACCATAAAACAAGGCCTGAATTGAATATCACTATCCTATACTGTCTTGGTCCATTCACTTTTGCATAGTGTGTGTACGTGTGTGTGTGTGTGTGTGTGTGTGTGTGTGTGTGTGTGTGTGTGTGTGTGTGTGTGCGTGCGTGTGTGTGTGTGTGTGTGCGTGCGTGCGTGCGTGCGTGTGTGTGTGTGCGTGTGCGTGCGTGCGTGTGTGTGTGTGTGCGTGCGTGCGTGTGTGTGTGTGCGCGTGCATGCGTGCGTGCGTGCGTGCGTGCGTGCGTGCGTGCGTGTGTGTGTGTGTTTGTGTGTCAACAGAGGTTAGGGAGGGCAGGCGTGAGTATTTTGATTTTTACTTTATATTGTTAAATTGTTGTTAAAAAGTATTTTTGTTGTGCTTCTTCTTAATGTTTTGTAATAATGTTTCCTTCCACTTTATTTTCCCCCCTTTTATTCTCCAGATATTTATAAAGCGCTCCGAGGATGAATTTGGCATCGAAGAGCACTATATAAGCGTTATTTATTATTATCATTATTATTGTTACTGTTGTACCACACAGATTAAATCACACACACAGGTGAGAACCTGCTACTGTGGGTCTTAGCTGGTGTGGGATCAGACAGCAGTGGGACCACAGAGCTATAATAAGAACTTAAAACAAGAGTCAAAGTCTTCAAGGCTCACTCGGACAGGAACATGTGGGACAACAACAAACAAAGATTGAGGGGGGGGGGTCTAAAGTACAAGATTGCCAATAAAATTTAAAGTACAAATGAAACTATCGTTAATGGATACAACTAAAATAAATGGGTGTTGTTTTTTTAAAGTGTCCGTGCCGAGAATCGGACCCGGAACCATTGGCATGACAGACAGACACTCTACCAATGCGCTATCGAGGCTTTCAGTGTTGATGAGTTTCTTAACTCATGTTGCCTGTTGAATACTCTCTAACCCATTAATCTAAAATGTTTTCTGTTTGTTATCTGTTTACAGTGTTGTTTTAATTATTTTTAATTATTCAAATCAGTATTGTTTGAAAGCTTGCACAGACATCTATATGTGTGCAAATTTGAACAATATTATGCCTTCTATTTCCTGAGAAAAAGAAGCATGGCAATGGAATGCGTTTAACGAGAATGAAGCAAGGGACGAATTTCTTTTCGTGTCCTTTTTAATTAACGGAAACAGTTCTGAAAAAGAAAAAAAAAAAACTCAAACAAAGGAATTCTAAGAGTACATAATTTTAACCGATAACACTGATCTCCAAAAAACACAATCTTGATTGTTACAATCAGGCCGGGTTCACATTAGACGCGTAAGTTCCGTACGGAAAAGCCTAAATAAGTGGAAGAAAGAAGGATAAGGCTGTGTACACACATAAGCGGATATTCCGTGCGGAAACCCGTACGCAATCCATAAATAAGTGAAATAAAGAAGGGAAAAGATTTCCGCACGTGTCCGAATTTCCCCTATATGCGTAAACTTGTATCCTTCTTTCCTCCACTTATTTAGGGTTTTCCGTACGGAAATTACGCGTCTAATGTGAACCCGACCTAAAAGTCTACGCATATAGGGGAAATTCAGACACGTGCGCAAATCTGTTCCCGACGACGAAAATGGTGTTTTACGTCCTCTTGGTCTGAATCAGACACATATGGGACATTTGTAAATACAAATATGGTGGGAACAATACTGGAGGCAATGCCCGGAGGCAGTACGAAACCAGTAAAGTCACGATTTTTTATTAATGCAGATAGGTGTAGCGGTAACCACGCCTCGGTTAAACCTCATCGGCTATGGCACCGCTACAAGTTTTTAATAATTGAAGTGATAAAAAATCTCTTTGTTTCACTTATTTATGGACTGCGCACGGGTTTCTTCACGGAATATCGGTGTACATGGCCTTAGTGTTTTACGCAGCTCCATTGTAAGGCCTATTGTCTTCGGTGGGTGGGTGGGTACATCGGCTTCTTCTTCTTCTTGCAGAGGACAACCACCATCATCCTTTGGATGGTTCTGTTGCTAGGGCAAGGAGTAGCGAAGGCCTAGCCTAAGATCTGGGGCAGTGGGGGTAGAAGGGAAACCAACCAACCCCGTTGCTTACATCCATCTCATTTGATTCTAAGCATTCTTGAACTATAAAGTGGAGTTTATTAGCGGTAGTTACAGATGCGATAGAGAATGTGT
>CM065684.1:26392838-26412838 GCA_017654935.2 Phymorhynchus buccinoides
TAAACTGATGTTTCGTTTTCAATGTGGGGGCATTTGTATGGGAGTCAAACCTGGTCAAAAACGAGATTTCTTACCAGAGCTCTATAAGAGGGAAGACACGTGAAACCCGTGATTTTGACACATGGGTCTTTAACAGTAAAGAGAAATCTCAAGGAGGAGAGGAAAGACGTTCAATGGTGCGGCGTTGGTGGATGTGAAGGAGGGGGTGGTGGCAAGGGGGTGTAGGCTTGTCGGTGGTGGTCCCGGTCAGCGATAAACTGCAGACGGAAGGGGCGATAACAGGGTTCCACGCTGTCGCCGCTGAGTGGCGGTGTAAGCCAAAGCAGGCTGAGAGGGGCGTGACACTGGGAAGGCACGGGACACAGGAGCTGACAGACCTGTGTACATGTATGCATGTATGCAACAGCTTGTCAATGTTTGGGGTGTTGCTTGCTGGCAACTTCCCTGCCTGCAGCGACAACAAACAAATCATCATATAGTAATAAGCCAAGTGTCCGCGTGTGTGTGTGTGTGTGTGTCTGTGTGTCTGAAACACAAAACGGGCCTTATAACTCCGCCGTGTTTTGACCGAATCGCTTCAAATGTGCTGTGAGCCCTAAAGGGGCGATAGCAACGGCAACCGAGGCGGCCGTATCATTTGCGCGGCTTCGCAAATGCGCGAAATGCGCATCAGCCGGTCTCTCAGCGCCCGTATCTCCGGCGTTTCTGGCGAATTTGGCAGGTAGATGACCGGGGCCGGGGACTATCCGTGTGCCAAACCGGAAGCGAATCGAATAATAAACGCGCGCGCTATACGCCACTTCACCTTTTTACAAATAACTCCGCCGTTTCGTAACCGAATCGCTTCAAAGTTGCTGTCAGGCTTGCTTTAGCTCGGGCAAAGCCTGGCAGAAAATTGGAAGAGAATCGGGAGAGCGCGTCACTCTCAGAGCAGCGCCAACGGGAAACGGGGCCTTATAACTCCGCCGTTTCTTAACCGAATCGCTTCCAATCTGCTGTACTCAGCGTTACCAGTACTTGGCGTTACCGTTACTAGGCGTTACCAGTACGGTGCATTGCCAGTACTAGGCGTTGCGCTAGTAATAATAATGTACGGTGGCATCTGCATAGATGCATGTTGACGGTGGGTGTTTTTTTTTGGGGGGGGTTGTTGTTTTGTGTGTGGGGTTTTGAGGGGAGGGGGCTGGGGTGCACTGCATAGTGGCGCGCGCACGCACGCACACAAACAAACACACACACACACACACACACACACACACACACACACACACACACACACACACACACACACACACACACACACCATATATATACACACACACACACACACACACACACACACACACACACACACACACACACACACACACACACACACACACACACACCAATAGCAGACGCACGCACATACGGACACACGATGGGAAATGGAAATATTAATTGGTAGAGAGTGACAGAGAAAAGGGGGAGAGGGAGCGAGGGAGGGAAGGAGGGAGGGACGGGATGATCAATACAGAACCCAAAGCACACCAAAAAATAAGTAAAGTCAGCAAACGAACATGAAAGCAACTAAGCAAAGACGAGAAGAAAAGAAGAAAAGAAAAACAAGAAGAAGAACGTGTCGTGGAAACAGAACACCAGGGACAAAAGTAAGGAGACAAAACAGAGCCCTCCTCCCGCAAGACCAATATGCTCATTGTATGATCCAGAAAACCAGGTCACCAGAGATAATGAGATCACCAGACATTGAGAACACTGAGAGCAATGAAACTTTGATTATTATTATTATTATTATTATTATTATTCTTATTATTATTATTCTTCTCTTCTTCTTCTTCTTCTTCTTCTTCTTCTTCTTCTTCTTCTTCTTGCTCTTCTTCTTCTTCTTCTTCTTCTTCTTCTTCTTCTTCTTCTTCTTCTTCTTCTTCTTCTTCTTCTTCTTCTTGCTCTTCTTCTTCTTCTTCTTCTTCTTCTTCTTCTTCTTCTTCTTCTTCTTCTTCTTCTTCTTCTTCTTCTCTTCTTCTTCTTCTTCTTCTTCTTCTTGCTTCTTCTTCTTCTTCTTCTTCTTCTCTCTCTTCTTCTTCTTCTTCGTCTTCTTCTTCTTCTTCTTTCTTCTTCTTCTTCTTCTTCTTCTTCTTCTTCTTCTTGCTCTTCTTCTTCTTCTTCTTCTTCTTCTTCTTCTTCTTCTTCTTCTTCTTCTTCTTCTTCTTCTTCTTCTTCTTCTTCTTCTTCTTCTTCTTCTTCGGGTTTCTCAGGCAATATGCCCCCTAATGGGTTAAAATATGCATGCACCCGGTCTTCAGCGTCCTGGTCTTCCCGTAGCATTCCACCAGTACATTCCGATTTCGGAGGAGAAGCTCAAAGGAAACATTTCACTCACTAATGATAGGACTCTTATGAAGGGGGAAAGGCAAGGGCAATGGGCCAATAAGATAGAAACAAATAGATTACTAAGGGGGGGGGGGGGGGGGGGGGGGGCCAGTGAGAGATTGGAGGCAGTTACTAGCAAAGGACTTCCGGGGCAATCTTTTGACACCCCCTCATGTTTACGAACCTCAATCTCAAAGTATGCTTCTTTCCGTTTTATGAAAATAATCCTAGGCTGATCCTAACCCTATCCTTTTCACACAAAAATGGCAGAATGCTGCTTCTCTGTGAACATTTGAAGGAAATGAGGAGGGGGGGGGGGGATGGGGGGGGGGTGGGGGGGGATGCAGGAGGGAGGAAAGGGGGGATGGATGAGGGGGGGGTTTTGAAGGACTGGGGGGGGGGAATGTGCCGTGTGCGTAAAGTACAAGATAATCAGTTCCAGCAGGCAAGTGGACAATAGTTTAGACTGAAAGAACCCCCTTCAGGATTCAGGGTAACATCGTGTACTGTAGTGTCTCCATCAACAAAAACCAACCTTCTAGATGCGCAATTTATATTTGAAACGCAGAGCAAGAGAAAGGAAAAGAAAGAACGTCTTTACACTCAGTAGGCACATTAAGAACAACATTAACCCTTTCATTGACAGCCATCTTTGAGCCACAAATGTCCATTAAAGCTACATGGCTACAGAAAAGATTTTGTCTGCAATATTGTTGGATTTCTATGTGACGCATTTAGAATGGGGTCACTCCTTACTGCCTACGTTCAGGAACACAATATCATTGAATAACAGACCCTGATTTCAAGAGCTTTTATGACACGGTTGTTAAATCATTGTGGCGCAAAAACGCGACATTGGCGGTGAAAGGGTTAATCAAATAAATAATACCGACGCCCCAGCTGCTGCACCCATAAGTACTTCCGTCCCCCGTTGACTATACACACAGCAACCTCCATCAACTTCACTCATCTTCCAATTATATGGACAACAGAAATAATCATTGAACAATTCATCCACAGGCTTCGGCGCTTTGGAGGGGAGCCGGGGGGGGGGGGGGGGGGGGGGGGGGGGGGGGGGTAGGGGGTGGGGGGGGTAATCAGGGGTACAGGGGGGGGGGGGGGGGGGGGGGGGGGGGGGGGGGGGGTAAAATCAGGGGAGACAAATTACATAGCAAATGGAGGGGGGGGGGGGAGGAAATATAACAATTATTATGGTCGGAGATGAGAGATACGTGGGCTTCTTTTTTATAATGGAGTCTTTTTGACGAGCTTCATTGTGGCCCGGTCCGTGGTCGGCAATTATTTCCTCGTTACGGGCTAATTGGGAGGCTACAAAGTCAGGGTAAGAGTAAAGAGTAAGGCAGGAGTAAAAGGAAAAAAGGAGAGAGAGAACTAGGTATGGAAAGACTAAGGCGTGTATATGGGGAGAGCTTAAACGACAGAGAAAAGGAAGGAGAGAGAGCTTAAACGACAGAGAGAGAGGAGAGAGAGAGAGAGGAGAGTAGAGGTATGAGAGAGAGAGAGAGAGAGAGAGAGCGAGAGAGGAGAGACGAGAGAGAGAGAGGAGGAGAGAGAGAGAGAGAGGGAGAGAGAGAGAGAGAGAGAGAGAGAGAGAGAGAGAGAGAGAGAGAACACTGACCACTGAAAAAAACTTTATTTAACAAGGATGAAGGGGGTTTTTTCAAGAGAGAGAGAGAGAGAGAGAGAGAGAACAGAGAGAGAGAGAGAGAGAGAGAGAGAGACACACGAGAGAGAGAGAGAGAGAGAGAGAGAAAGAGAGAGGAGAGAGAGAGAGAGAGAGAGAGAGAGAGAGGAGAGAGAGAGAGAGACAGAGAGAGAGAGAGAGAGAGACAGAGAGAGAGTCGGGAGTCAGGAAGTCAGGAACATTTCATTGTTAGACTATGCCCCATACAATGGAGTGAGTATCACAAACAAAAATTGACATTATAATTCTCTCTCTCTCTCTCTCTCTCTCTCTCTCTCTCTCCTCTCTCTCCTCTCTCTCTCTCTCTCTCTCTCTCTCTCTCTCTCTCTCTCTCTCTCTCTCTCTCTTCTCTCTCTCTGTTTGATATGTTGACATGTATGCATATTATCTACTTTGTTATTGTTAAATTATTAACAAGTTTTGTATTGACCTTATTTCATATGTTTCCCCCTCTCTCTCTCTCTCTCTCTCTCTCTCTCTCTCTCTCTCTCTCTCTCTCTCTCTCTCTCTCTCTCTCTCTCTCTCTCTCTCTCTCTCTCTCTCTCTGTCTCTCTCTCTAAGCTTTACTGTACAATACAACAGAAGGAAATAGTGCTCACTGATCTCTCTCTCTCTCTCTCTCTCTCTCTCTCTCTCTCTCTCTCTCTCTCTCTCTCTCTCTCTCTCTCCTCTCTCTCTCTCTCTGAGAAATAGGCCTCACTTTTGTCCTTCATTGTCCTCTTTGAAAATAACCATTTATATATATATAGGCAGATAGGCAGACAGACAGGCAAAGAGAAAACATTTCCAACGAAAATCGAATTAGCAGGACAAAAATCAAAGTTAGCCAACTTCGACGTTGTCATTGTTGAAGGAACAATTAAGCAAACTATTTTGTTTCTTCAAAAGAACAGTAGAGTAAAAACCAAGAAGAACATCAAACATGAAAGAACACAAGAAACTCTCTCAAAACACGTCATTGTGCAATCCAGAGACAGGGGCAACCAGAGACCGCAGTGGGCAGTAACAACTAAGATAATTGAAGCTTTGATTCCAGAGCAACAGAGTGAACGGGAATGAAGGCAACGTCTGTCTGCTGATTGTAGCTATTTCACTAAAAGAAAAATAGCTACAATGCTTTAGCTCGTTTCATTGGGTTTTTGGTTTTGGGTTGGTTTTTTTTTGTATGTTTGCTTTGTCTATAAAACAAAACATAGAACATAAAGGGAACAAAAAAACATCTTTGCAAGGGGGGGGGGGGGGGGGGGGGGGGGGTGGGGGGGGGGGGGGAAACCAATATTCTCCATAACACATGTTATTACAACAGGACAATATTCTTTTAAAGAACTAAATAACACAATGATTAACTCAATCATACCGAATAGCCATCATTATGAAATAAACAAATCAGTATATATATATATATATATACTTTCAATTGCTGTTTTATACGCGTTGATGCACGCATGTAAGCACACTCATACTTATATGCGATCGTGCATACTCAAAATAAATTATGATTGAGTTATGGTATATATATATATATATATATATATATATATATATATATAGATATATATATATATATATATATATATATATATATATATCATGGTAATTAATGGTAATTTGATAGAGAGACAGACAGACAGACAGAGAGACAAAGAGACAAAGAGAAGGGAGGGGGGGGGTGTATTTGAAACGAAGGCATGCGTGTGAATATGTTAGAAATTCGATTTTCGTTGGAAATGTTTTCTCTTTGCCTGTCTGTCTGCCTATCTGCCTATATATATATAAATGGTTATTTTCAAAGAGGACAATGAAGGACAAAAATGGTTATATTATTATGCTTGTTTTGCTATGGTTTGTTGTGTAAATTTGTTTGTGTATATATATATATATATATATATATATATATATATATATATATATATATATATATATATATATATATATACACATATATATATATACATTAGTAGCAATTGAAAATAAATCTCCTCTAAATAATCCACTAGTTTATTAAGAAAAAAAAGCTTCACACGGGTTTTATCTATAATATAAGAACAAAGGAAAGAAAAACGAAACAAACACATAGAACATAAAGGGAACAAAAAAAGGGGCGTGTGTGATTATGATCAACATCAACATTTCGAAAATAAAACAAATTGTATTTATGTTTTATTTTGAGTATGCACGATCGCATATAAGTATGAGTGTGCTTACATGCGTGCATCAACGCGTATAACTCTGCGAATGTGAGTCTATAATGTGCCTGTCTGTGTGTCTGTAAAGATGATATGCACTTCTGTCCAGTTGTTCGTGACTGTTCCACAGATACAGGCGCTATAAAAGTTGTCTTAATAAATAAATAAATAAATAAAAAATAAATACAGTGAAAGACACAAAGATACAAAACGGTTAGCAACAATGATGAGAAAAAAACAACCAAAGAACAACAAAGCAGCATAAACATCGTGATAATGCAACGGTCTAAAAAAAAAAAAAAACATTTGAAAAAATGTTCCAGACAAAACACAAAACATTCAGAAAGTAAGGCATTGAAGTCTGTTGTTTTTTTGTTTTTTCTAATTCCCAAGCAATTGTGGGATTGAAATTCGCATTCAGATCACATCTGTTGTTGTCTGTTGTGTGTCCTTGGAAACAAGCTAGAATGGTTATATTATTATGCTTGTTTTGCTATGGTTTGCTTGTGTAAATATCAACGCAAATAAATCATTATGATATGCAAGTGAGCATGTGTGCTTGTAAACGTGCAAGCGTGTATATATATATGAAGCGAAATATTGGCTTTGAAAAATAAAAAAAAAGATCCGGCTCAAGGATTTCGGTTTTATTGTTTCCTTATATATACAGCAAAAAGATAACAGCTGCACAGCCAAACTTCCCACTCCACACAACTCTGAAGGACTGAAAAGTTGGTGCATTTGAAATGCCGAATTGATAATACTTTTCTGTGTCTAATGTCTGTATTTGTGAACCTCAGAAACAAAACCAGTTAACGTTAACTTTATGAAATGTTTTGTGTTCTCAAAAAAGAAATTAATTTTTTTTAAATGTGTGTATATACATGTGTGTGTATGTGTGTTAATTTCTTGAAGAATGTACTTAATTTGTACAGACAGACAGACAGACAGACAGACAGACAGACAAAGAGACAAAGAGAGGGGAGGGGGTGTATTTGAAACGAAGGCATACGTGTGAATATGTTAGAAGTGTACTACATTTGATAAGATACAGAGGGATATTTCGACTTTGTTTCAATTAAGGTAAGTAATTCAGCTTTCGCTGTGTAAAGTTTAATAACAAAGAAAATACAGCTCAATCCAACCACACTCACACAGACGTATACACTGCGACAGAGAACTCTTCTAAAAGACATTTTCTATTGATAGAAATGAGATTCTTTTTTGTTCTTTCCAAATGACCACAAAATACAAAATAAAAATCACAAGAAACACCCGATTTAGCAACTGGGACAAGCAGAACCACTTTGTTTCCCCGGAACGACAAGTTCATTCTCCCAGGGGAAATTTCCCTCCCATCATTGGAACCAAAGGGAGGGGGGCGACAAAAATATCCCCCTCTGCAATCAGCCAATGCTTTTTGAGTGCCTAAAACTTAAAAGCTCGAGCGAGCATTTTTCAGCCTACCCCTCTCCCTTTCTCTCTTCGTCCTCTCCCCCTCCCTCTTCTCCTCCCCTCTCTCTCTCTCTCTCTCTCTCTCTCTCTCTCTGTTCTTTTACTTTTCCCTTCCAACCTAGGGGGGAGAGGGAGGGGGGGGGGGGGGGGGACTTGAATATAACAAAGTCATTTTCATGTTTAATCCTTTCACCGCCAAAGTCGCATTTTAGCATCACAGTGATTTAACACCTACGTCACTAAAAGGCATCAAATTGGGGTCTGTTATCCCAAAACCCTATTGTCTTAGTTTTGGGAAGTAAGGGTAAACCTTATTTTATATTATGTCACAGAAGAATCCCCAATACTGTACATGGATTTTGTTCTCTACCCAGGTAATTTTAATGGTAATTTTTGGCTGAAATATGGCTGGCGGTGAAAGGGTTAAAATAATGTCTGATCGCGCTCCTCCTGCTTTAAAACATAAATGTGAATTAAACCTCGTCCGCAATGTTCTTAAAATCAAAGTACCTCTTCCAAGAGTTGATCTCTTCAAGACTAGTCTGTTGTATTCGGGCGGTTGTTTGTGGAATACGATTTTAGCTTCTTTTAATGTTCATTCAAGTCATCAATGTTTTCAAGAAAAACTACCATAAGTACCTTATGATCAAACATATAAACAACATCGCCTATTAACCTCTCTTATGTAGCTTTTGAACTGTAGCCTATTATTATTTTGAATGTTTATTCATATCTCTTCACATGGTTAATTTGTACATAAGTTTTGTTTTTAAACATGAGTTTTTTTGTTTTTTTGTTTGTTTACTTTAAAGGGGTGGGGAGAGAGAAGATGGAGGCAGAAAGTAATTTCTTGTGTTTTGATAATGTTGTCATACTCATAATACATTTTGTTTAGATTGATTTTTTTTCTTCCTCCACAATGAATTTCCTGACTCTTGTTAATTCAATTTATATTAGTTCATATGATTACTGTGCTGTGTGCGAGGTTGGTGGTGGGTGGGGGGAGGGTGGATGGGTGTATGCATGTGTAGTTTTTTTTTTCCCCTGTTGCTTTTGTTCATTAACTGAAGTTTTAATTATGCTGTTATCCTTTTGTTTCGAGGGCAAAATGTAAACAAGTCCACTGTGTGCGTATTCTTTTCCCTCAATAAACACATGTTTCAAATCTCTCTCTCTCTCTCTCTCTCTCTCTCTCTCTCTCTCTCTCTCTCTCTCTCTCTCTCTCTCTCTCTCTCTCTCTCTCTCTCTCTCTCTCTCTCTCTCTCTCTCTCTCTCTACTCTCTCTCTCTCTCCATGTCAAAGGTAGTTGGCAGAATGCACGCTCATAATTCATAAACCCATTACGTATCCACTATTATAAACAGAAGGGGTTTGGGGTTGAGTGAGCGTCATGGCCTAGCCTTATCTCCCTTTCTGCTGCTTCCTGTTTACCGCCTTCCCGCCAACGTCCACGAGAGAGCGCTTACGTGAAGCACCAATTTGCACAGATACGAATGCATAAAATATGATCTCGTCAACTGGGCTAGAAGAATAAACAGTGGGAACGTTTCCATAGACTGCCAAACAAAAGATGTCCTAACTCTCTGTCTCTCTGTCTCTGTCTTTGTCTCTGTCTCTGTATGTCTGTCTGTCACTTTCTCTCTCACTCTTTCTCACATACATTCATAAGTCATAAGTCATAAGTTTCTGTATTGTCCATTGGCATTGTACAACGCACATTCTGCCCCTGTCTGTTTCCTATTGTCTGCATCTCTCTCTCTCTCTCTCTCTCTCTCTCTCTCTCTCTCTCTCTCTCTCTCTCTCTCTCTCTCTCTCTCTCTCTCTCCTCTCTCAACTCTTCTCTCCGCCTCTCTCTCCTCTCTCTCTCTCTCTCTCTCTTCTCTCTCTCCCCTCTCTCTTCCCTTCTCTCTCCTCCTCCCGCCCTCCCTCTCTCTCTCTCTCTCATCCCTCTCTTCCTCCCTCCCCCTATCTCTCTCTCTCTCTCTCTCTCTCTCTCTCTCTCCTCTCTCTATCTATCTCTCTCTCTCTCTCTCTCTATCTCTCTCTCTCTCTCTCTCTCTCTCCTCTCTCTCTCTCTCTTCTCTCTCCACCCTCCTCTCTCTCTCCTCCTCTCCGCCACTCTCTCTCTCTCTCCCCTCTCTCTCTCTCTCTCGCCCTCTCTCTCTCTCTCTTCCGTCTCTCTCCGTTCCTCTCTAACTCTACTCTCTCTCTCTCTCTCTCTCTCTCTCTCTCTCTCTCTCTCTCTCTCTCTCTCTCTCTCTCTCTCTCTCTCTCTCTCTCTCTGTCTCTCTTACAAAAAACAATAGATTTGTCATACTGGAGATCCTTGACAATAATATATTTCCATCCGTATACACTCACTAAGCTGCTTTAAAAAAAAGACGGGTGATCTTTGTGTGCCTTCCTTCTACACACAATACAGTGATAATCAAAAACACTTTTCAGCATTTGGAAAACAGAGATAAATCTGTAAATGCAACAAGAAATGCGCACAGATTGAGAGACATGCGACAGTCAACATAACATGACATTATTGAACCATAGAGTTTAAAGGTAAGCGCTATAGAAATCTCCTTAATAAATAAATAAACCATACCAGACAGGAAACGATTAACTAAAGGACAGACATATAAACATTAAATACACACATATATGTACCAGAAATAACACACTCGTGTAAAAGACGGACAGGCAGGCAGACATAGATATCGACAGGGGAAATCATACAATAGACAAACAGACAATAAACAGACAGTTCATAGATTTCGATAGAAAAATCATACAAAAGACTGATAAACAAACGATAAACAGAGACCGATACCGACAGAAAGATCATACAAAAAGACTGATAAACAGACGATAAACAGAGACAGATACCGACAGAAAGATCATATAAAAAGACTGATAAACAGACGATAAACAGAGACAGATACCGACAGAAAGATCACATAAAAAGACTGACAAACAGACAATAAACAGAGACAGATACCGACAGAAAGATCACATAAAAAGACTGACAAACAGACAATAAACAGAGACAGATACCGACAGAAAGATCATATAAAAACATTGACAGACAATAAACAGAGACAGATACCGACAGAAAGATCATATAGAAGACAAACAGACAATAAACAAAGACATATACAGACAGAAAGATCATATAAAAAGACTGATAAACAGACGATAAACAGAGACAGATACCGACAAAAAGATCACATAAAAAGACTGACAATCAGACAATAAACAGAGGCAGATACCGACAGAAAGATCATAATTATAAAAGACAAACAGACAACAAACAGAAACAGATACCGACAGAAAGATCATATAAAAGACAGACAATAAACAGACACAGATTGCGACAGGAAAACAAACTTATAAAAGACTGATAAGCAAACAATAAACACACAGATTGCAGACCAAAAACATCATATAAAATACAAACAAACAAACGCAGATGTCGACTAAAATAACCATATAAGAGACTGAAGAACAGACTCAGATGCTGACAGAATATTCTTAGCATAAACAGACAAACAATAGACAGACACAGAAGCTGACGGAACAATCCTATCAAAGACAGACTGACAATAAACAGACACATATACTTACAGGAGGAAAAAAATAATTTAAAGACAGACGAACATGAAACTCAACAGACACAGATACCTACGGAAAAATCATATAAAAGACAGACAGGACGACAGACAAGAGTCTGACCTTGTCAACGTGAAGATACACACAATAAACAGACACAGAATCATATAAAATACAGACAGAGAGACAGACAGGCATGTAGGAAAACAGACAGACAGACAGACATACAAAGCACTTAGTCCGTGATTATGTTTGACAAAGGGAACTTGGGTCCCGAAATATAACCAGCAACAACGTGGATGTTCGGGGTGTTTTGTTCATCAAAGACATACAAAGCAGGCAGGCAAATAAACAGACATACAAACAGACAAACAGACAGGCAGGCAGACAGGCAGGAATCTGACCTGGTGAACATGAAGATGCCGGTACCCGGGATGTCCTGTTTGACGATCTCCCAGCTGTTGCGGATGATCTCGATCTCCTCGGGAGTGATGAAGTCCTCGATCTCCTTGTCCTTCTCCGGGTCTTCCTTGCTGCCTGACTTAGAGTTCCGACAACCCATGGTGAGGTCTTCAAATCTACCACTCTTCAAAGAACAATGTTCAGAATATTTTGTTTTACAAGAACGATGTGAATCCTGAAAGCACTTTGGAGTTTTTAGTTTACAATCAGTATTTGAGAGGTCCTATGTTCTTCGCGGATTATAAACAAAAAAACAATTCAGATATAATTTTTAAAAAAAGTGAATCTTCAAAGCTCTTTGAATATTTCAATTTACAGTCCGCATCTGAGAGAGCTTCTGTGCTTTTCCAAGATTATGTAGAAAAAAACACCCAACAATGTTCGGATTAAAGGGGAAACGTGATTCATCAAAGAACTACAGATATTTTAGTTTGCAAGCTGCATCCAAGAACTCCTGTGTTCTTCCAGGATGATTATATTGGCACAGCCAACATTTACGTTAGTCGTCTTGAGATTGCGTTCTATATTGGCTTTATCTCTTTGAAATTCCTTTCTTTCCACGCGGCAGAAACTAAAGCATTAACGTTTGTTTTCTTCAATTATCTAATCTCAGATGACTTCTACATGGCTTCAACACAATGCTCAGTTCATTCCCAATTGCATCCTATATTAAACTGTCCCCAACTGACATGTTGAGATCCACACATCTGTTAAGAGTAGAGCCGTTTTACCTTGAATTTGAACACTAGTTAAACTAAAGATCTAATGGCATGTAGTTGTGTTTTACTTAATAGGTCCCTTTCATTTATTCACAACGTTCTAACGTGTCTTGTCCTTGAAGTGCACCAATTGTACGAAGGCATTCGTACTTGCATGCGAGCACACATGCAGTCCGGGTTCTAAAACCTATAGTAAGAAATAGATTTCTGCCCCGTTGTCTGTTCATGCGTATTCGCCAGAATGTATGTATGTATGTACTGATAACTATGTATGCTAGTCTGTCGTTTCCAACACTGACTGCCAGATAGCAGAGGGGGCAGATACTATTCTGGCGGGCTGGGCGATAATTTGTATATGTTTATAGTGGAGATGCCTTGCCCAGGGTACATCCCCACTCTCTCGGCCAAAGGGATTTGAGGACACAGCTGGCGTTGAGGAAGGTCCCCAAAGGCCAGCCCATCCCTTTGGCTGCAGCACCAGAGCCGGTGCAAAGGGCCCCCTCGTTCGAGAGTCATAGTCTTCCACAAGAGACTAAATTGTATCATGATTTTCTATTACTGTAGAAAATCATTTATGGTACAGCTCTCATGTTACTGTTGGCCCCATACTACAGGCTGATGTCAACCATTAAAAGCCATTTGATTCGCCAGAATAAAAGACTGTTTATCCACAGGATTTTGATGATTTTCCTTGCGCACTTTTCTCAGAAGATGATCAACAATTTATCTAAATTTAATATAATTAGAAATGCCCCAGAATAATTTATTTTAGTGTCAAATGCAGCAGGAGCATAAACACAAAAAGCTTTCAACTACATCGACATTGATCAGTTCTCAACGTGACGATACTAGGAACAAAGTCTAGTCATCCAACCAGAAAGACACATCGTAATTGTCCATGAAAGTTACAACCCTCTTTTCACCAGGGTGCTAGTGGTAATGTCAAATACGTAAGCCTACAGTACACACAAAATACAAACGCAGGAGTCTGTAACATCCCATGCAAAAAGTATGGATTGATGTAAAAAGAACACCAAATCAAGCATGTACGGTTGTCGGGTATTTTTATTATTAGGTACATTATAGTCACAGAAGCGTCTCTGTAAAATTCGGGTTGCCCCCACCTGGAGGCTGTAGGCTACTCCTCAACTGTACTCGCTATCAGTCACCTGTCCACAAGTGGATCACATGTTCATTAGTCGAGTCGTCAGTCATTTGATATTCACTTATAACTAATCCGATTAGTAACTGATAACATAGGTGTTTTTGTGTGTGTTTGTTTGTTGTGTTTATCTGCACATTTGTCACATATGAAAGTCGTGGAAGTCTGTATGTGTCTTCGTCTTCAGCGAGAATGTTACAATCTATCAATGATGTATGTTTACTAACTAACCTGTTGTTGTTTTTCTTAACCCTTTCACCGCCAAAGTCGCATTTTAGCACCACAGTGACTTAACACCCATGTCACTAAAAGGCATCAAATTGGGGTCTATTATCCAAAGACCTTATTGTCTTAGTTTTAGGAAGTAAGGATAGACTTTATTTTATATATGTCACAGAAGAACCCCAATACTGCAGATTGATTTTGTTCTCTACCTAGAAAATTTAATGGACATTTTTGGTTGAAATATGGCTGGCGGTGAAAGGGCTAACCCCCTTTGGAGAACAGCCACATACCATCCTCAAGTATTATTCGTATCACGATAAGACCATTCCTTACGTTAAAACTCATTCATAGACAACACGAAGAGATACACGGTTAACATAGTCAGCTCTCGAAGGAGAAATATAAATGAAAACTGAAAATCTAAACTAAAGTGATAGCTTAGGGGTAGCTGAGACTAAACAGACACTATGGACCCATTGCTGAAAAAAGACACTTTTTACCCTGAGTTTAAAGCAAACTAAAATACCAATATATTGAATGGTAAACTTGACCAGAAACAGATACTACAGTTTTTTCTCTCGGAAATAGTGGGGTTTGTAAATACACTAAAGTACCATAATAATAGTCGCAACAGATAGTTTGGGTATTCAGATAGATGTTCCTAAACGTGTTGGAATCACAGCAGAGAGGTCATAGCAGCAAGGCACCAGGAGGCAAAGCGGGGAACTCCCGCTATCGCCACGTATCGATAACACTACCAAGATAAATCAGTACGGCTATCACTATGTATCGATAAAACTACTGGGCTAAATCACAACGGCAACTAAGTGTTAGGGTTAGGGTTAAAATAGGGTTAAACGTAGGTACGGAATATTATAGGGTTAGGTTAGGAAAAGGGTTAGGGTTAGGTTAGGAAAAGGGTTAGGGTTAGGGTTAGTCTGTTGGAATTAAAACTGACAGATTGGCACAGTCATCATCATTTTTTTTCTCTATGGGTAGTAGTGGTAACAACAGGTAGTTCTTTCGATACGTAGCGACAGCGCTACGCAGCCGGCAAAGCGGGCGATAAGAGACGTCCATTTCGGAAGCTTACCATGGAATTGTGTTCCATTACTACCTGCCATCCTTACCTTCCCGTAGTCTGACATGTGCAAACACACAACAGATAGGATATCAGAGTTCACCCTAACACACTGTATTCTCACTTATATTCTGTATTCTTATTTATTTTGTTAACCTTTTTAGTTTGGGGTAGGCCTACAACAGCTTTGAGTGGTAACAAAAGGCCTGAAAATACAAAGAGTGATTACTCCGCAGCTGACTGAAGCCGGGCTTTTTTTTTACTCTCACACTTTCACCTACACTACAGGTGGGGATTAGTGTGAACGAACTCACTGCCTACTGTTACCATACTTAATACTTCCCACCTTCCACCTTTTCACCTTCCAGGTGGGAAGTGAAAAAGTTGGCTTCATTCTTTGCAAGGTTGGTAGGCTGCAAAGAAATCACTCTTTGTGACATTTAGGCTTTTTGGTGGTACGTATGTCTGAGTAAGCAGTCTACGGGAAAACGTGATCAGGAAACATTTAACATAAGGCATGGCACGATTCAACAACAACAAGAACAACAACTTTTTTTCTGTCTTCACAGTATGACCATTTTTTTTCTTCTCAAGCACATTAAAAGAAGCCAAACTGTATCATTAGAGTAAATAAAAAATCCATTGCAAACCACATAAAAGCATAGTACGCGATTTACAGGCCTACAACTTGCTACAACTTCTTGTAACTAAAGTCAGAATGTGAGCAGACCACCAACATAGCGACCTGTGGTAAATGTACACATACATAAACAAAAGCAAAACTAGAGGAGCACACGTATCCCTTATTCTAGTACGCCATTGTACTAGTATCAACGGCACATACCATTCCCTTAGCAATCAAGGTGATAATCCATTATTCATTTCCGGAGTTATGCATCCGGTTTAGGTTACGCGCACGTGGGCCTACGTGATAGGAAACCTGGCGCTAGGGCGTCGTTAACATTTGAATTATATAGATGCGTCGCTGTTTGCTTCTTGAGTAGTTCACGTATATTGTTGCACTATAATATGGAAATACGTGCTTGTTATGCAATGCATAGTAGACTATTGTGTCGACAATGCTAACGTCAAGAGCGTTCACAGAACGCTCAGATGTCCGAAGAGCGTTCACAGTCCAGCTCTCTTACAGTTGGTGAAGTGGGCGCTAAGTGGATAGGTCGACAACACTTCAGATCATGCCTCGGAAACCATGTCCCCTCTGCAACAGACCACACAAAAGACTACCGCACTTGAGCATGCAAGCTGTAGGCTATAAATTATGTGTGTATGACATTCATTTCTCCTCCTGCAAGTAAAAAGCATGCGTGATACTGATATGATAGCATTGTACAAAAGACTTTGGTTGTATATTGTTTATTACATAACAATATGTAGGCCTAGGTAGTGAGCAAGCTTTTTTGAATGATTAATGAGAAATACGCTATTAACAACACAATTGAGGATTCGTTCGCGGGAAGGCGGTAAACAGGAAGCAGCAGAAAGGGAGATAAGGCTAGGCCATGACGCTCACTCAACCCCAAACCCCTTCTGTTTATAATAGTGGATACGTAATGGGTTTATGAATTATGAGCGTGCATTCTGCCAACTACATTTGACACGGAGAGAGAGAGAGAGAGAGAGAGAGAGAGAGAGAGAGAGAGAGAGAGAGAGAGAGAGAGAGAGAGAGAGAGAGAGAGAGAGAGAGAGAGAGAGAGAGAGAGAGAGAGAGAGAGAGAGATGAGAGAGAGAGAGAGAGAGAGAGATTAAAATAACTGTAGAGAGAGAGTTTTTATTTTGAGATGAGAGAGAGAGAGAGAGAGATTGGAAAAGACCACCGAAGATGTGAAAAAGAAAGAAATTGGAAAAGTGCTAATTCCTTATATTAAAATATGAAAGAAAGATTAATAAAGGGGGAAACGCAGCATATTTCTGTCTTTGACCGTTGCACCATTTTCAAAACATTCAAAATATACATGTTATTCTTAACATCTTGTGATATTGTAGCAGATTTGGGGTAACGCCTTAGGCTTATCTAAAATATAAAAGAAAGCTTAATAAAGGGGAAAATGCAGCATATGTCTTTCTCTATTAGGTATTAGGTACTTTATAGTCACAGAGGCGTCTCCGTGAAATTCGGGTTGCTCCCACCTGGAGAGCGCGTCGCAGCCAGAGGCGCGCCACCCAATTTTTTTTTTTTTTTTTTTGCATGCGATTTTTGTCACTGATGAGGGGGGGGGGGGGGGGGGGTATTTTTGACCAAATGACCACTTTTTCGTTGCCACTGGGTTTAACGTATGCTAAGTGCATGGGCACACGGGACCTCGGTTTATCGTCTCATCCGAAAGACTCCACGTCCAGACCGTTAAGGCCTAGTGCAGAATGAGAGGAAAAAATCCCCTGTACCCAGGTCTGATCGTTGCACCATGTTCAAGGCATTCAAAATATACATGATACCCTTAACATCTTGTGATGAGTATTGTAGCAGATTCTGGTGTCAGTGATTGGTTTTTTCTTAGCTCTGTGTGATTAGCTGTTATTTTTGGATGTCGGGGGTTGGAGTAAACGCTCCGTGCAATGCAGCGCATGCAAATCGTTTTATCGTGCCAGGCGGGTCAAGTAACAACTGCCCTGAAGCAGCACAAAAAGATGCAGCTTTCAATGAAATAAAACAGCTTGGCATCAGCATCTCTGGTTGAGCGCGCATGCACCTGCACGCGCATGCGCGCATGCATCCACACACAGAGGCACGTGCGCATGCATGCAAATTCGCGTTAAAGACACCCCCCCCCCCCCCACGTCACGTGTCACATTCCCTCTTATGCTAGAAAGATTTTTCAAAGACCCCCCACGTCACATGTCATATTCCCTCTTATGCTTGGAAGATTCTTAAGATTTCTTACCAGCTATAAGAGGGGGAAACACGTTGAAACCGTGATTTTGATACGTGACGTGGCGGGTCTTTAAGATTTCTTACCAGCTATAAGAGGGGAAAACACGTGAAAACCGTGATTTTGACACGTGACGTGCTGGGTCTTTAACACACGCAACACACACGTAACACAGACACACGCGCGAGCGCGTACACACACGCGGCCGCGCGCGCATGCATACACACGTGCACGCACGCACGCACGCGCAAACACACGCACGCACACACACACAATGTTAATAGCATTTCGAGGGGTCATTGCCTAAACGTGTTGTAACTCTTCTTTATTCCACTCATGACAACACGCTTAGGCAATTACCCCTCGATTACTGGTCTTTTTAATCCCACAAAAACATACACAGACAAAATGAAAACTTTAGACGCGCGCGCGCACACACACGCATACACGCACAGAGAGAGAGAGAGGGGGAGAGAGAGAGAGAGAGAGAGAGAGAGAGAGAGAGAGAGAGAGAGAGAGAGAGAGAGAGAGAGAGAGAGAGAGAGAGAGAGAGAGAGAGAGAGAGAGGCAGACCCTAAACTTAAAATATAATTTAGGTGTAAAGAAAGAGAAATAGAGAGAGAGAGAGAGAGAGAGAGAGAGAGAGAGAGAGAGAGAGAGAGAGAGAGAGAGAGAGAGAGAGAGAGAGAGAGAGAGAGAGAGAGAGAGAGAGAGAGAGAGAGAGAGAGAGAGAGAGAGAGAGAGAGAGAGAGAGAGAGAGAGAGAGAGAGAGAGAGAGAGAGAGAAGGAGAGAGAGAGACAGAGAGAGAGAGAGAGAGAGAGAGAGAGAGAGAGAGAGAGAGAGAGAGAGAGGCAGACCCTAAACTTAAAATACAATGTAGGTGTAAAGAAAGAAGAAACACAGAGAGAGAGAGACAGAGAGAGAGAGAGAGAGAGAGAGAGAGAGAGAGAGAGAGAGAGAGAGAGAGAGAGAGAGAGAGAGAGAGAGAGAGAGAGAGAGAGAGAGAGAGAGGAGGCAGACCCTAAACTTAAAATACAATGTAGGTGTAAAGAAAGAAGAAACACAGAGAGAGAGAGACAGAGAGAGAGAGAGAGAGAGAGAGAGAGAGAGAGAGAGAGAGAGAGAGAGAGAGAGAGAGAGAGAGAGAGAGAGAGAGAGGAGAGAGAGAGGCAGACCCTAAACTTAAAATACAATGTAGGTGTAAAGAAAGAAGAAACACAGAGAGAGAGACACAGAGAGAGAGAGAGAGAGAGAGAGAGAGAGAGAGAGAGAGAGAGGAGAGAGAGAGAGAGAGAGAGAGAGAGAGAGAGAGAGAGAGAGAGAGAGAGAGAGAGAGAGAGAGAGAGAGAGAGAGAGAGAGGCAGACCCTAAACTTAAAATACAATGTAGGTGTAAAGAAAGAAGAAACACAGAGAGAGAGAGACAGAGAGAGAGAGAGAGAGAGAGAGAGAGAGAGAGAGAGAGAGAGAGAGAGAGAGAGAGAGAGAGAGAGAGAGAGAGAGAGAGAGAGAGAGAGAGAGAGAGAGAGAGACCCTAAACTTAAAATACAATGTAGGTGTAAAGAAAGAAGAAACACACAGAGAGAGAGAGAGAGAGAGAGAGAGAGAGAGAGAGAGAGAGAGAGAGAGAGAGAGAGAGAGAGAGAGAGAGAGAGAGAGAGAGAGAGAGAGAGAGAGAGAGAGAGCAAAGTCAGAAAGGGAAGCAGACCCTAAACATCAAAAATATAATGTAGGTGTAAAAATAAACACAGAGAGAGAGAGAGAGAGAGAGAGAGAGAGAGAGAGAGAGAGAGAGAGAGAGAGAGAGAGAGAGAGAGAGAGAGAGAGAGAGAGAGAGAGAGAGAGAGAGAGAGAGAGAGAGAGAGAGAGAGAGAGAGAGAGAGAGAGAGAGAGAGAGAGAGAGGAGAGAGAGACAGACCCTAAACATAAAACATAACGTAGGTGTAAAAAAACAAAAAAACAGAAACACTGAAAGGAAGGGAGAAAGGAGATTGAAGAGAACACACCAGGAGGATTGGGCAAAAAAGCATGGCAGTGGAACTCGAGATAACAGCAACACCGTCAAGATTGAAATAATTTTTTTTTAAAACACGAAACAATAAATTTAATAATAAATAAAACATTTGCAAGACGTGCCGAGAACAATG
>CM065684.1:26425338-26435338 GCA_017654935.2 Phymorhynchus buccinoides
TGCTGATTTTGATTGATCAGCCGGGTTGGTTCATTAATGGGCCACACAGAGTACGCTGTACACATTGATTGGCTATTTCCTTGCCTGGATGCTTTACCTTGTGATTTGGTTGGTACGACTATATACTGATCTAAGGTGCGTAGCGCTATCGCTACGTATCAAAATAACTACCCGTTGTTACCACTACTAGAAAAACAATTGATGATGACTGTGCCAATCTGTCAGCTTGAATTCCGACAGACTAAGGCCGTGTAGGCTACACACATAAGCGGATATTCCATGCGGAAACCCGTGCGCAATCCATAAATAAGTGAAGCAAAGAAGGGGAAAGATTTTGCACACGTGTCCGAATTTCTCCCATATGCGTAAACTTTTATCCTTCTTTCTTCCGCTTATTAAGGGTTTTCCCTACGGAACTTACGCGTCTAATGTGAAAACTCGGCCTAACCCGAACCCTTTTTTGTAACCTAACCCTACTCTTTACCTAAGTTTAACCCTAATCTTATAATCCTTAGTTGCCGTATTGATTTAGTCCGGTAGTGTTATCGATACGTAGTGAAAGCCGTGGCTGATTTTGTCCTTGTAGTGTGTGTATCGATACGTATCGATTAGAGCGGGTTGGCCACCGTTCTCTCGTCTGCATTTCTCTCCTCTCTCTTTCTCTCTCTCTTCCCCCTCTCTCTCGCACAGTCGCTGCTCTCTCTCTCACACACACTACTCATCACGCTCTCTCTCCCACCTCTCTCTCTCTCACTACAGCACGACACACTCCCTCGCGGCTCTCTCTCTCTCCCTCTCTCTCTCTCTCACTCCCTTACTCCCCTCCCCTCTTCTCTCTCTCACTCTCTCTCTCTCTCTCTCTCTCTCTCTCTCTCTCTCTCTCTCTCAACACAAGATCGGAAACACTCTCTCTCTTATCCCTCTCCTGCGCTCTCTCTCTCTCTCTCCAGTCCGGTCCGTCTCTCCTCCTCTCCTCTCTCGCTCTCTCCTCTTCTATCTCTCCCCTCTACTCTCTCTCTCTCAAGAGTCTTCAAGGACAGAGTGTAAGAATAGGCCATCGCCTAAAATCTGCTAGTACCTGTGTGTTCTCTCCATCTGCCTGTCTACCCCTATCTTATCTATGCATACAATGTTGGGAGAGCCTAGTGCCGGTCGGGCCCGGACAGTCCAGACGTGAACACCATTCCCTTGGAGAGGTCAACCAGTCAGTCTGCCATTGCCATCCACGACATAAGAAGTTCAGGCACCGTGAATAGAACTCCTTCAGGATCTGGATGGGTTATCGTCAAACTTATTGTTTACTGATTTTTGTTTTGTTGTGCTTATTCATCCACAATATGGGGTTCTTTATTTTGCCAGATTGTTAATGTTAAGAGAATTTGTTTTGTGTGCAGATTATTGTCAGTAGTTCAATATAATTGATAAGTATACGTTTTTCGGGTCTCTTTTTGTTTTGTTTGAATATTTGTTTTGTTTTGTATGTGTGTGCTGTTTGTCTTCATCTTCTTCTTCTTCCTCATTCTCCTCCTCCTCTTCCTCTTCTTCTTCTTCTTCTTCTTCCTCTTCTTCTTCTTCTTCTGCTTCTTCTTCTTCTTCTTGAATACCTTCATGTCAAATGGGGCATATGCCTACCCGTTAGATATATTGCAGTGCTATTAGTTATTAGTTTATATTCTTTAATTGTTGTTTATATGTGTTTATTGTTGTTTTTCTTATGTGCACCTACCTGCAATTTCTCTGTTATGAGATAATAAAGATGATTTGATTTGATATTGGGAATGGAACATGGGGCAAATAAACAATCGAAATCAGACAATCTCTAGACAATGAGAGAAAGAGGGAAAGAAAGAGGGGGTAAACAGAAAAGGGGGGGGTGGACTAGAAGTTCAGGTCAGATAGGTGACACAATAGAATTAGACAGACAGACAGACAGACAGACAGGACAGACTGGCATCAGACAGACACATAGATAGGCAAAGAGAGTTTAACAGATAGAATGAAAAAACAACAATACACAAACAGAAGGGCAGGCAAACAACAACAACAACATTTATACAATTATTTATACGGCGCTGAATGTTGATAGAGGAAATCAAATCAAAGCGCGCACACACGTTAGCATTCATAATGCATTCAACACAAAAACGCAATACAAAGCGAACACACACGGATGACATAAATGGAATACAGCAGAAACAGACCTAATGGCAAGAGAGAGAAGAGAAAGAGAGCGGAGCTTTAATGGCGGGGGAACATGTGGGTTTTGAGGTTAGCTTTGAAAGCAGAGAGGGTCGGTCCGCTCGCTGACGGAGGGAAAGAGGAAACTTTTGTTCCAGGAGGTCGGTCCTGAGACAGCACAGCAAAAGAGCGCTGACCAACAGTAGTTGAAAGCTTATACCTAGGGATCTGGAGAGAAAGAGGGTCGGAAACTGAACGTAAAGTGCGAGCTGGCGTATAGATGGAACTATTGTCGCAGAGGTAAGATGGAGCAGCCCTATATGGATAGATTTATAGTAAAGGTTGCTTAATTTGTACTCATTTCTGCCTGCGACAGGAAGCCAGTGCAAAGAACGGAGAAGAGGGCTAACATTATCGAACTTTTTTTCTTACAAAGGAAAAGACGAGCAGCTGTGTGTAAATACAATACGACACAGAGTAGGAACACCGATACCAAATTGCTGGAACCTGTCTTATGGTGTCTCCACTATAAACTAATTCTCGCCCAGCCCGTTGTCATTGTCGGAAACGACAGACAGGCAACATGCAACAACACATTGGTAGTTGATGCCAAGAAACCGATCCGGTTGATAATTCCTGCAAGTTCTCCTATATCTGCTAATAAAGGAAATGAATGTGTTCTTAAATGCCCAAACAAAGAATGGGTCGTTCACGTGATTGTTAATGATTAACCCTTTCACCGCCAACGTCGCATTTTTGCACCAAATGATTTAACACCCATGTCACTAAAAGGCATCAAATCAGGGTCTGTTATTTGAAGACCCTGTTCTCTTAATTTTGGGAGGTCAGGATAGGCCTTACTTTAAATATGTCACAGAAGAATCCCCAATATTACAGACAGATTTTTTTCTCTACCCAGGTAAGTTTAATGGACATTTTTTTCTTAAAAATGGCTGGCGGCGAAAGGGTTAATCTCACAATTTGCAATATGCGAACGCACTCTTCTTTTTGGACTCCTAGAACCAGTCATTCCCTTAAAAACTCAATCAACCAAGCATCTACGCTGCCCTTATTAAACTTCAGTTCAAACTTCCTTCTACGTTTACTCCTACCTCTCCACCGCCACGGGAGAAAGGTGGCAGAAAGGTGGCAGAGTGGTTAAGACGTTCGCCTGCCAAATGTAATGCGTGACTGCGGCGTGAGTGGCCCGGGTTCGAATCCCGGCCTCGCCTTTTCCTTCTAGTTTGACAGGAAAATCGAACTGAACGTCGAGTCCTTCGGATGGGGACTTAAAGGTAAGTCTGACCCGTGCGCTTTACGCACGTAAAAATCTCACGGCAGTTGAAAGTCGGTAAGATCAGGGAGAAATCCCGCTGCCTGGCATGGCCAAATTGAAGCTAGGTTTCCTTGCCTTAGCATGAGGCTGTGTTAGACCAGTTGACATAAGCTAGAACGCCAAGGCTACATCAAAATGTTGCTATGCTCTGAATGGTTGTGCGGGGATTGTCTTAAGCCATGACAAGCTCCCAGCATAACATCATGGGTCTAAAAATCCCCCGAAGACGAAGTGTGGCTGCCCACATGGCGGGGTAATCAAAAAAACGGTCACACACGTAATGTTCTCATCCCTAGCTGGTGCATTTGTACTGATAGTGTTCAAGTGTTCTGGCTGTCGGGATGATCCCTGGAGTCGCTAAGCCAGGGATCAACAACAACAACAACAACAACAACAACGAAGCTAGGTTTCCCAAGTGTGCCCCCCCCTCCTCACCCTGTGCCCCCCCCCCCCCCCCCCCCCCCCCCGAACAAAAAGGGGTAAGCGCTGCAGTTGCGGCGATGCATGCGATCTCTGGGAGAGAGCAGCCCGAATTTCACGGAGATAAGTCTCTGTGACAAGCATATACCAAATAACCAATACAGTAGTACCAAATACCACTCACCCCCTCCCTTGTCCTTTTGCCTGACTTCTAGTCTCTCTCCTCTCTTTCCTAGTTTGTCCATTCTTCTCCTCCTTCCTTCCGCTTCTGCCTTTGGCCCTCACTCGTTGCTATTAACAGCAAGCAACCGGAAGTGTCCTTATCTTCACCAGCTGCTCTCTCTCTCTCTCTCTCATCTCTCTCTCTCTCATCTCTCTCTCTCTATTTCTCGATTTCTCTCTCTCTCTCTCTCTCTCCTCTGTCTCTCTCTCTCTTCTCTCTCTCTCTCCTCTCTCTTTCCTCTCTCTCTCTCTCTCCTCTCTCTGTCTCTCTATGTCTCTCTCTCTCTCTCTTTTTCTCTCTCATCACTCTCTCTCTCTCTTTCTCTCTATCTCTCTCTCTCTCCTCCCCCTTATTCCTCTTTCTCTTCTCTCTATCTTCTCTCTTTCCTCCCAAGGACTCTCTCTCTCCTCTCTCTCTTTCTCTCTCTCTCTCCTTCTCTTCAATCTTTCTCTCTCTTCTCTCTCTCTCTCTCTCTCCTTCTTCTCCCCCTTCTCTCTCCTCTCTCTCCTCTCTCTCTCTCTTCTCTCTTCTCTCTCTCTCTCTCTCTCTCGATCTCCTCTCTCTCTCTTTCTCTCTCTCTTTCCTTCTGCTCTCTCTCTCTCTCTCTCTCTCTCTCTCTCTCTCTCTCTTTCTTTCTCTCTCTCTCTTTCCTCTCTCTCTCCTCTCTCTCTCTCTCTCTCTCTCTATTTTTGTGTATCTCTCTCTAATTCTCGCTCTTGCAAAAAAACTCTCTGCACTAAATCTTAAAACACTCTCTCTCTCTCTATGATCTCTGTCTCTCTCTCTTTCTCATTCTCTCTCTCAAACTCCTCTCTCCCTCTCTCTCCTGATGACAAAACTCTCTTTCTCTCTGAAAGCTGTCTCTGGCAAACAAAAAACAAGAAAAAAAAAAAAAAGTGTCTCTTTGTCAACTCTCTCTCTCCTCTCTTCTCTCTCTTTCTCTCTCTCTCTCTCTCGTCTCTCTCTCTCTGTCTCTCTCTCTCTCTCTCTCGTCTCTCTCTCTCTCTCTCTCTCTCTCTCTCTCTCTCCTCTCTCTCTCTCTCTCTCTCTCTTTGCCATGTCTCTGTATCTCTATGTTCGTATAATGTACCAAGGACAGATTGGAAGACTAGGCGTTGCCTAAAATCTTTATCCTTGAAAAATAAAGTTCAAGTTTTCAAGTTTTCAAGTTTTCTCTCTCTCTCTCTCTCTCTCTCTCTCTCTTCTCTCTCTCTCTCTACTCTCTCTCTCTCTCTCTCTCGGTCTCTCTCTCTCTCTCTCTCTCTCTCTCTCTCCCTTCTGTTCTTGATCATTATTTTTGTGTATGCTTAATTTGTTTTGCAAGAAAACGTTGCACGAAATGATGATGTTGTTGTACAAACCCCCATGACACGAAAGCTGTATCTGGCAAACATCAAAGTGTCAAAGTGTCAAGTCTCTCTCTCTCTCTCTCTCTCTCTCTCTCTCTCTCTCTCTCTCTCTCTCTCTCTCTCTCTCTCTTCTCCTCTCTCTCTCTCTCTCTCTCTCAGCAACAGAAAGAGTGACATATCAGATACGCTCAAATACCTACAGAAATACACAGCTTTGTGTTGAGTTCAA
Source organism: Phymorhynchus buccinoides (assembly GCA_017654935.2). Lineage (NCBI taxonomy): Eukaryota > Metazoa > Mollusca > Gastropoda > Neogastropoda > Raphitomidae > Phymorhynchus > Phymorhynchus buccinoides. The sequence goes on from CM065684.1 coordinate 26,431,074, forward strand.
TCATGCTACTCTGTTAATATGAGAGATGAAAGAAAGAAAAGAAGAAAGAAAAGAAGAAAAAACAAAAGAGCGACAAAGAAGAAAACAAAGAAAGAAAAAAAAAAAGAAAGAAAAGACTGAGAGAAAAGAGGAGAGAGAAAGAGAGAGAGAGAGAGAAAGAGACGCACAAACAGAGAGAATGACTTGATTATCAGATATGCTCAAATGCAAAAAGCACAAGTTTCAATTGCTACTCTCTTAATATGAGAGGTTAACGACGAAAAAAAGAAAAACAAGAGATGAGAGAGAGAGAGAGAGAGAGAGAGATTGAGGAAGAGAGGAGAGAGAGAGAGATGAGAGAGAGAAGAGAGAGAGAGAGAGAGAGAGAGAGAGAGAGAGAGAGAGAGAGAGAGATAGAGAGAGAGAGGAGAGGAGAGAAACCAAAGAGAATAACATGATTATCAGATATGCTCAAATGGAAAAAAAAATTCAATCAATCAATTAATCAAAATGTATTGTCTTTAAAAAGATGAGAGGTTAAAGAAAGAAAGAAACAAACAAACAAACAAAAAAGAAAGAAAGAGAGAGAGAGAAAGAGACACACAGACAGAGAGAATGACATGAATATCAGATATGCTTGCTCAAATGGAAAAAAGCACAAGTTTCAATGCTACTCTCTTAATATGAGAGGTTAAGGAAGGAAAGAAAGTTAAAAAAAAAGACAGAATTTGATACGGAGGGGGTGGCAGAATTTAGAACAGATCGAATATATAGACATAGAATGTATGAAAATAGCCATAGGATGTATGGCAATAGCTATAGTATGTATGACAATAGACCTAGGATGCATGGCAATAGCCATAGGATGTATGGAACTAGACATAGGATGTATGCAAATAGCCATAGGGTGTATGAAATAGACCTAGGATGTATGGAAATAGACCTAGGATGTATGGCAATAGCCATAGGATGTTACGTATGCCAATAGCTATAGTATGTATGACAATAGACCTAGGATGCATGGCAATAGCCATAGGATGTATGGAACTAGACATAGGATGTATGCAAATAGCCATAGGGTGTATGACAATAGCTATAGTATGTATGACAATAGACCTAGGATGCATGGCAATAGCCATAGGATGTATGGAACTAGACATAGGATGTATGGCAATAGCCATAGGATGTATGACAATAGCTATAGTATGTATGACAATAGACCTAGGATGCATGGCAATAGCCATAGGATGTATGGAACTAGACATAGGATGTATGCAAATAGCCATAGGGTGTATGAAATAGACCTATTGGCAATGGCTTGTTCCTGTGGAGATGTGACATGAGTTGGCAATGGCTTGTTCCTGTGGAGATGTGACAGGAGTTGGCAATGGCTTGTTCCTGTGGAGATGTGACAGGAGTTGGCAATGGCTTGTTCCTGTGGAGATGTGACAGGAGTTGGCAGTGGCCTGTTCCTGTGGAGATGTGACAGGAGTTGGCAATGGCTTGTTCTCAGTCTAAACAATATCACCTGGTGCTGACGACTGAGGCCCTGTAGATCATCATTGTCTGTTTCAATCCCTAGTCGTCCCCTCCAAGACTCATGGAACCTGGCGTGCAGTAACCCCAATCGATCGATCCCACCCTCGTCCCTCTCACCCTGCCCCCTTTCCCTTTCTTCGGTCAGTAACGAGGAAATCATTGCTGACCACGGCCGGTGTTGCATAAAATACTTTACCCATTAAATAAATACTCTTTTTCTCATTCAAATTGTTTGCTGTTTGGGAAAGATTCGCCCCTAAGTACATTCAGAGGCGTCTTGTTGTAGCATGCAGGAAGAACAGAAGATTCATCATTAAATACCGAGAAGTCAGGGATCAGGGATATTTTTTTTTTTTTTTTTTTTTTTTTTGGCACGGATGGTTGTTTATATCGTCCGCCATTTCGAAAGAATACGAAACTAAGTGACATGGCTTTGTATATCGATTTCTCGGCAAAAAATGTAGATTTAAACCCTCCCACTCTATGTCTTGGTTATTTCTGTGTAGATTGAGCACTTAGATATCAATATTTTAAAGAATAGTTGACTCATGAAAATAGAATGGCTCTAGTGCTCTTTTGAAGGGTACTTATTTCACGGTATGTACTTATTTCTCATGACACCGGGACGGGCCACAGTGAAGCTCGTCAAAAGACTCCATGAAAATAAGCCCACACGTCTCTCATCTAGCTCCAACCATAATTTTTAAAAAAATGTTAAAGGTTTTCTCATTCCTTTGCAATTATCTACCTCACCACACGCGCACGCGCGTACACACGCGCGAAGAACGCATACACACACGCGCGCACGCACGCACACGCACACGCGCGCACGCGCACGCACACGCACACGCACACGCACACGCACACGCACGCGCACGCACACGCACACACACACACACACACACACACACACACACACTGATCACCGCAATATAGTTTTGTCTGAATCACTTTTAGTAGAAGGACGTTAAACTGAAAAACACACACGCACACACACACTGATCTGCTTAGGTGGAGCTATGGTTCTTAGACCTTGACACCAGGTGCCGTTTTATTTTCGCACCGTTTCTTAGCAACGCCTAGCTTACTCTCTCTCTCTCTCTCTCTCTCTCTCTCTCTCTCTCTCTCTCTCTCTCTCTCTCACTCTCTCTCTCTCGTTCGTACGCAGCAAAACAAGTGCCTTCTATTTAACAAAGGGAAGTAATATAAGCCAGTAGAGTGATTTCCCATGGGGCGGCCAGAATCGCCCAGTACTGTGTAAAAGATCCGTGTCAAAGCATGGCTTGTTCGGGACTTGTACATTCAATATTAATTTTACTCTGCATAATTACTATAGTGGTACATTGTGCGAAGGTTACTGAGGTTGCTGCGCATATAGTCAACAGGGACGTTGATTTGCTTATAGGCGCAGCAGCTGCACACGATCTCGCCTTTTCTTTTCCTTTGTTGTTCTGTGTTTTAATTAAAGATCCACCAGTTCACGTATCAACATCACGGGTTTCACGTGTTTTTCCTCTTATAGCTGGAGAGAAATCTTGTTTTGACCAGGTCTCACTCCCATACAAATGCACACACATTCTAACCGAAACATCATTTTAAAGAGCAGCCTCAATTTGAAGTTGGGGGACATGAGTATGTGGGTCACAGCTACCCAGAAAAAAACAAGGGACTTAATTGTGGTGCGTCAGTGTGTCTTTAATGCACGTCGTACGCGAGCATCTCTCTCTCTCTCTCTCTCTCTCTCTCTCTCTCTCTCTCTCTCTCTCTCTCTCTCTCTCTCTCTCTCTCTCTCTCTCTCTCTCTCTCTTTCTCATATCTCTCTCTGTGTCTCTTTCTCAGTCCCCCCCCCCCCCCCACCCCCCCCCCGTCTCAGTCTCTTTCTCATTTGCTGCCCCCCCCCCCCCCCCCCCCTCACCCCACCCCGCCCTCTTCTCTCTCTCAGTCTCTCTCTCTCTCTCTCTCTCTGTGTGTCTCTCCCCCCCCCCCCCCCCATCTCTTTCTGTCTCTTTCTCTCGGTTTTCCGAGTCTCTCTCTCATTCTCTGCCCCCCCCCCCCCCCCCCCCACTTTCTCTCTCTCTCTCTCAAATCTCTCTCATTCTCTGTCTCTCCCCTCTATGGCTGGTACCCACGTGTCGTCATATCCGGCCACAAGGAGCGCCATATTATGGGAGACCGCCATCTTGGTCAGTAACTTTGTTTGAAAAATGCCAGATCGATGCTGCATATTTGGCTGTTCCAATTCGAAACTTATCTAAACTGTATTTATAACATCTGGATGTTTTCTTTACACATTTAGATAACATTTTCACTTTGCTTACACACAAATAAGGACTAAGATGGCGACACTTCCGTTGGAAGGGTCGAGATGCGCACGCAGGTGGGGGGGAGCCATATCTCTCTCGCTCTCTCAGTCTCTCCCTCTGTCTCTTGCATGGTCTCTCGCCACCAGTCTCTCTCTCTCTCCCTCTCCCCCCCTCTCTGTCCCTCTCTCTCTCTCTCTCTCTCTCTCTCTCTCTCTCTCTCTCTCTCTCTCTCTCTCTCTCTCTCTCTCTCTCTCTCTCTCTCTCTGTCTGTCTCTCGCTCTTAAAAGCACACACAACATTTCGAGCATTCGCGTTAATATAACTTCTCAAACAATATGCTTGACACAAACGCCCACATACAAGAACCTGCGCTTCTAAAGAAAGTTCCAAACAACTTGTACGTCTTTCTAAAATGACTGGACTGCATTTGTGTCACTGAAGCCG
>CM065684.1:26440338-26447838 GCA_017654935.2 Phymorhynchus buccinoides
TAAGTTTGAGAGAAAATTTTGGATGAAAAATGGCTGGCGGCGAAAGGGTTAATATGACTTACAGCTCACTGTGTTGCCATGGGGAAATAGAAATATCTTGTGAATATTGTTAACGTGTACACAGACCTTAATGCCACGTCCACCTGCTGCATAGAACTAGCGTTATTGTACACCAAATATGAACGGAATTGATCATTTTCTATATCATACAAAACCACAGGTAATTGGGTGTCATGTTCGTTGACGAGAATGTTCACACAATGTGTGTCCTCTAATATTTTAGTTCATTTAAGTTCAAGCATTTTGCGCTTGAGCGTGCGCGCATACACAATCACTCCCCATGCATACACAACGCGAACGCGCGTACACACACACACACACACACACACACACACACACACACACACACACACACACACACACACACACACACACACACACACACACAAACCGCGCGCGTTTACTCTCTCTCTCTCTCTCTCTCTCTCTCTCTCTCTCTCTCTCTCTCTCTCTCTCTCTCTCTCTCTCTCTCTCTCTCTCTCTCTCTCTATCTATCTATCTATCTAGTTATCTATCTATCTATCTAGCTCTAGCTCTCTCCTTTTCGCCCCTTCTCATCATGCAAACCCCATTCAAATTACCTTGAGGGCTGCTCGAATTAGTTCTTCCAGAACCAGAGGATCTTCCCCATGTAGTAAATCACTTCCTCCTTTCATCTCTATTAAAGAGATGGGTACGCTAAGGGCTATGCTTAGTAGCTAGACAGTAGCAACACGCACATTATGCCTGCATGTGCACGCGCGTAAGTAGACGTTTGCCCACAAACAGCAATCATTATACACGAGAACACACGCGCGCGCACGTGCGCAAAGAAAGAAAACTGCACATGCAGACATACATTACGTCCGCATGTCATTGCAGGTTGTTGCAAAACAAAAGTGCAGTAAAATGACGCAAGCAACCCGAACCACTCTCCCTCCCTCCTTCCCTCCCTCCTTCCCTCCCTCTCCCCCTTCCCTCCCTCCCTCCCTCCTTCCCTCCTCCCTCCTCCCTCCCTCCATCCCCCTCCCTCTCTCTCTCTCTCTCTCTCTCTCTCTCTCTCTCTCTCTCTCTCTCTCTCTCTCTCTCTCTCTCTCTCTCTCTCGATCGATCGATCGATCAATTGATCGATCGATCGCACATACATTTACATATTCATTTATTTATCCATTTATTCATTCATTATTCATCCATTCATTCGCCACTGCCTCTTTCTTTCATAGGTGTAGAGTGGCACAGAGGTAACACGTTCGCCTCGTGCACAATAAACCCGACTTCGAACCTGAGTACAGGGGATTTTCCCCCTCACTCTGCACTAGGCCTTGCGGTCTGAACGTGGAATCTTTCGGATGAGACGATAAACCGAGGTCCCGTGTGCCCATGCACTTAGCACACGTTACACCCAGTGGCAACAAAAAAGTTGTGATTTGGTCAAAATTTACCCCCCCACCCCATTTCCTTCCTCATCAGTCACACAAAAGTCGCATGCAAATAATAATAATAAAAGTGGGTGGCGCGCCTCTGGCTGCGACGCGCTCTCCAGGTGGGAGCAACCCGAATTTCACAGAGACGCCTCTGTGACTATAAAGTACCAAATATCAAATACCAAAATTATCAAATGAATGCGAAATGGTACCAAGGTGAAAGAATTGCATATAAATCAACATTACAGAAGGCATTATGGGAAAGGGCAGAATAGGACTAGAGGAATTAAGAAAGGGCGAATCGAAATATCCCCCGTGCAAAGTATTGTTCCCAGTCAACACAACAGACTTAGGCCGTGTACACACATAAGCGGATATTCCATGCGGAAACACGTGCGCAATCCATAAATAAGTTAAACAAAGAAGGGAAAAGATTTGCGCACGTGTCCGAATTTCCTCTATATGCGTAAACTTTTATCCTTCTTTCTTCCACTTATTTAGGGTTTTCCGTACGGAACTTACGCGTCTAATGTGAGCCCGGAGGCAGTGCAACACCAGGAAAGTCCAGAATTTTTTAAAAATACAGATATTATTGATATCCAATAACTGATTGATATTATTTTATTTTTTTTTTTTTTTCTACCAGACTGTCCTGTCAGAGACCGATCAATCTGTTTCTTTTGATAAGGATAATCATCTGTGTTACTTAAGCTTATTAGTCTGTGTTTCCTAATTCCGGCTAGTAGTCTTTGTGTTTCTTAATTAATATCAATCAATTTGTGTCTTACGACCAGTTGATGTTGGGTTTCTCTATTCAGGCCCCAATGGATATTTATAGAAACAGTGATGCAAGGAGAGAGGATAATAGTCAAGTAACGAGCGGTAACTCTTTCTGCAATTAACTCCCTTCACCAAAGTTATTTTCAGCATGTCTTTCTGTCTGTTTGCCTCTCTCTCTCTCTCTCTCTCTCTCTCTCTCTCTCTCTCTCTCTCTCTCTCTCTCTCTCTCTCTCTCTCTCTCTCTCTCTCTCTCTCTCTCTCTCTCTCTCTCTCTCTCTCAAGGACAGATTGTAAGAATAGGCATAGGCGTAGGCATAGGAATAGGCGCGCGTCCTTGTTTGAGGATGAACCTTGGTCTGACTCAATGTGGCTGTTGTTTATACTTTGCTAGGCTAATGGATAATGTTTCTAAAGTCCAATTAAACGGCGGTTTCTAATGAAGACCTATCAACGTGTGTTTCTCAAGACCTATTAATGATCGTTTTTCTAGCCCTGACCAACCACACTGAGTTTCTAAAAGCCCAGCAAAGTGTTGTATAGGTTAATCAAACGGCCAATCGATTTGTGCTTCGCAGGGCTAACCAGATTTTGTTTCGTGGGGCTTCAGCTAATTGACGTCTTTAACCCTTTCACCGCCAACGTCGCATTTATGCACCACAATGATTTAACACCCATGTCACTAAAAGGCATCAAATCAGGGTCTGTTATCCAAAGACCCTATTTTCTTAATTTTGGGAGGTAAGGATAGGCCTTGCTTTAAATATGTCACCGAGGAATCCCCAATATTGCAGACTTTTTTTTTCTCTACCCAGGTAAGTTTAATGGACATTTTTGGTTTAAAAAAAATAGCTGGCGGCGAAAGGGTTAACTCATTCGAATCGCAACGATTTTGAATTTTTTATTTTTTTTTATTCATATTTTTTACAGATTTTTTTTTCCAATGCACATTGTGAATAAACAGACAGAAAACAGCTGCAATAAGTGAAAATTAAACTCAACATCGAACAATGTTTCTAAGAGCAGCATCACATCAACTACAATGACAACAACTACATACGAGACAAATAAGAATATAGCAAAAAGCAAAACAATAATAACAGAAAACAACACACAATAAGAATGCAATACAGAGACAATGGGTACAACCCGATGTTTCAAATATTAGTTATAAAAAAAAATATTAAAAAATAAAAGCCTCAATCACAGTTCTTCTACCCTTAAAATAGCTGGCGCGAAAGGGTTAACTCATTCGAATCACAACGATTTATAATTATTTTAAAAAAACTCACAAATCACTCCAGCCATACACACAAGCAAAACATACATAAACAAAAGGAGAAATGAAAGAAGATTACGGGTTTTTACTTCAGGTTTACATATAGGGAAGTGGTAGATCAGACTATTTTGTATATGGACACAGATTTACTTCCTTTGAAGCAAATGCATCAAATTGACAGCTATCTATTAATATATATGACTGGAGATAGACAGAGATAGTATGAGGTTAAAAAAAAGATGACAAGAGAAAGAAATAGAAGAAAAGACAATGAGCCGTAGACAATGAGCCGTAGACAATGAGCCGTAGACAATGAGCCCCGTAGACAATGAGCCCCGTAGACAATGAGCCCCGTAGACAATGAGCCGTAGACAATGAGCCGTAGACAATGAGCCGTAGACAATGAGCCGTTTTTTTTGAACCGTAGACAATGAGCCCCGTAGACAATGAGTTATAGACAGATGAGCCACGTAGACAATGAGTAGACAATGAACGTAGACAATGAGCCCCGTAGACAATGAGCCGTAGACAATGAGCCCCGTAGACAATGAGTAGACAATGAGCCCCGTAGACAATGAGCCGTAGACAATGAGCCGTAGACAATGAGCCGTAGACAATGAGCCGTAGACAATGAGCCGTAGACAATGAGCCGTAGACAATGAGCCCCGTAGACAATGAGCCCCGTAGACAATGAGCCCCGTAGACAATGAGCCGTAGACAGCCCCTAGTAGACAATGAGCCGTAGACAATGAGCCGTAGACAATGAGCCCCCGTAGACAATGAGCCCCGTAGACAATGAGCCGTAGACAATGAGCCGTAGACAATGAGCCCCGTAGACAATGAGCCGTAGACAATGACCCCCGAACAATGAACCGTAAAATGGGTAAGGGATAGACAGCCATAATGAGTGACTGACAGGAGAGACAGATCAGCATGACAGAGAGAGAGAGGGGGGGGGGGGGGTAGGAGCCCCGGACAATGAGCCGTAGACAATGAACCGTAGAGAATGAACCGTAGACAATGAACCGAGACAATGAGCCCCGTAGATGAGTTAATGTTTTAAGACAATGACCGTTTTGTTAGGGAGAGTAGAGAGAGAGAGACAATGAGTTTAGATGTTTTTAATTGATTTAGTATTGAGCCCCGTAGACAATGAGCCGTAGACAATGAGCCGTAGACAATGAGCCGTAGAGAGCCCATGGCCCCGGGACAATGAGCCCCGTAGACAATGAGCCGTAGACAATGAGAGACAATGAGAGAGAGCCGTAGAGAGAGAAGGGATAGAGAGAGAGACAGAGGAGACAGAGCATACAGAGAGAGAGAGAGGGGGGGGGTTAGAGAGCCATTTAGTGTTTTAATGACTTTTATTAGGGAGAGTGAGAGAGAGAGAGAATGAGATTTGTAGAGAGAGAGAGAGAGATAAAGAGAGTGGTTCAGAGGGGGAGAGAAAGAGAGAGAGAGAGAGAGGGGGGAGGAGGAGAGAGAGAGAGAGAGAGAGAGAGAGGAGAGAGAGAGAGAGAGAGAGAGAGAGAGAGAGAGAGAGAGAGAGAGAGAGAGAGAGACACAGAGAGAGAGAGAGAGAGAGAGAGAGAGAGTGGAGCACAAAGATTTGAAAGAGGAAGACAGAAAGAGAGAAAAACTAAGATATTCTAAAAGGGTAAGATGGATTACTTAAAAGCTCGGCGAACCGGGCTGATAGAGTTATCTTTAGTGGGGGGACGTGTACACTATTCACAGTGGAGGCTATCCAAAAACTCGGACTGGAACTTGAACGGAGAATTCAACTGGCCTATCGATGTGTAAAATGTGTCACGTTTCAAAGGAACATAACCAGTGTTTCTGTCCTCACTACTCATATAGGGAAAAGAGACCGGATGTTTATCTTCCCCTGTGCAGTCTTTGAGAAAGACAGAGAGAGTGAGCGAGTGATTGAAGTCTGAAGTCTGACCAATGCATGTAATAAGAACACTTTGCCAAACTCATTGCAGAATATTTGTCCTGACTAGATATGCTTAATACACATAATGTATTTACAAACTGAACGAGTGAATGAGAAGAGAAGAAAAAGAATGATCGAAGCATAGAGAGATGTAGGGAGTTGTCAAATTACGATGGGCAATGAATGAACTCCCAGGCAGAAAGAGAGGTGTGCAAAATACAAGGGAATACGCCACTCACAGTGGCAAGACCGATACTTTCAAAGTGTTTGAACCAATGCTGCTCTCATAAAAAATGTAGTCTCTTTCAGAATTACATTACACATAACTTTTGAATTATGCATCTGTATTGTTAAAAATTCAGGACTTTCCTGGTGTTGCCCTGCCTCCCCGCATTGCCTCCAGGATCGGTCCCACCATCTTTACATCTAATAATGTCCCATAAGTATGTGTCTGTTCCAGACCGGAGAACGTTAAACAACAATTTCTTCAGAATTAAAGAAATACTCTTAAATTGGAACCGAATAGAAGTAATAAGGAGGTTAAGAAGCTCCTGTGATTCCTGTGAATTGCAAATAAATTTTTCCAAACCAAAACAAACAAAAAACTCGTTTATCATTTCGACGAAAACCCTACAAAGAAAATGTTCAGTCTTAAAAATGCTTTCGTAAGGCACATAGCTGTTGAAATAACAAACACAAAATGCAGAAGGGTGAAAGCAGATCAGCTCTGGATTGTCCAAGAACGTTGAAAGCTCAGGCTATAAAAGACGAAGTTTGAAACACAATCTGGCGTTTGCTTAATGGAAGAGAATTTTATTTCTAAAAAACGACGTTAAAGGGAATTAAATCCGAAAAATGAGGAGTAGGAATGAAAAGAGAGAGAAAAATGTATGTTAGAAGAGAGATTAAACTGATGTCAACTTTGTAAAGTTGATGGCTATCATAATAGCTCTATAGAAGACGCCATTTTTACGCTTTGTTTTTGTTCTATTCTGAGAGCTTTTACAAAATCGGATCTGTTGCTTGTCTTGTAATTGGATTGGTATAATGTGGGCCATTTGAAACACACACACAAACAGACAAACAGGAGTATGAAATGTTAAAATAGAAGTAGACAACAAAAAGTTAAAGAAAACTAAATTAAAATGAGATGCAGCTGAAGATAATGACAGGAACGCCGAGATAAGAAGAGAGAGAGAGAGAGAGAGAGAGAGAGAGAGAGAGAGAAGAGATGAGAGAGAGAGAGAGAGAGAGAGAGAGAGAGAGAGAGAGAGAGAGAGAGAGAGAGAGAGAGAGAGAGAGAGAGAGAGAGAGAGAGAGAGAGAGAGAGAGAGAGAGAGAGAGAGAGAGAGAGAGAGAGAGAGAGAGAGAGAGAGAGAGAGAGAGAGAGAGAGAGAGAGAGAGAGAGAGAGATAGAGAGAGAGAGAGAGAGAGAGAGAGAGAGAGAGAGAGAGAGAGAGAGAGAGGACAGAGAGAGAGACAGAGAGAGAGAGAGAGAGAGAGACAGAGAGAGAGAGAGAGAGAGAGAGAGAGAGAGAGAGAGAGAGAGAGAGAGAGAGAGAGAGAGCATCTGGTTATGTCTGTGCGTGCGTGTGCATGCGTCGATTTATGAATTGAGTGCAATGTAAATATTGTTTGACGTTTTAAGCGAAGCCTTTCATTGCTACTTTTAAATAGTTGCAAGCATAAACGCCTTGGGCTCCTAATTTTATCGGGAGGTAAGTAATGCGTCATAAATATACAATATTATTATTAGGATTCTCCCCTTTATGGAGAGTACTATTGTTATTGTAAGAATTCCTCTTCTTTTTTCTTTTTCTTTTTCTTAGCTCCCCCTTTTCTGAATTGGCTAAAAATTTCAGGAAGGTTGCGGGTTATTGAGGGATAGCGATATTTGCAACATTAAATTATTTCGCAGAAACATCGGCGAAATATTGCCGAAAAACCGCGAAGTCGGCGAAATTTCCATCTTGAATATCTCGAAAAACGGCTGGACTGAATGCATTCATATTTTCAGTATGCACTAGAAAGTGAATTGCCAA
>CM065684.1:26455338-26460338 GCA_017654935.2 Phymorhynchus buccinoides
TTTTTGGCTGAAAAATGGCTGGCGGTGAAAGGGTTAAAGACCCGGCATGTCACGCGTCAAAATCACGATTTTCACGTGATTTCCTTCGTATAGCTGGTAAGAAAATCTTCCTATTTAAGGCTTTGAAAGTAATACATTTTATATTATTCATTCTGATCGCTTCTCGGCCTTTTGGCTGGGACAGTGATTCAGGAACATAATTTTTTGTTTATACCTTGGTTGGTTTGTTCAGCCCGTCGTACATGGCGAAAGCCGATACGCGACGTTAAACTGAACTTCCATCCTTCCTAGCATAATAGGGAATGTGACACGTGACGTGGGGGGCCTTTAATGACCCACCAGATCACGTGTCAAAATCACGGGTTCCACGTGTTTTCCCTCTTATAGCTGGTATGAATGCAAACGTGTGTGTGCGCTTTGATTTGATTTATATCAAGATTCAGCGCCGTATAAATACTGTATGTTGTTGTAAAGAAATCTTGTTTTGACCAGGTTTGACTCCCATACAAATGCTCCCAAATTCAAAACGAAACATCATTTTAAAGAGCAGCCTCAATTTGAAGTTGGGCATTTGTATGTGGGTCACAGCTACCCAGAAAAAACGAACACCCCAAGGGACTTAATCGTGGTGGGTCGGTGGGTCTTTAAATGTGACTCTTGTTTCTTCTGACAGGGGGGATGTTGTCATACCCTGGCTAAAAAAAAACAACCCTCCAGGGCTCATCCCATCAGCCGAAGGGCGAGGTACCGAATCGCCGTCTCCCAACTCGCCGTCTCCCAACTCGCCGTTTCCCCACTCGCCGTTTTCTAGCTCGCCGTATAAGTTTTTCAATTTTACAATCTGTTGCATTTCGCCGCATAGACCAGGGATAAGAAGCAGTAGTAAAATTTTATCTTTTGTGCATTCAACACTAAATTGACCCTAAACCTATCCCTAACCCTATCCCTAACCCTATCCCTAACCCTATCCCTAACCCTATCCCTAACCTATCCCTAACCCTATCCCTAACCCTATCCCTAACCCTAACCCTAACCCTAACCCTATCCCTAACTCTTCGCACATGCGCAGACATAACCCTGAGAACAAATCCATTTTGAGAACGCCACACCTATCCATACGGCCAAAAGCAAGAACACAATTCATGGCATCAATTCAGTAAACAGTGAATAAGGCGAAATAGCACTGGGGGAAAAAACCACGGCGATTTGACAATGCTATGCGGTTTGGACTAAAGACGGCGAATACGGCGAGTAGAGCACTGAAACAAACGGCGAGTAGACACTGCTACGGCGAGTAGACTAAAGACGGCGAGTACGGCGAGTAGACACCTATACGGCGAGTAGAGAAACGGCGAATCAGGACCCTCCCAGCCGAAGCACTTGAACACTACGGTATGCAACAAATGCACCAGCTGGGGATGAGAACATTACGTGCGTGACCGTTTTTTGATTACCCCGCCACGTGAGCAGCCGCACTCCGACTTCGGAGGATGACAGGGATAATTATCGTCTCGTTCCTGTCTCTGATCAGGTTTGCTTGCCTGACTGTCTGTCTGTCTCAGTGTGTTGAAAAGTATTTGAAAATATACTGTCTTGCTGCTCTTCTCTTAATTGTAATGATTACCCGTTGTACTCATTTTTGTCGTGTAGTTTGTTTGTTTGTTATTTTTGATTTATTTTTTTTGGAGGGGGAGGGGAGGGGGGTTGGGGATGCCGTTGTGTGTGATAGGTAGACCTATTTTCATGTGTTTCAACTAGAGTTGAGAACCGGTTCAAACATCCGAACCGGTTTTAAACCGGTTTTCCCTCTTCGAACCGGTTTTTAACCAGTACTCGCATCACTAGTTTCACCTATGCAAACACATATTTATTTGTCAGAATATTCACACACACACGCACGCACGCGCACACATACACTCACAGGATGGGGAAAAAATTGTAGCTTACTCCTTTATCGTCAATAAAGATAATTTTGACTTGACTTGACTTGACACACAATAAAGAAACTTATGACTTATGACACACACACACACACACTCAACTCAACACTCAGTCAAGTCAAAGCCATACACCACCACAAACTAGAAACAGCTACTGTTGGTTTACAAACACCCAATCTGCGCTGATAATCAGTGTTGTTTTTCGTTATTCTAAGAAAAACTTACTTTCAGTTTGCAGTTAAAAAACCGGTTCACAGCAACTCGAACCGGTTTTTGAACCGCGAAAGTTTAGCACCGGTTTTTAGGTTCAAACCGGTTTCTCCCCCCACCTCTAGTTTCAACAGTAAGGCAGGGTGCACATTCTACGCGCAAATTCCGCAAGGAAACCCATCCGCAATAAGGATCATCGTTCGGGTAGGCCCACATGCTCCAATGTTGTACCTGTTCTCTCGCACCAAAAATCATGAATGTACAAAGAGTTCGCAGTCCGCAGCTGACTGAAGCCGCGGTGGTTTTTTTTACTCCCATCCTTTCACCTACACTACAGGTAGAGATCACTGTGAACTCACTCACTGCCTCTGTTACGATACTTAGCACTCTACACTACAGGTAGAGATCACTGTGAACTCGCTCAATGCCTCTGTTACGATACTTAGCACTCTTCCCATTTTCCAGGTGGGAAGTAAGAAAGTTGGCTTCATTCTTTGCAAGGTTTGTAGGCTGCGAAGTGAAATCACTCTTTGTAACATTTTAGGCTTTTTGCTCGAACTCTTTCGATTGCAAGGCTAACTCTCTACTAGGACAAATAGCGAGGGTGTAGCTGTTGTTGCTGTCGTTGTTCACGTACTCTGGCTAAAAGACTCCAGGGATCATCCCAACTGTCGAAGCACTTGAACACTATGGCACAAATTAATGCACCAGCTAGGGATGAGAACAATACGTGCGACCTTTTTTGATTACCCCGCCACGTGAGCAGCCACACTCCGTCTTCGGGGAATTTTGGAGGCTGATGATGTTATGCCAGGAGCTTTACATGGCTAAAGACAATCCCCGCATAGCGTAGCAACATTTTGATGTAGCCTTGGTGTTCTAGCCTATGTCATTTGGTCTGACACAGCCTTAAGCCAAGGCGGCGAGGGAGTAGCCTGCGGGAGATTTTTTAACTTGAAATCTGCACTTCGGTTTGAGTCCAATCCAGCAGCTTGACCACCCAATGACTGTGTTCTTCTGTCACTTTCATGATAGGTAACCCTAACCTGGTCCTAACCCTCAGGGCTCCCAATCGTCCCGCAAAACAAGGGGTCCCAGGGACTCCTTCACTTACAGTATAGAGGGTCCTAGAGGCGGGATAGAGGGTCCCAGTGGCATTGCGAATGCTAAACAGAATTTTTCTAGCGCATCCCTGGGACCCCCTGCACATTCTTTTAGAGGGTCCTTTAGAATTTTAGTTCTTCATAGACCCCCAAATGGGGGTCCCTGGGAGCCCTGACCCTATTCCTTCGCTGGTCAAGGCACAATGTTGCTTCTTAGTGACCATTCTAACTGGAAAAAAGTTGTTGCTGACCAGAGGTTCTCAAACGGCCCAATGCAATAGAAGCGCAGATTTCAAATACAATTTCTTTCTTTTTTCGCAGTCTGAAGCTAAAATTTAGCTGGCACCGTCTTCCTGGCACAATGTGTGAGTTTTTGTCAGAGAATGTCTGTCTGTCTCTCTTTCTGTCTGACTGACTTTCTTTCTTTGTGTGTATCTTTGTTGGCTGGTTGGTTGGTTGATTTTAGTGTAATCGCTATTTTTGTTCCGTTCCCGTCTTCCCCGTCATTTGGGTGCGTCGATAATCATAAAAGCTTACATTCATAAATGTCTCAATACACGTTAACAATGTTCACTCTTTCCCCATGGCAACACGGTGATAGCCACTCATAAGATGACTTGCATGTCACTGTGCTGCCATGGATAAAAGAGTGAAAAATGTTAGCGCGTACTGAGACCCTTAACTCAATAATTATAGGGGAGATGTTGCAGGCCTACACAATGATACCAGTGAGAAAAGTAGGGATAAAAAAAACAGGCATGAGGAAATTAAAAAAATATAAAGCTTTGGTTGTTGGATACATGAAATAATATCAAATAAATATACACGTTCGTAGGTCTATTGCTGCATTGTAGACAAACAGGGCCGGAAGATCGGCCACGAGTCAACAGAAAGAAAGTAAAAAGGACATCAAAGCGAAAAGAGAAGAAGAAAAAGAAGAAGAAATATGCAGAGCAGCAAACAGAGCAAATGGCAGCCTAGCACGAAACAAACAGCACGACGAACACAACAACAGAAGGATGTCTGACTGAGAAAACAAGTCACAGACAAAGGAAGGGAGGAAGAGGGGATAGGGGATGGAGGGGAAAGACGGCACACACATAGAAGAACTGGAGTTTAGAAGGAAAGAAACGGGTTAATATAAACATGAGAGAGAGAAAAGAACTGGAGTTTAGGAGAGAAACAAGTTAAAATAAACATGAGAGAAAAGAACTGGAGTTTAGAAGGAGAGAACCAGGGCCTGTATTCACGTTGAGATAGCATGAGACTTAGCATCATGCTAACTTAGAAGCTCTTCCAAAAGTCCTATTAAATCCTATAGCACATTGGAAGAGCTTCTAAGTTAGCATCATGCTAACAAGTAACATGAATACAGGCACAGGTTAATATAAACATATGAGAGAGAGAGAGAGAGAGAGAGAGAGAGAGAGAGAGAGAGAGAGAGAGAGAGAGAGAGAGAGAGAGAGAGAGAGAGAGAGACAGACAGACAGACAGAGAGAGACAGAGAACGAACGAACGAAATGTTATTCATTCATGGTAATGAGGTAAGCTATTTAGATACAGCTTTTTTCACTCATCCCTGAGAGAGAACGAACGAACGAACGAACGAACGAAATGTTATTTATTCAGGGTAATGAGATAAGCTAATTAATTACAGCTTTTTTCACTCAGCCCTGAGGCAAACAACAAGAAAGCAACAAACAAATAAATTTAAGAACAAGAAGGGGGGAGGGAAGCATACTAAGAA
>CM065684.1:26465338-26475338 GCA_017654935.2 Phymorhynchus buccinoides
CAGACAATAATTATTAGCTTTACGCTACTTGTGTTTGTGAAGTAAAACTTTCTTCTTCTTTTTTTCGGGGGAGGAGGGGGGTGGGGGGTGTTTCGCGGGGATAAATGTTATCAATTTTTACCCCGTTTTAACATGTTACAACAGAGGTTCTGCTTTTGTTGCCCTGCTTTGTCCAGTTTGTCTGTTTGCCTGTATCAAAGACCCTTCCATGATGTGTTCATGTCTGAACAACTTTTTGTTGTTGCTATTTTTCTTGTTTTTGTGCGGGTTTTTTTTTTTAAACCACTGATGGATTCCGATGAAATGTCGTGGACCACTGGCGTGTCACCAAAGAAAACAAATTGCGGGTGTGTTTTTTGGGGGGGAAACAAAAACCCAAAACAACTCGACTGTCATTGAAACAATAAAACGAAATCATTATATTATTGTCTGTGTATGATTTAGCATAATATAATGTCCACTGCATTATTACTTACATTGGGATATTTGCTTTCCTTTGTCATACCTTTGTAATTCTAGTTTCGAAATGTTCATGTTGATCATAATCACACACGCCCCTTTTTTATGTTCCCTTTATGTTCTATTTTTTTTGTTTTGTTTTTCTTTTCTTTCCTTTATTCTTATATTATATATCAAACCTCTGTGAAGCTGGTTTCAGGAAAAACTAGCAGATTCTAGAGGAGATTAATTTTCAATTGCTGCTAATGTATATGCTGATTTGTTTTATTTGATAATGATGGCTATTCAGTATGATTGAGTTAATCATTGTGTTATTTAGTTCTCTAAAAGAATATTGTCTTGTTGTAACATGCGCTATGGAAGAAGAGACCCTTCTTTGCAAGGGGGAGGGAGAAGAAAAAAAAAAGAAAAAAAAATCTTCTCGGTCTATGGCTTGTACCCACGTGTCGTCATATCCGGCCAGAAGGAGCGTGCCATATTATGGGAGACCGCCATCTTAGTCAGTAACTTTGTTTGAAAAATGCCATATCGATGCTGTTTACACACAAATCTGACTAAGATGGCGACACTTCCGTTGGAAGGGTCGAGATGCGCACGCAGGTGGGTGGGAGCCATTCTTGTTTTTGCCTTCTCAGAATCGTTCAAAATTTAGAAACATTTTCGGCAATCTTGTACTTTATCTATCCCCAGCCCACCCACATGTTGACGATTCTCAATTTCAAAGTCTCCTTCTTTCAGCTTTAAGCCGGGTTCACATTAGTAGAGGTGGGGGAAAAAACCGGTTTGGACCTTTTTCGGTGGTTGCATTTCGAAAAACCGGTTCGAGTTGCTGTGAACCGTTTCTTTAACTGCAAACTGAAAGTAAATTTCTCTTAGAATAACGCATTCTTTTTGAGAAACAACACTGATTCTCAGCGCAGATTGGGTGTTTGTAAACCAAGAGTATCTGTTTCTAGTTTGTGGTGGTGTATGGCTTTGATTTTGATTTTTTCTTTGTTGTGAGCGAAACTCCTTTAGGTAAACTGTATAAAAAAAATTAAACATAAATAAATAAAAAGATTTGTATTGTGAAAATGTCGTGCAAACGATTTGGTCTAAACTCAGGTGGCCACTTCTCTTCCACTGAAAAAAATTGACTTCCTGCACCTCCGCCAAGGAGGAATCGCCGATTTGACGGTTTGATTTATAGGAAACCAGAGCAAAGTGAGTGTTGCGATCTTTCTAAAGGGTGTTTTCATGGTGATCTCGACGTCTTTCTTGCAAAAAAAACCCTCATCCGTCATAGTGCACCTTTAAACAACAGGGGCAAAAAAGGTAGCCTTCATGTCAGACGCGTGAGCTGTGTTGATTAATGTTTTGTTCGTTTAGATAACACAAACAAAAAAGGCAGAAAACAATAAACAAGCAAATAAAGGGAAGAAATATATAAGCAAAACTAAAGAAAGCGGAGAACAATATACGTCAGTAGAGTCAAAAGGAAAGAACAAAAACAAGCACATAATTATTTTAACAAAAATTTAAAAAGCATGCTTTTCTAAAAACGAGAACGTGAAAAGGATGAGCGAGAGAGAGAGAGAGAGAGAGAGAGAGAGAGAGAGAGAGAGAGAGAGAGAGAGAGAGAGAGAGAGAGAGAGAGAGAGAGAGAGAGAGAGACAATAGGCTTTTAATGTCATTAGCTTCACAAGCTCTTGTGAGAGAGAGAGAGAGAGAGAGAGAGAGAGAGAGAGAGAGAGAGAGAGAGAGAGAGAGAGAGAGAGAGAGAGAGAGAGAGAGAGAGAGAGAGAGAGAGAGAGAGAGAGAGAGAGAGAGAGAGAGAGAGAGAGAGAGAGAGAGAGAGAGAGAGAGAGAGAGAGAGAGAGAGAGAGAGAGAGAGAGAGAGAGGTTGGCGGGGATGAGAAAAATACATTCAACAAATCACGCGCACAAAAAATCCAAGCGAAACCAATGAAAAAATGATAAGCCATATAAATGCATGCAAGTGAGTCTAACCTTTAAGGACACTGAGGTAAACAGAAAGAAGGAGGGAGGAGGGGAGAGGGGAGAGAGTGAGACAGACAGACAGACAGAGAGAATGAGTGAAAATAATAGAAACAATAAAGAGTTGCACACAGAGAGAGACACAGACAGATACCAAAAAATATATATAACAGACATTAGACATCAGTGATTACATTTTCCCTTATTTTACGGTCATCTTCACTTTCTAACATATTTGGAATGTCAGGACTAGTTTGCCACTTTTAATTGTGATCAATCTAGTGGCTTAGGCTGTCGTGAAAATCTCTATAATCACAGTAGGTTAACATAATTACAGCATTGCATCGCCTACTTTCATCGTGATGGGAAAGTAGTCCCGTTATTACAGGATTCAAAAATGGAATACGAATAGGAAAATGTCTCTAGTTCGTTTGGCAGTGAATGTCTTTGCATTTGGTGGGAGTGTAGAGTGGTGTCATTGCTAGCTTTAAAGAGCCACCAGATCCGTGAGTGACAATCACGGGCTTCACGTGTTTCCCTCTCTCGTTGGTAAGAAATCTTATTTTCGACCAAGTGTGGCTCCCATGCAAGTTCCCCCCATGCACGAAAACGAAACATCACTTTAAAGAGCAGCATCGATCGTGCATGGGAGAAGTCTGTATGTAGGTCACACCGACCCAGAAAAACAAACAAGGGATTTAACCGTGCTGGGTCAGTGTCTTTCATTTTTAATTTGTTTTTTGCTTTGACGCCAGCCATCCACCCCCTCCCTATCCACCTTTTCTCTCATTTTTTGTTGTTAATCAACGAAAAGAACTGGGTAAACACATTATTATCTAGTGACAAGTCCACAGTAAAGGAAAACACCAGAGAAACGTTCAAAACATTATTCTGAAAAATAACAAGCATGTAGATCTATGTGTTCCTTAGTATAAATTCACTGTATTGTTAAAATGTCGGGACTTTCCTGGTGTTGCACTGCCTCCGGGCATTGCCTCTAGGATCGTTCCCACCATCTATATATCTACTAATGTCCCATATGTGTCTGTTCCAGACCGGAGGACGTTAAACAGATGTTCATTCATTCTATGTGTTCCGTTGAGTATCGCCATTTCAACATACGTAACCCCATTGTTTTCGAAATAAAAGATATGTATTCAAACACGCATGCATGGATTACACGCACGCACGTTGAAACTCGCGCTTATCTACTTTTGTATGTCCACGTATCCACAGACATGATTAAGACACATGGTCACATATGCGCGCGCGCGTACCCAAATGCTCATTCAAAAATACAGATTTTTAAAAAATCTGACAAAAATGTCTTACATGTTATTTTTTTAATGCCCAGACTTGTGAAGATACATACACACGCGCGCATTTAATTTTTTTTAATTTCAAAATATGCATATGTACAATTTTTCATGAATTAAAAAAACCCACTCAAACAAGAAGCAGAAGATAGAAAACATACACACGCACACAAACGCAAACACACACACACACGAACACGCACGCGCACACGCACGCGCGCACACGCACGCACACACACACACACACACACACACTTTCTCACCTGTTGTGGCGGCGGTGTCCGAATCAGACTAAATCCAAACACAGACTGACTGACTGACAGTAAAGACACTGTCGCGCAACGCACCACGCACACACAACACTGCGTGGGTTTGACAGGAGAGGAGGGGGGGGGGGGGGGGGGGGGGGGGGGGGGAGCCAGGCCGCACGTGCCCAGCCGGTGATAACCTGTCACTGAACTCCCCTGCCGGTTTGATCCCCCGGCTAAATGTGGGATGAATTTCTTAGCCAGAAAAACAAAATTATAAAAAGCTTCTCTTGTCTATTAGACGTATTCCATCTGTTTCTATTATTTCCAGCCCCGGTGTGAAGATGATATCCTACCTCTATCAAATAAGTACCCCTAGCTGCCCCTAGCCAATCAGAATCGTTTGTTTGTCCGCCATTGTGAATTGTACGAAACTAAGTGCATGGCTTTGTACATCGATTTCTCGGCAAATATGTAGATGTACACCCTCCTGCTCTATTTCTTGGTTCTTTCCGTGGTTAGGGATAGGGTTAGGGTTAGATGGTTTAGTTCGTATGCGAGAGGTAGATATTTCATGACAGGTACTTATTTATCGTGACACCGACACGTCGAGAAGCGCGAAACAATCGCACGAGCAGCAGTATCCAACTCCAACAGATCCCCTCAACTCTCTTTCCTGTCCCCTCTGTCACAAAACCTTCAAGGCCCGCATCGGACTCGTCAGTAATCTTCGTACCCACCCCACATCCTGAACCCTTTGACACTGGAACTGTTGACGGATGGTCTTTTGAGCCGTACTTCATGCGTGATCGATTCCGCATCTCAACGCATTTAAATTAAAGCAACGCAACATGCAAACACCCATTTAACAATTTAATTCAAGTCTACTTCTTTCGTTCAGATTGCATTTGGTTTCGGAAACCTCAATTATTTTACTGAAAATTGCATCTTTTGTGAGGCACCCTATTTGGCTGTCGCCTTTGGCTGACGGTTACGTAACTAAATTCCGAATTCAGAACGAGATTTTGAGCTTTCGATTTGGGTCAAAACAATCCATTAAACTGTCCCCTGAATATGTTAATGGAACCCAGCAGAAGGTGTTCAAGTCATGAAAACGACAATATATATGTTTGTGTTTTTCAGCAATCAATAATTGATCACAAAACAGTGTTCGTTTGAGCTGTCATAAGTATAGATCATTTCAGTAGAACTAGACACACGACCTACATATTTAGGCCCACTGGCGCCTAAACATCGAGTAAAAAAAAAAGCTTTATATTCTTTACTACAGATACAATGAGAACAGTTAACCTTAATTCAGTAACAAATTAACCTAAAAAATTAAACTCAAACTGACCTCACTGTATACAATTCCAAATTGAGACAATAATTTTCAGCGTTTGGAGCAATAACATTTGGAAAGAACTTAGGAAAATAAATTGTAGCAGACGACATGAAACTGACAATAACTTGAGGCGAAATATGTGTCAGTGGGTGATGGGCCCTGTTAGGGTTAACTCAGCGACGTTTACAGCAAATTATGTTTTGGGGGGGAAGTAAAACAATAGCCTATCCAACCTAAGACGAAATTTCCTAGTAGTGATACAATCTATAAATACAAAATAATTTAGAGAAATAGGTAGTTACACCAAATGAGATCGAATTAACACCAACAACTATGAAGTGAATGCGTGAATGCAAGAAGCACCCCCCTACCCGAACCCCTTATTTCGATAGGGGGCTGGCTGGAGCCCGTGAAGTTAAAGCTACAATGTAGCAACATGCTCACGCAAACGCTTACCGCAAACGTAAAGCAGAGATGCGTTACCGTAAAGTTGAAATCCTCTATTATTTCTAGCCTTGTGCCTTCTTTCTGTCTATGACTGATATTGGACATGAAATGGATGTGTGCAGCTTGCTTTTTTTCTCGTTTGCTTTGCTTTATTTTATTTTTAGTGGAGTTGTGAGTATCAACCCAATCGTTGATGCTTGTCAAATTCAAACTTTACCTAAACCTCTCTTCTTGCACTCTTTGAAATCTATGTTATTTTGTGGGGGGAATTACACACAGACAGTATATTATATAAAAAAAACAGGCACAGGTTTAGCTCCTCACAAAAAGTCAAGCAACAAAATCAAATTGGTGTTTAATCAGCCTTTTGAAAATGCACGGGCTAGCTTCTAATGTGCAATAATGCGTTTTGGATTTTAATTATGGGTCAGATCTGAGGGGGATAATGGGTGTCAGCAATTGTGAAGATGGCCTGGGGAGAGTTTTTGTGCCTTTGCTGTCGCTGAGCATGACCGTTATTGAGGTGGCAGTCTGATGGTCTGGGTGGCATTAGGACTGGAGGACGTACTGAACTTCCTCTGAGGACGTCTGTCAGTCTTCCGGAGGGGCACTATGAACGCTATGCACTACTTGAATGACATCATTAGACCTCAAGTGATCCCCCTGATGAAATAGAACGGTGCTAGCTTCGTTTTTTATGGACAGCAACGCGCCATGTCATAGGGCTCGTGTCATCAGCACTTAGTTGAACACCCACATCATTGCCCATCTTGACTGACCACCCCAGTTCCCTGACCTCAACCCGATTGAACAGGCATGGGACATGCTTAGGTGATTGAGCTGATTACGGCATGCCCACCAGTCCCCAGACACTCAATGCCTTGGAAGCACACCTGGTTAGGAAATGGAGAGCCATCCCACAGATCCAGCTGGATAGACTCATTGCCTCAATACCACGCCGCTTCCAAGCCTGTATTCATGCCCACGGAGGTCACACTCGCTATTCATGACGTTATGGAAATGTTACTGTTTGCGCACTGTTATCTTTGAATTTGAAATTGTCAGTTGGCTTTATTTCACCCCTGTTTTTGACACCCATTTCTTTTGTTGCTCAGTATCCTGAGATTGAGATGAATCTGCTATGTGATTTACTCAGTTTCACTTAATGAAATGTTGAAGATGAAATCACAACAGTAAAAATTGACCTACGATTTATGATTAAATTGCATTTGCAGTGAGAAGTTTTGTTGGTTGACTTTTTGTGAGGAGCATATAATGTATGCAGGTATTTGTGCGTATTATACGCGCGAAATCGTGCGTGCGCATCATGTATTTGTGTGGGGTAAAAATAAAATAAAAATGGTGGTTTCTTTTTCTTTAGGGAGGTGGTATGGGGAGGGGTATCTCAAATCACAAACAAAACCAATCAGTGAACCATCTACCTTTATTCGCGTTTCAATTCTAAGAAAAATGTTTTTGTTAAAAAAAAAGTTGTGATGAGTCTCCTCTGTATTATTGTATAAGATACAAAGAATACATATTTGCGACTTCCTTGTAACCAGAATCTGCAGTGATACATTGAGTGGGGAAAAGAGGGGGTGTTTTTCGTTTAACTTCTAACTTCTTATTTTATTTTATTTTATTTCTCATGGCCTTTTTCGTTCGTTCGTCTGTCTCTCTGTTTATTTGCTTGTTTGCTGTTGTCTTTCTTGTTTGTCTGTCTCTCTGTTTATTTGCTTGTTTGCTGTTGTCGTCTTCGTTCGTCTGTCTCTCTGTTTATTTGCTTGTTTGCTATTGTCTTTCTCGTTCGTCTGTCTCTCTGTTTATTTGCTTGTTTGCTATTGTCTTTCTTGTTTGTCTGTCTCTCTGTTTATTTGCTTGTTTGCTATTGTCTTTCTCGTTCGTCTGTCTCTCTGTTTATTTGTTTGTTTGCTGTTGTCTTTTTCGTTCGTTTGTCTGTCTCTCTGTTTATTTGTTTGTTTGCTGTTGTCTTTTTCGTTCGTTTGTCTGTCTCTCTGTTTATTTGTTTATTTGCTGTTGTCTTTTTCGTTCGTTTGTCTGTCTCTCTGTTTATTTGTTTGTTTGCTGTTGTCTTTTTCGTTCGTTTGTCTGTCTCTCTGTTTATTTGTTTGTTTGCTGTTGTCTTTCTCGTTTGTCTGTCTCTCTGTTTATTTGTTTGTTTGCTGTTGTCTTTCTCGTTTGTCTGTCTCTCTGTTTATTTGTTTATTTGCTGTTGTCTTTCTCGTTTGTTTGCTTGCTTGTTCTTAGTTCTCAGTATTGTCTCCGACTTCTATGATTTTCATGTATCTCTCTCTCTCTCTCCACCATTCTCCACCTCTCTCTCTCTCTCTCTCTCTCTCTCTCTCTCTCTCTCTCTCTCTCTCTCTCCTTCTGGATGTAAGTTGTTGTTGTTGTTGTTGTTCCCTGGCTTAACGACTCCAGGGATCATCCCAACAGCCAGAGCACTTGAACAATTCAGTACAAATGCACCAGCTAAGGATGAGAACATT
Organism: Phymorhynchus buccinoides; assembly: GCA_017654935.2. Taxonomy (NCBI): domain Eukaryota; kingdom Metazoa; phylum Mollusca; class Gastropoda; order Neogastropoda; family Raphitomidae; genus Phymorhynchus; species Phymorhynchus buccinoides. The sequence continues at coordinate 26,473,641 of CM065684.1, forward strand.
ACGTGTGTGACCGTTTTTGATTACCCCGCCATGTGGGCAGCCACACTCCGTCTTCGGGGGATTTTAGGCTGATGATGTTATGCTGGGAGCTTGTCATCGCTTAAGACAATCCCCGCACAACCATTCAGAGCATAACAACAATTTGATGTAGCCTTGGCGTTCTAGCTTATGTCAACTGGTCTGACACAGCCTCATGCCAAGGCAACCGGATGTAAGTGTTATTCAACTATCAAGAGGCAATGCAGATGTTGTGGTTCTGTGTGATGTTTTAACGTCCATTAAACAATCGTCTCTCCTTGTAACAGAATGCTTAGAAGGAAAACAAAACTCTTTCAGAAATCCGAACTGAACAGCTTGCAACAAAAGTTTGTTTCTTTTGTTTTTAACCCTTTCGCCGCCAGCCAGTTTTCAGCAAACATTTTCCATTAATCGTACGTGGATAGAGATAATAAAAAACAATATCTGCAATATTGCAATTTTCTCTGTAACATGCATAACATTAGGCATATCCTTACCTCCCAAAATTACGAAAATAGGGTCTTCGGATAACAGGCCCATGGTTTTGATGCTTTTTAGTGACATGGGTGTTAAACCATTGTGGTGCAAAAATGCGATATTGGCGGTGAAAGGGTTAAAGCTCCTTATAAATGTCTACAATTAGCATGCGCATGAGTGAGTGCACTTTTATTTTTGCTCCAGTGACTCGGGGTGTTTAATCACATTGAACAGAACTTGTGTAACTTTCCTCGATCAAAATGTCTTTGTTCGTTGTCCATTGTTCTCTCTGACCTTAGCCCTTTTGTTCTTGTCCATGTTTGTTTGTTTTTTCTTTCTCTCTAACTGTTTCTTTTAGTTATCTCATTTCTTTCGCTACATTTCTTTCATCTGTCTTGTACATGCAGGGTTTTTTAGTCCCCAAGCCGAAGGTTCGGGGAACTATTGTTTTTGTCTGGTCCGTCCGTCCGTCCGTCCGTCCGTCCGTCCGTCCGTTTTTCACAAAAACTATTCAGTCTATCATCATCAAATTTGGCATACTAGTTTGCCAAGATGCAAGCTATCCACTGATGTATTTAGTTTTACATTACCCGCTGTGCCCTAGGCTCTTTGTGTCACAGGCCCGCTATGGCACACTTCTTTCCGGCCGTCCATCCGGCCGTGCGTGCGTGCGTCCTGTTTTCAGTTCTCAATGGTCTCCCCGCTGTGTGTACAGCCGACACATTCCGATTTCGGAGTAGCTCGGCGATGCTGGGAGGGGACTTTGCAGCCGCTCGGCGATGCACTTGTTGTTGTTGTTCCTGTTGTTTCCTCTTATCTGTTTATAACTCTTCTATATAACTTGTTTTGGTTTTCCTCTTTCTTCCCTTTTAGTGTGTGGGGTTTCTTTTTTTCCCCGTGAACACAAGCTAAACAAACCGTTCGAGGAGAATTCTTTGACATCTGAGCGCCGTAAACTAAAAAACAACAAATCAACGAATAACGTCTTCTGCGAGGCTATGTGATCACCCTGAAGCTTCTTCAACCACTGCATTCTATGTTTTATTTCTTCTTTTTCCTCTTTTTTTAATTTTCTCCTCTTCACTCTTTCTGCGTTGCTTCTAGAGTTGAGAATCGGTTCAAAAATCCGAACCGGTTTTAAACGGTTTTACCGAACCGGTTTTTTTAACCAGTACTCGCATCACTAGTTTCACCTATGCAAAC
>CM065684.1:26480338-26487804 GCA_017654935.2 Phymorhynchus buccinoides
TGGATTGCGCACGGGTTTCCGCATGGAATATCCGCTTATGTTTGCACACGGCCTTAAGCTTCGTTGTGTGTTTTCAGAATTGCCCTCAAGCCCGTAATAATGAGCATGCAGCAACGCAAAACAAAATCCGGTTCAAGGACAACGCAAGGGCCTGCTACACTGCATACGATTCGGACCTGAATGCGATGCGATTGTGACGACACGAGTCATGATTCGCGTGAAATTCATGTATTGGGCCTACTCAACTCAACTCAACTCAAACAACGGCTAATGTTAAGATCAGCTCCCTCCGCTGTTCCAGGGTGAATTTGGCCAATCAGCCTCCGATTTACCTTTTCCGTTAAGCTGATTGGCCTACTTCACCCTGGAACAGCGGAGGGAGCTGATCTTAATATTTGCCCAAACAACTTTATTATCTCTTTGAGAGAAATTAAGTGTGGTGATGTCTGCGATTGACACAGTTAAAACAAGACACATTATAATGTACACTAAAAAACAAGACGTGCTTCTAAAGCATAAATGACAATACCATTACATCAAAACACACATGATGATCATTATCACTTGAGAGCAAAACAGCAGTGCTTAAAACAAAACATGTTGCCAATATTGTAAACATTTTAAAACAAAGTACAGAAAATATTACCGTTCAAGATAAATCACTTTAATTATATCATTTTAAGTGCACAACACACACAAGGGACTTAATTTATAGCAATGCACGCATACTTTATCCTTAAACAAAGTCATATATTATCATTACAAGTTAACATATCCACATAATTCATTATAAAAGATGGACACGTGTGCACCTACTCAAACGGGTGCCCCCCAGTTCGCATAATGCGTTTCGCATAATCCTTTGATCAGAGCCGCGGGAGCAAGTCGAGTGTCTCTTCCAAAAAAACCCTGGCAGTTTGCATAAACGGGTTTGCCATTCACGGCAGTACAACTGGCGAGAAATCCTGCCCTTTAGTTCCTTCCTCTTTGTCTGTGTTAGCGTCGGCCAGTGCTAGCCACTCTACCACCCACGCTGTTACACATCTGGTTGTGGTGCGTTCTTTACAATGCTGGAATGGCTGCTGTGCAGTGAATTTGTGCCAGTTTGTGTGCTCTGAATCGCCTTTGTGCATGTCAACAAATTTGGAACGTTTTTAAATTTACATAATTGGAAAGTGTGTGTGTGTGTGTTCAGCGTGGACTAAAAATTTGTGGTAATAACGTTATTAGAGAGTGTTAACAAGCTCCAGTAACGTGAAATTGCATCCTGACTTCTCTCTCTCTCTCTGACACTGGATCCTTGTCAAATAAAGTTTTCCAGTGTCCAGTGTCTCTCTGTTTGTGTGTGTGTGTATGTGTGTGTGTATGTGTGTGTAAAAGCTTTTCAATGTGATTGATATTGTTTTGTCAATATTGAAGTTTGTTGTCTGTCCTATTCCTTTGCTCCCTCTCTTTAATAGTTTTTGTCTTGTCTTTTTCCACACACACACACACACACACGCACACACGCGTGTGCGTGCATGCGCACATACACACATGCACAGCACATACACACGCACGTGTGCGCAAATGCATGCATGCGCATGCACACAATCTGTCTTGATCACTGTCTCTCTCTGACAGTATGGAACTAACTCTCTCTCTCTCTCTCTCTCTCTCTCTCAAATGGCTTGGGTCAAAGTGGCTTTTAATTTTAGCTGCCAGTAAGATAGGCCAAGCACAAGAGCTGGCTATGCTACGAGTAGAGAAAGAAGGGTGCGGGGAAAATAAGTATAGTGGTGGTAGGGCGCGGGATGGTTAGCCCTGAAGACAAGAAGTGGGCGAGTCAGCGTTCTGTGAAACTGACCGCTGCCCTCGGGACGTGTATAGTTACTGTAATCAGGGACACAACACACACGCACACACGCACACATACACGCTTTGCTGTAATCAAGAAAAGCCATGGAAGTTCTGACTGAAAAACTCAAACTCAATCTCTTTTATTTGTCGTAAAACCCTCAAAGGAATTATTGACACAGAAGTAGTAAGTACATATCACGGAAGAAAGAAAATAAAACGAAAAACACAAGGTGACAAAGTAAATGCAGCAGATAAAAAGAATACATTTGTATATTCTTGCTAATTATGACTGTGTAGGCCTAGATCGAGGATGGGTCAGTTTGTTTCCTCACACAGTCGCTCTGGCCTTGCAGGGCTGGAGGGGGGAGGGAAAGGGTAGAGAGGTAACGGGATGGTGGAGGTGGGATGGACCAGATTGGAGAAATGTCTGCGAGTGGGGCTGTGGGGCAAATTAGTATCCAGTGAGCGAGGCACACAGTTCGGCTTTTGTTCAGTTTTCTTTCTGGACCTCCGCGTTTGTGCAATGCTGCTGTCCAGACTAAGTGGACGAGAGAGAACGGCCGTGCATTTCGCTATTATGCACTCTTGCAGGTTCTAATGCACTCTACGTGACTTTCTGTTACTTTCCTACTATCCCTAACCCACAAGTCTGACTTGAATAACTTTAGGCCAATCTCTCTTCTTTCAGTTCTGTCTAAACCACTAGAAAAACATATTCATAAACATCTAATGCAATATTTAGAAGATAATAATTTGTTTCATCCCTTACAATCTGGCTTTCGACGTCACCATTCCTGTCAAACTGCCCCATGTGACACATGGCTTTCAGCAATCAACCAAGGCAAAATGACAGACTCTGTATTCCTAGACTTTAAGAAAGCGTTAGACTTTGTGAATCATGAAATACTACTTAAAAGACTGGCGATATATTTACGAGACGAAAACACGATCTCTTTCTTTGCATCTTATCTTACTAATAGAACACAGTTTGTCTTTAGTAATGGCACAAACTCATGCACTGAGATCATAAAGGCTGGTGTACCCCAAGGATCTGTCTTAGGGCCTCTTCTATTCTGCCTATTCATTAATGATCTACCTTTATCAATATCGGCTGACTCTGTCTCGTGTGATCTCTTTGCAGATAACACCTCTCTCCATTCTAGTGCATCAAACCTGTCTTCGATTCAAACCTCTCTTCGGTCAGCTTTGCATGATGTTTCTGATTGGTGTAACCAAAACCTTATCGTCCTCCATCCTTAAAAAAACTGCATGTTAATTACCTCAAGACAAAAACATCAAATAGAACCTCTAATTTTAAATGTTTATATTAATGACAATGCCATAGACCAAGTACGCGAGCACCGAGTCCTGGGAGTAATAATAGATGACGAACTAAAATGGCAACTCCATATTGAAAAGATGACACATAAACTTGCTCGCAGCTTATTCCTACTAAAAACACTTACACCCTTCAGAGATATAGACGCACGCACGATGTTTTTTCATGCCCACTGTCTCTCCCACATTAATTACGCATCAGTAGTCTGGGACTCTGCTGCTAATTGTCACCTATTAAAACTCAATTCTATGCACAAAAGGGGAGGTAAAATAATCCTTCCTGATCCTGAACTCAGTACAGCAGAAAAACAAGCCCAGTTAAACATACTTCCACTGCAATCACAGCTTAGCTATAATAAAGCCATTCTCATGTACAAAGTACACTATGACTTAGCTCCACAATACCTGAAAAATCTACTTACACAAGCCTCACATCGCTATGGTTCAAGTAACTATATTCTACCACACACGAGAATAGATAAATTCAAGTCAAGTTTTACTTTCTCGGGTTCCTCCATATGGAATTCCCTTCAGTCCGACATTAGATTATGCTCCTCTATCTCAACCTTCAAAACGAGTCTCCGAGAGACACTTACATTCGACCCTCCATGATTTTGTTTTCTTATTATTTTTCTCTTTTTGTTTTTCTTCATATACAAGTATCCCGATACGCTATATTGCTAATTACGATGTCATGCATTTCACATCACTCTGTTTGTTTACTATTCTCCAACAATGTGCTAAAATTAATGTTTAAATTGTCTGCACTCTATTGCTAATTGCTACCGGTTTCATACCATAGGCTGCATTAGTTTGCCCTGTTCTAAAATGTATAGTTCTTTTATACGTGCTTCAACATATATCTGTGTGTATGTGCATGTATTCTTGCGTGTGCCGCGCGCACGTGCAGGTGTGTGCGTGTATGGTTACACGCATGTATGCCAGCACAAGTATTAACAACTATACATGCGCGTATGTAATTCTATAAATTCGTATTTCAACCTGTCTTTATCACAATACCTGCTTTGCTACCTTTATGTTTAATTATGTATGTGTAATTCTATGCCTTGCCATGTTTGTATTCTATGTTCGTATATGTACAAAGGTGCTACCTTTATGTTCAAGTTTGTATGTGTAATATCATGCCTTGCCATGTTTGTATTCTATGTTCGTATATGTACCAAGGACAGATTGGAAGACCAGGCGTTGCCTAAAATCTTTATCCTTGAAAAATAAAGTTAAAGTTTTCAAGTTTTCAAGTTTTCTCTCTCTCTCTCTCTCTCTCTCTCTCTCTCTCTCTCTCTCTCTCTCTCTCTCTCTCTCTTACTTTGAACATACGGAAAAACACATTATACAGTTTGATCTCTCTCTCTCATTTACATTTACTTACAATAACGCAATACTACAATGATAAACAAAGCACAACAAGGGAGACCAGAGGGCCTCCGAGAGAAGAGATAGAAAGACTTTCTATTAACTTGTTCGCAATAATAATAAAAATAATAATAATAATGGGAATTTATATAGCGCTCTTTCTCACATGAGCTCAGTGCGCTTTACACTGCTAACAAGAACATTAAAGGCAAACAAATAATTAATCATTAGAAAGTAAAATAAGCACGATGCTTGCACGCAACGTTCTCTTACTTCCTTACCCCCCCCCCCCACCCCCCCCCCCCCCCCCCCCACACACACACACACATGCGTGCGTACACACACATACATGCGCGCACACACACACACACAACAATTAATTATCCAAGAGTAAAATAATTACAATATGAACATTTTAAGAAGAAACATAGACACCACATTCACATTCTCAATCAAGTTTCAATACAATACTGCAACTTGAAATAAAATCATACTGCCATCGACATACCAATTACATGACTAATTATAATAGACAAATTTTGCAAAAACAAAAATACCCTTCTACCTCATTTACAAGCATTTAAAGTTTACAAAACGTAGACATTCTACATACAAAATACGAATTATAAAATAATGCATGTCTCAAATGGAAAGATTCTTCCAACCTTACTTGCAACAGAATACATGACAAGTAAGGTGTTTCTCAGACATTATGAGCAATGTTACAAACGGGTGCAGGCACGCTGCAATACCCACCATACGTACCTCGTGTCTGGTGACAACAGAGAGTTTACGGGTGTAGTAAATCACCGATGCACAATCTAAACACAAAGCAGATACGCCTGTTTCCTGAAGTAACAATAAATCAAAGAAACAGTGCCGTGACAAAAGGCGTTCGTTCACATGCGTAGTTAGGGTGCGAGCAAGCACGCGCGCACATAATTATTACCCCTCACGTAAATGATGCACAATTGTTGTCGTCTTACACACACATACACAAACAAACACACACACGGGCGTACGCGCACGCATAGTACACTCTGTGTACACTCTGTGTCGATGTCAAGTAGATGGTCATCAAAGTGAACGTTGCATTCCATGACGCACGACGACTCGTCGATGGCAGGGAGTTCCACACTGACCGCTGTGTTCAGGCAATGTGGGCATCAGGGAACGGTCATTCTTCTGTTGTCGGTGTCTGTTGTTGGCATTGCTTTCACATTCGCTTAAATCGTCTCCTCCACGAGTCTCTCCCCGTGGGGATACCGTGGGTTTCTTTCGTAAAAATAGTTCCCCCACCTTCTGGAAGTTCTGTGCTTGTAACTTCCTCTAATCTGCCACTCTCTTTGACTCTGCCTTTTTCCTTTGCGTTGTGTCATCTACTATCTTTCTGACTTATTGGCCCATTCTTCTGCCTTTTTTCAAAACAAACGTCCAAATAATTTATCTCCTTTGAGCTCCTCCGAAATCGGAATCGGCTGTACGCAGCGGGGAAACCATTGACAACTGAAAACCGGACACATATGTACCTTACCCATTATGGCCATATGGCCTGGGAACGCAGAAGAAGAAGAAGAAGTTTCCAGCACCAACCTGTTCTTGCTTATCCGTGCGTTGTTATTGTTGTTGTTTCAAGCGTTGCTGGGTGGCTCTCTCCTGGTCCTGTCGCACCTGGCTCGGGGATTTCCTTCGATGATACTGAACCTGAGTTCCTCGGTTCAGCACAGGCTACGCCATTTTGGTTGTTGACATTTCGTTGAACGGTTTCAGTCGAAGAATTATGGCGGTACTGTTGTCACTGCCACCCGTTACCTTCCAACTGATTGAACAGCTCTTGGAAAGCCAATTGCTGTCATTTTCACAGGAAAATTGGAAATTTCGCCGCACTTCAAAACAATGGCAGCCAGTAGCTTCGGTCAGGCCAGGTCACTCTGTGTGTGTATGGGTGTGTGTTTGCTTGAGTGTATGTGTGTGTGTGTGTATGTGTGTGTGTGTGCGTGTGTGCGTGTGCGTGCATGCGTGCGTGCGTGCGTGCGTGCGTGTGTGTATGTGTGTGTGCGTGCGTGCGTGTGTGTGTGCGTGCGTGTGTGTGTGTGTGTGTGTGCTGTTGTTGTTGTTCTTTAATTTAACGTCTTTTCACTTAGAAGTGATATTAGACATGAAAGTGTGTGTGTGAGTGTGTGCGCGTGGGTATGTGCGTGTGTATCTGTGTGTGTATATGTGTGTGCTTAAAGTGCTTATTTATAAGTGACATTAGGGGAAGTATGCTTAGTTAAAACATTTTTTTTTTTAACATAATATAATAATAATAATAAAATAAAATAAAAACTCTAGAATTGAACTATTATAAAATCAAAATGCAAATATTCTATAAACAAAAACCCAACAGCAATCATAGAAACGAGCCATATGGACTTAACATTAAAGTTTGTACAAAATTCAAAAGAGATACAGCATCTTGGAATATACATTTGGATTCATCTTTTCTGAATTCTGAAAGGGCCGATTCAAAATAAGGGCAATAATATAGAATGTGTGTTGTTGTACAATTATCAATATCACCGCATACACATTGAAGATTTTTTGTGAATTTAGTTTTAAAAGCATTTAGCTTAAGTCTATAAAGTAGTGAAACAAACTTTTTAAGGCGTCTTGGATGTTTGTTTACATTTCTATTAAGAAATACATTATTTACTAAGGAATCTCTTTTCTGAGACTTCCACATACACACACACACACACACACACACACACACACACACATACACTCAAGCAAACACACACCCATACACACACAGAGTGACCTGGCCTGACCGAAGCTACTGGCTGCCATTGTTTTAAACAACACTTTATGGAAGACTCAGGTTTATGTATTTTGTGAAGCATAGATTCTTTGTAGATTTTATCAAAATGTTC
>CM065684.1:26490804-26515804 GCA_017654935.2 Phymorhynchus buccinoides
TTTTTTTTTTTTTTTTTTTTTTTTTTTTTTTTTTTTTTTTTTTTTTTTTTTTTTTTTTTTTTTTTTTTTTTTTTTTTTTTTTTTTTTTTTTTTTTTTTTTTTTTTTTTTTTTTTTTTTTTTTTTGTTTTTTTTTTTTTTTTTTTTTTTTTTTTTTTTTTTTTTTTTTTTTTTTTTTTTTTTTTTTTTTTTTTTTTTTTTTTTTTTTTTTTTTTTTTTTTTTTTTTTTTTTTTTTTTTTTTTTTTTTTTTTTTTTTTTTTTTTTTTTTTTTTTTTTTTTTTTTTTTTTTTTTTTTTTTTTTTTTTTTTTTTTTTTTTTTTTTTTTTTTTTTTTTTTTTTTTTTTTTTTTTTTTTTTTTTTTTTTTTTTTTTTTTTTTTTTTTTTTTTTTTTTTTTTTTTTTTTTTTTTTTTTTTTTTTTTTTTTTTTTTTTTTTTTTTTTTTTTTTTTTTTTTTTTTTTTTTTTTTTTTTTTTTTTTTTTTTTTTTTTTTTTTTTTTTTTTTTTTTTTTTTTTTTTTTTTTTTTTTTTTTTTTTTTTTTTTTTTTTTTTTTTTTTTTTTTTTTTTTTTTTTTTTTTTTTTTTTTTTTTTTTTTTTTTTTTTTTTTTTTTTTTTTTTTTTTTTTTTTTTTTTTTTTTTTTTTTTTTTTTTTTTTTTTTTTTTTTTTTTTTTTTTTTTTTTTTTTTTTTTTTTTTTTTTTTTTTTTTTTTTTTTTTTTTTTTTTTTTTTTTTTTTTTTTTTTTTTTTTTTTTTTTTTTTTTTTTTTTTTTTTTTTTTTTTTTTTTTTTTTTTTTTTTTTTTTTTTTTTTTTTTTTTTTTTTTTTTTTTTTTTTTTTTTTTTTTTTTTTTTTTTTTTTTTTTTTTTTTTTTTTTTTTTTTTTTTTTTTTTTTTTTTTTTTTTTTTTGTTTTTTTTTTTTTTTTTTTTTTTTTTTTTTTTTTTTTTTTTTTTTTTTTTTTTTTTTTTTTTTTTTTTTTTTTTTTTTTTTTTTTTTTTTTTTTTTTTTTTTTTTTTTTTTTTTTTTTTTTTTTTTTTTTTTTTTTTTTTTTTTTTTTTTTTTTTTTTTTTTTTTTTTTTTTTTTTTTTTTTTTTTTTTTTTTTTTTTTTTTTTTTTTTTTTTTTTTTTTTTTTTTTTTTTTTTTTTTTTTTTTTTTTTTTTTTTTTTTTTTTTTTTTTTTTTTTTTTTTTTTTTTTTTTTTTTTTTTTTTTTTTTTTTTTTTTTTTTTTTTTTTTTTTTTTTTTTTTTTTTTTTTTTTTTTTTTTTTTTTTTTTTTTTTTTTTTTTTTTTTTTTTTTTTTTTTTTTTTTTTTTTTTTTTTTTTTTTTTTTTTTTTTTTTTTTTTTTTTTTTTTTTTTTTTTTTTTTTTTTTTTTTTTTTTTTTTTTTTTTTTTTTGTTTTTTTTTTTTTTTTTTTTTTTTTTTTTTTTTTTTTTTTTTTTTTTTTTTTTTTTTTTTTTTTTTTTTTTTTTTTTTTTTTTTTTTTTTTTTTTTTTTTTTTTTTTTTTTTTTTTTTTTTTTTTTTTTTTTTTTTTTTTTTTTTTTTTTTTTTTTTTTTTTTTTTTTTTTTTTTTTTTTTTTTTTTTTTTTTTTTTTTTTTTTTTTTTTTTTTTTTTTTTTTTTTTTTTTTTTTTTTTTTTTTTTTTTTTTTTTTTTTTTTTTTTTTTTTTTTTTTTTTTTTTTTTTTTTTTTTTTTTTTTTTTTTTTTTTTTTTTTTTTTTTTTTTTTTTTTTTTTTTTTTTTTTTTTTTTTTTTTTTTTTTTTTTTTTTTTTTTTTTTTTTTTTTTTTTTTTTTTTTTTTTTTTTTTTTTTTTTTTTTTTTTTTTTTTTTTTTTTTTTTTTTTTTTTTTTTTTTTTTTTTTTTTTTTTTTTTTTTTTTTTTTTTTTTTTTTTTTTTTTTTTTTTTTTTTTTTTTTTTTTTTTTTTTTTTTTTTTTTTTTTTTTTTTTTTTTTTTTTTTTTTTTTTTTTTTTTTTTTTTTTTTTTTTTTTTTTTTTTTTTTTTTTTTTTTTTTTTTTTTTTTTTTTTTTTTTTTTTTTTTTTTTTTTTTTTTTTTTTTTTTTTTTTTTTTTTTTTTTTTTTTTTTTTTTTTTTTTTTTTTTTTTTTTTTTTTTTTTTTTTTTTTTTTTTTTTTTTTTTTTTTTTTTTTTTTTTTTTTTTTTTTTTTTTTTTTTTTTTTTTTTTTTTTTTTTTTTTTTTTTTTTTTTTTTTTTTTTTTTTTTTTTTTTTTTTTTTTTTTTTTTTTTTTTTTTTTTTTTTTTTTTTTTTTTTTTTTTTTTTTTTTTTTTTTTTTTTTTTTTTTTTTTTTTTTTTTTTTTTTTTTTTTTTTTTTTTTTTTTTTTTTTTTTTTTTTTTTTTTTTTTTTTTTTTTTTTTTTTTTTTTTTTTTTTTTTTTTTTTTTTTTTTTTTTTTTTTTTTTTTTTTTTTTTTTTTTTTTTTTTTTTTTTTTTTTTTTTTTTTTTTTTTTTTTTTTTTTTTTTTTTTTTTTTTTTTTTTTTTTTTTTTTTTTTTTTTTTTTTTTTTTTTTTTTTTTTTTTTTTTTTTTTTTTTTTTTTTTTTTTTTTTTTTTTTTTTTTTTTTTTTTTTTTTTTTTTTTTTTTTTTTTTTTTTTTTTTTTTTTTTTTTTTTTTTTTTTTTTTTTTTTTTTTTTTTTTTTTTTTTTTTTTTTTTTTTTTTTTTTTTTTTTTTTTTTTTTTTTTTTTTTTTTTTTTTTTTTTTTTTTTTTTTTTTTTTTTTTTTTTTTTTTTTTTTTTTTTTTTTTTTTTTTTTTTTTTTTTTTTTTTTTTTTTTTTTTTTTTTTTTTTTTTTTTTTTTTTTTTTTTTTTTTTTTTTTTTTTTTTTTTTTTTTTTTTTTTTTTTTTTTTTTTTTTTTTTTTTTTTTTTTTTTTTTTTTTTTTTTTTTTTTTTTTTTTTTTTTTTTTTTTTTTTTTTTTTTTTTTTTTTTTTTTTTTTTTTTTTTTTTTTTTTTTTTTTTTTTTTTTTTTTTTTTTTTTTTTTTTTTTTTTTTTTTTTTTTTTTTTTTTTTTTTTTTTTTTTTTTTTTTTTTTTTTTTTTTTTTTTTTTTTTTTTTTTTTTTTTTTTTTTTTTTTTTTTTTTTTTTTTTTTTTTTTTTTTTTTTTTTTTTTTTTTTTTTTTTTTTTTTTTTTTTTTTTTTTTTTTTTTTTTTTTTTTTTTTTTTTTTTTTTTTTTTTTTTTTTTTTTTTTTTTTTTTTTTTTTTTTTTTTTTTTTTTTTTTTTTTTTTTTTTTTTTTTTTTTTTTTTTTTTTTTTTTTTTTTTTTTTTTTTTTTTTTTTTTTTTTTTTTTTTTTTTTTTTTTTTTTTTTTTTTTTTTTTTTTTTTTTTTTTTTTTTTTTTTTTTTTTTTTTTTTTTTTTTTTTTTTTTTTTTTTTTTTTTTTTTTTTTTTTTTTTTTTTTTTTTTTTTTTTTTTTTTTTTTTTTTTTTTTTTTTTTTTTTTTTTTTTTTTTTTTTTTTTTTTTTTTTTTTTTTTTTTTTTTTTTTTTTTTTTTTTTTTTTTTTTTTTTTTTTTTTTTTTTTTTTTTTTTTTTTTTTTTTTTTTTTTTTTTTTTTTTTTTTTTTTTTTTTTTTTTTTTTTTTTTTTTTTTTTTTTTTTTTTTTTTTTTTTTTTTTTTTTTTTTTTTTTTTTTTTTTTTTTTTTTTTTTTTTTTTTTTTTTTTTTTTTTTTTTTTTTTTTTTTTTTTTTTTTTTTTTTTTTTTTTTTTTTTTTTTTTTTTTTTTTTTTTTTTTTTTTTTTTTTTTTTTTTTTTTTTTTTTTTTTTTTTTTTTTTTTTTTTTTTTTTTTTTTTTTTTTTTTTTTTTTTTTTTTTTTTTTTTTTTTTTTTTTTTTTTTTTTTTTTTTTTTTTTTTTTTTTTTTTTTTTTTTTTTTTTTTTTTTTTTTTTTTTTTTTTTTTTTTTTTTTTTTTTTTTTTTTTTTTTTTTTTTTTTTTTTTTTTTTTTTTTTTTTTTTTTTTTTTTTTTTTTTTTTTTTTTTTTTTTTTTTTTTTTTTTTTTTTTTTTTTTTTTTTTTTTTTTTTTTTTTTTTTTTTTTTTTTTTTTTTTTTTTTTTTTTTTTTTTTTTTTTTTTTTTTTTTTTTTTTTTTTTTTTTTTTTTTTTTTTTTTTTTTTTTTTTTTTTTTTTTTTTTTTTTTTTTTTTTTTTTTTTTTTTTTTTTTTTTTTTTTTTTTTTTTTTTTTTTTTTTTTTTTTTTTTTTTTTTTTTTTTTTTTTTTTTTTTTTTTTTTTTTTTTTTTTTTTTTTTTTTTTTTTTTTTTTTTTTTTTTTTTTTTTTTTTTTTTTTTTTTTTTTTTTTTTTTTTTTTTTTTTTTTTTTTTTTTTTTTTTTTTTTTTTTTTTTTTTTTTTTTTTTTTTTTTTTTTTTTTTTTTTTTTTTTTTTTTTTTTTTTTTTTTTTTTTTTTTTTTTTTTTTTTTTTTTTTTTTTTTTTTTTTTTTTTTTTTTTTTTTTTTTTTTTTTTTTTTTTTTTTTTTTTTTTTTTTTTTTTTTTTTTTTTTTTTTTTTTTTTTTTTTTTTTTTTTTTTTTTTTTTTTTTTTTTTTTTTTTTTTTTTTTTTTTTTTTTTTTTTTTTTTTTTTTTTTTTTTTTTTTTTTTTTTTTTTTTTTTTTTTTTTTTTTTTTTTTTTTTTTTTTTTTTTTTTTTTTTTTTTTTTTTTTTTTTTTTTTTTTTTTTTTTTTTTTTTTTTTTTTTTTTTTTTTTTTTTTTTTTTTTTTTTTTTTTTTTTTTTTTTTTTTTTTTTTTTTTTTTTTTTTTTTTTTTTTTTTTTTTTTTTTTTTTTTTTTTTTTTTTTTTTTTTTTTTTTTTTTTTTTTTTTTTTTTTTTTTTTTTTTTTTTTTTTTTTTTTTTTTTTTTTTTTTTTTTTTTTTTTTTTTTTTTTTTTTTTTTTTTTTTTTTTTTTTTTTTTTTTTTTTTTTTTTTTTTTTTTTTTTTTTTTTTTTTTTTTTTTTTTTTTTTTTTTTTTTTTTTTTTTTTTTTTTTTTTTTTTTTTTTTTTTTTTTTTTTTTTTTTTTTTTTTTTTTTTTTTTTTTTTTTTTTTTTTTTTTTTTTTTTTTTTTTTTTTTTTTTTTTTTTTTTTTTTTTTTTTTTTTTTTTTTTTTTTTTTTTTTTTTTTTTTTTTTTTTTTTTTTTTTTTTTTTTTTTTTTTTTTTTTTTTTTTTTTTTTTTTTTTTTTTTTTTTTTTTTTTTTTTTTTTTTTTTTTTTTTTTTTTTTTTTTTTTTTTTTTTTTTTTTTTTTTTTTTTTTTTTTTTTTTTTTTTTTTTTTTTTTTTTTTTTTTTTTTTTTTTTTTTTTTTTTTTTTTTTTTTTTTTTTTTTTTTTTTTTTTTTTTTTTTTTTTTTTTTTTTTTTTTTTTTTTTTTTTTTTTTTTTTTTTTTTTTTTTTTTTTTTTTTTTTTTTTTTTTTTTTTTTTTTTTTTTTTTTTTTTTTTTTTTTTTTTTTTTTTTTTTTTTTTTTTTTTTTTTTTTTTTTTTTTTTTTTTTTTTTTTTTTTTTTTTTTTTTTTTTTTTTTTTTTTTTTTTTTTTTTTTTTTTTTTTTTTTTTTTTTTTTTTTTTTTTTTTTTTTTTTTTTTTTTTTTTTTTTTTTTTTTTTTTTTTTTTTTTTTTTTTTTTTTTTTTTTTTTTTTTTTTTTTTTTTTTTTTTTTTTTTTTTTTTTTTTTTTTTTTTTTTTTTTTTTTTTTTTTTTTTTTTTTTTTTTTTTTTTTTTTTTTTTTTTTTTTTTTTTTTTTTTTTTTTTTTTTTTTTTTTTTTTTTTTTTTTTTTTTTTTTTTTTTTTTTTTTTTTTTTTTTTTTTTTTTTTTTTTTTTTTTTTTTTTTTTTTTTTTTTTTTTTTTTTTTTTTTTTTTTTTTTTTTTTTTTTTTTTTTTTTTTTTTTTTTTTTTTTTTTTTTTTTTTTTTTTTTTTTTTTTTTTTTTTTTTTTTTTTTTTTTTTTTTTTTTTTTTTTTTTTTTTTTTTTTTTTTTTTTTTTTTTTTTTTTTTTTTTTTTTTTTTTTTTTTTTTTTTTTTTTTTTTTTTTTTTTTTTTTTTTTTTTTTTTTTTTTTTTTTTTTTTTTTTTTTTTTTTTTTTTTTTTTTTTTTTTTTTTTTTTTTTTTTTTTTTTTTTTTTTTTTTTTTTTTTTTTTTTTTTTTTTTTTTTTTTTTTTTTTTTTTTTTTTTTTTTTTTTTTTTTTTTTTTTTTTTTTTTTTTTTTTTTTTTTTTTTTTTTTTTTTTTTTTTTTTTTTTTTTTTTTTTTTTTTTTTTTTTTTTTTTTTTTTTTTTTTTTTTTTTTTTTTTTTTTTTTTTTTTTTTTTTTTTTTTTTTTTTTTTTTTTTTTTTTTTTTTTTTTTTTTTTTTTTTTTTTTTTTTTTTTTTTTTTTTTTTTTTTTTTTTTTTTTTTTTTTTTTTTTTTTTTTTTTTTTTTTTTTTTTTTTTTTTTTTTTTTTTTTTTTTTTTTTTTTTTTTTTTTTTTTTTTTTTTTTTTTTTTTTTTTTTTTTTTTTTTTTTTTTTTTTTTTTTTTTTTTTTTTTTTTTTTTTTTTTTTTTTTTTTTTTTTTTTTTTTTTTTTTTTTTTTTTTTTTTTTTTTTTTTTTTTTTTTTTTTTTTTTTTTTTTTTTTTTTTTTTTTTTTTTTTTTTTTTTTTTTTTTTTTTTTTTTTTTTTTTTTTTTTTTTTTTTTTTTTTTTTTTTTTTTTTTTTTTTTTTTTTTTTTTTTTTTTTTTTTTTTTTTTTTTTTTTTTTTTTTTTTTTTTTTTTTTTTTTTTTTTTTTTTTTTTTTTTTTTTTTTTTTTTTTTTTTTTTTTTTTTTTTTTTTTTTTTTTTTTTTTTTTTTTTTTTTTTTTTTTTTTTTTTTTTTTTTTTTTTTTTTTTTTTTTTTTTTTTTTTTTTTTTTTTTTTTTTTTTTTTTTTTTTTTTTTTTTTTTTTTTTTTTTTTTTTTTTTTTTTTTTTTTTTTTTTTTTTTTTTTTTTTTTTTTTTTTTTTTTTTTTTTTTTTTTTTTTTTTTTTTTTTTTTTTTTTTTTTTTTTTTTTTTTTTTTTTTTTTTTTTTTTTTTTTTTTTTTTTTTTTTTTTTTTTTTTTTTTTTTTTTTTTTTTTTTTTTTTTTTTTTTTTTTTTTTTTTTTTTTTTTTTTTTTTTTTTTTTTTTTTTTTTTTTTTTTTTTTTTTTTTTTTTTTTTTTTTTTTTTTTTTTTTTTTTTTTTTTTTTTTTTTTTTTTTTTTTTTTTTTTTTTTTTTTTTTTTTTTTTTTTTTTTTTTTTTTTTTTTTTTTTTTTTTTTTTTTTTTTTTTTTTTTTTTTTTTTTTTTTTTTTTTTTTTTTTTTTTTTTTTTTTTTTTTTTTTTTTTTTTTTTTTTTTTTTTTTTTTTTTTTTTTTTTTTTTTTTTTTTTTTTTTTTTTTTTTTTTTTTTTTTTTTTTTTTTTTTTTTTTTTTTTTTTTTTTTTTTTTTTTTTTTTTTTTTTTTTTTTTTTTTTTTTTTTTTTTTTTTTTTTTTTTTTTTTTTTTTTTTTTTTTTTTTTTTTTTTTTTTTTTTTTTTTTTTTTTTTTTTTTTTTTTTTTTTTTTTTTTTTTTTTTTTTTTTTTTTTTTTTTTTTTTTTTTTTTTTTTTTTTTTTTTTTTTTTTTTTTTTTTTTTTTTTTTTTTTTTTTTTTTTTTTTTTTTTTTTTTTTTTTTTTTTTTTTTTTTTTTTTTTTTTTTTTTTTTTTTTTTTTTTTTTTTTTTTTTTTTTTTTTTTTTTTTTTTTTTTTTTTTTTTTTTTTTTTTTTTTTTTTTTTTTTTTTTTTTTTTTTTTTTTTTTTTTTTTTTTTTTTTTTTTTTTTTTTTTTTTTTTTTTTTTTTTTTTTTTTTTTTTTTTTTTTTTTTTTTTTTTTTTTTTTTTTTTTTTTTTTTTTTTTTTTTTTTTTTTTTTTTTTTTTTTTTTTTTTTTTTTTTTTTTTTTTTTTTTTTTTTTTTTTTTTTTTTTTTTTTTTTTTTTTTTTTTTTTTTTTTTTTTTTTTTTTTTTTTTTTTTTTTTTTTTTTTTTTTTTTTTTTTTTTTTTTTTTTTTTTTTTTTTTTTTTTTTTTTTTTTTTTTTTTTTTTTTTTTTTTTTTTTTTTTTTTTTTTTTTTTTTTTTTTTTTTTTTTTTTTTTTTTTTTTTTTTTTTTTTTTTTTTTTTTTTTTTTTTTTTTTTTTTTTTTTTTTTTTTTTTTTTTTTTTTTTTTTTTTTTTTTTTTTTTTTTTTTTTTTTTTTTTTTTTTTTTTTTTTTTTTTTTTTTTTTTTTTTTTTTTTTTTTTTTTTTTTTTTTTTTTTTTTTTTTTTTTTTTTTTTTTTTTTTTTTTTTTTTTTTTTTTTTTTTTTTTTTTTTTTTTTTTTTTTTTTTTTTTTTTTTTTTTTTTTTTTTTTTTTTTTTTTTTTTTTTTTTTTTTTTTTTTTTTTTTTTTTTTTTTTTTTTTTTTTTTTTTTTTTTTTTTTTTTTTTTTTTTTTTTTTTTTTTTTTTTTTTTTTTTTTTTTTTTTTTTTTTTTTTTTTTTTTTTTTTTTTTTTTTTTTTTTTTTTTTTTTTTTTTTTTTTTTTTTTTTTTTTTTTTTTTTTTTTTTTTTTTTTTTTTTTTTTTTTTTTTTTTTTTTTTTTTTTTTTTTTTTTTTTTTTTTTTTTTTTTTTTTTTTTTTTTTTTTTTTTTTTTTTTTTTTTTTTTTTTTTTTTTTTTTTTTTTTTTTTTTTTTTTTTTTTTTTTTTTTTTTTTTTTTTTTTTTTTTTTTTTTTTTTTTTTTTTTTTTTTTTTTTTTTTTTTTTTTTTTTTTTTTTTTTTTTTTTTTTTTTTTTTTTTTTTTTTTTTTTTTTTTTTTTTTTTTTTTTTTTTTTTTTTTTTTTTTTTTTTTTTTTTTTTTTTTTTTTTTTTTTTTTTTTTTTTTTTTTTTTTTTTTTTTTTTTTTTTTTTTTTTTTTTTTTTTTTTTTTTTTTTTTTTTTTTTTTTTTTTTTTTTTTTTTTTTTTTTTTTTTTTTTTTTTTTTTTTTTTTTTTTTTTTTTTTTTTTTTTTTTTTTTTTTTTTTTTTTTTTTTTTTTTTTTTTTTTTTTTTTTTTTTTTTTTTTTTTTTTTTTTTTTTTTTTTTTTTTTTTTTTTTTTTTTTTTTTTTTTTTTTTTTTTTTTTTTTTTTTTTTTTTTTTTTTTTTTTTTTTTTTTTTTTTTTTTTTTTTTTTTTTTTTTTTTTTTTTTTTTTTTTTTTTTTTTTTTTTTTTTTTTTTTTTTTTTTTTTTTTTTTTTTTTTTTTTTTTTTTTTTTTTTTTTTTTTTTTTTTTTTTTTTTTTTTTTTTTTTTTTTTTTTTTTTTTTTTTTTTTTTTTTTTTTTTTTTTTTTTTTTTTTTTTTTTTTTTTTTTTTTTTTTTTTTTTTTTTTTTTTTTTTTTTTTTTTTTTTTTTTTTTTTTTTTTTTTTTTTTTTTTTTTTTTTTTTTTTTTTTTTTTTTTTTTTTTTTTTTTTTTTTTTTTTTTTTTTTTTTTTTTTTTTTTTTTTTTTTTTTTTTTTTTTTTTTTTTTTTTTTTTTTTTTTTTTTTTTTTTTTTTTTTTTTTTTTTTTTTTTTTTTTTTTTTTTTTTTTTTTTTTTTTTTTTTTTTTTTTTTTTTTTTTTTTTTTTTTTTTTTTTTTTTTTTTTTTTTTTTTTTTTTTTTTTTTTTTTTTTTTTTTTTTTTTTTTTTTTTTTTTTTTTTTTTTTTTTTTTTTTTTTTTTTTTTTTTTTTTTTTTTTTTTTTTTTTTTTTTTTTTTTTTTTTTTTTTTTTTTTTTTTTTTTTTTTTTTTTTTTTTTTTTTTTTTTTTTTTTTTTTTTTTTTTTTTTTTTTTTTTTTTTTTTTTTTTTTTTTTTTTTTTTTTTTTTTTTTTTTTTTTTTTTTTTTTTTTTTTTTTTTTTTTTTTTTTTTTTTTTTTTTTTTTTTTTTTTTTTTTTTTTTTTTTTTTTTTTTTTTTTTTTTTTTTTTTTTTTTTTTTTTTTTTTTTTTTTTTTTTTTTTTTTTTTTTTTTTTTTTTTTTTTTTTTTTTTTTTTTTTTTTTTTTTTTTTTTTTTTTTTTTTTTTTTTTTTTTTTTTTTTTTTTTTTTTTTTTTTTTTTTTTTTTTTTTTTTTTTTTTTTTTTTTTTTTTTTTTTTTTTTTTTTTTTTTTTTTTTTTTTTTTTTTTTTTTTTTTTTTTTTTTTTTTTTTTTTTTTTTTTTTTTTTTTTTTTTTTTTTTTTTTTTTTTTTTTTTTTTTTTTTTTTTTTTTTTTTTTTTTTTTTTTTTTTTTTTTTTTTTTTTTTTTTTTTTTTTTTTTTTTTTTTTTTTTTTTTTTTTTTTTTTTTTTTTTTTTTTTTTTTTTTTTTTTTTTTTTTTTTTTTTTTTTTTTTTTTTTTTTTTTTTTTTTTTTTTTTTTTTTTTTTTTTTTTTTTTTTTTTTTTTTTTTTTTTTTTTTTTTTTTTTTTTTTTTTTTTTTTTTTTTTTTTTTTTTTTTTTTTTTTTTTTTTTTTTTTTTTTTTTTTTTTTTTTTTTTTTTTTTTTTTTTTTTTTTTTTTTTTTTTTTTTTTTTTTTTTTTTTTTTTTTTTTTTTTTTTTTTTTTTTTTTTTTTTTTTTTTTTTTTTTTTTTTTTTTTTTTTTTTTTTTTTTTTTTTTTTTTTTTTTTTTTTTTTTTTTTTTTTTTTTTTTTTTTTTTTTTTTTTTTTTTTTTTTTTTTTTTTTTTTTTTTTTTTTTTTTTTTTTTTTTTTTTTTTTTTTTTTTTTTTTTTTTTTTTTTTTTTTTTTTTTTTTTTTTTTTTTTTTTTTTTTTTTTTTTTTTTTTTTTTTTTTTTTTTTTTTTTTTTTTTTTTTTTTTTTTTTTTTTTTTTTTTTTTTTTTTTTTTTTTTTTTTTTTTTTTTTTTTTTTTTTTTTTTTTTTTTTTTTTTTTTTTTTTTTTTTTTTTTTTTTTTTTTTTTTTTTTTTTTTTTTTTTTTTTTTTTTTTTTTTTTTTTTTTTTTTTTTTTTTTTTTTTTTTTTTTTTTTTTTTTTTTTTTTTTTTTTTTTTTTTTTTTTTTTTTTTTTTTTTTTTTTTTTTTTTTTTTTTTTTTTTTTTTTTTTTTTTTTTTTTTTTTTTTTTTTTTTTTTTTTTTTTTTTTTTTTTTTTTTTTTTTTTTTTTTTTTTTTTTTTTTTTTTTTTTTTTTTTTTTTTTTTTTTTTTTTTTTTTTTTTTTTTTTTTTTTTTTTTTTTTTTTTTTTTTTTTTTTTTTTTTTTTTTTTTTTTTTTTTTTTTTTTTTTTTTTTTTTTTTTTTTTTTTTTTTTTTTTTTTTTTTTTTTTTTTTTTTTTTTTTTTTTTTTTTTTTTTTTTTTTTTTTTTTTTTTTTTTTTTTTTTTTTTTTTTTTTTTTTTTTTTTTTTTTTTTTTTTTTTTTTTTTTTTTTTTTTTTTTTTTTTTTTTTTTTTTTTTTTTTTTTTTTTTTTTTTTTTTTTTTTTTTTTTTTTTTTTTTTTTTTTTTTTTTTTTTTTTTTTTTTTTTTTTTTTTTTTTTTTTTTTTTTTTTTTTTTTTTTTTTTTTTTTTTTTTTTTTTTTTTTTTTTTTTTTTTTTTTTTTTTTTTTTTTTTTTTTTTTTTTTTTTTTTTTTTTTTTTTTTTTTTTTTTTTTTTTTTTTTTTTTTTTTTTTTTTTTTTTTTTTTTTTTTTTTTTTTTTTTTTTTTTTTTTTTTTTTTTTTTTTTTTTTTTTTTTTTTTTTTTTTTTTTTTTTTTTTTTTTTTTTTTTTTTTTTTTTTTTTTTTTTTTTTTTTTTTTTTTTTTTTTTTTTTTTTTTTTTTTTTTTTTTTTTTTTTTTTTTTTTTTTTTTTTTTTTTTTTTTTTTTTTTTTTTTTTTTTTTTTTTTTTTTTTTTTTTTTTTTTTTTTTTTTTTTTTTTTTTTTTTTTTTTTTTTTTTTTTTTTTTTTTTTTTTTTTTTTTTTTTTTTTTTTTTTTTTTTTTTTTTTTTTTTTTTTTTTTTTTTTTTTTTTTTTTTTTTTTTTTTTTTTTTTTTTTTTTTTTTTTTTTTTTTTTTTTTTTTTTTTTTTTTTTTTTTTTTTTTTTTTTTTTTTTTTTTTTTTTTTTTTTTTTTTTTTTTTTTTTTTTTTTTTTTTTTTTTTTTTTTTTTTTTTTTTTTTTTTTTTTTTTTTTTTTTTTTTTTTTTTTTTTTTTTTTTTTTTTTTTTTTTTTTTTTTTTTTTTTTTTTTTTTTTTTTTTTTTTTTTTTTTTTTTTTTTTTTTTTTTTTTTTTTTTTTTTTTTTTTTTTTTTTTTTTTTTTTTTTTTTTTTTTTTTTTTTTTTTTTTTTTTTTTTTTTTTTTTTTTTTTTTTTTTTTTTTTTTTTTTTTTTTTTTTTTTTTTTTTTTTTTTTTTTTTTTTTTTTTTTTTTTTTTTTTTTTTTTTTTTTTTTTTTTTTTTTTTTTTTTTTTTTTTTTTTTTTTTTTTTTTTTTTTTTTTTTTTTTTTTTTTTTTTTTTTTTTTTTTTTTTTTTTTTTTTTTTTTTTTTTTTTTTTTTTTTTTTTTTTTTTTTTTTTTTTTTTTTTTTTTTTTTTTTTTTTTTTTTTTTTTTTTTTTTTTTTTTTTTTTTTTTTTTTTTTTTTTTTTTTTTTTTTTTTTTTTTTTTTTTTTTTTTTTTTTTTTTTTTTTTTTTTTTTTTTTTTTTTTTTTTTTTTTTTTTTTTTTTTTTTTTTTTTTTTTTTTTTTTTTTTTTTTTTTTTTTTTTTTTTTTTTTTTTTTTTTTTTTTTTTTTTTTTTTTTTTTTTTTTTTTTTTTTTTTTTTTTTTTTTTTTTTTTTTTTTTTTTTTTTTTTTTTTTTTTTTTTTTTTTTTTTTTTTTTTTTTTTTTTTTTTTTTTTTTTTTTTTTTTTTTTTTTTTTTTTTTTTTTTTTTTTTTTTTTTTTTTTTTTTTTTTTTTTTTTTTTTTTTTTTTTTTTTTTTTTTTTTTTTTTTTTTTTTTTTTTTTTTTTTTTTTTTTTTTTTTTTTTTTTTTTTTTTTTTTTTTTTTTTTTTTTTTTTTTTTTTTTTTTTTTTTTTTTTTTTTTTTTTTTTTTTTTTTTTTTTTTTTTTTTTTTTTTTTTTTTTTTTTTTTTTTTTTTTTTTTTTTTTTTTTTTTTTTTTTTTTTTTTTTTTTTTTTTTTTTTTTTTTTTTTTTTTTTTTTTTTTTTTTTTTTTTTTTTTTTTTTTTTTTTTTTTTTTTTTTTTTTTTTTTTTTTTTTTTTTTTTTTTTTTTTTTTTTTTTTTTTTTTTTTTTTTTTTTTTTTTTTTTTTTTTTTTTTTTTTTTTTTTTTTTTTTTTTTTTTTTTTTTTTTTTTTTTTTTTTTTTTTTTTTTTTTTTTTTTTTTTTTTTTTTTTTTTTTTTTTTTTTTTTTTTTTTTTTTTTTTTTTTTTTTTTTTTTTTTTTTTTTTTTTTTTTTTTTTTTTTTTTTTTTTTTTTTTTTTTTTTTTTTTTTTTTTTTTTTTTTTTTTTTTTTTTTTTTTTTTTTTTTTTTTTTTTTTTTTTTTTTTTTTTTTTTTTTTTTTTTTTTTTTTTTTTTTTTTTTTTTTTTTTTTTTTTTTTTTTTTTTTTTTTTTTTTTTTTTTTTTTTTTTTTTTTTTTTTTTTTTTTTTTTTTTTTTTTTTTTTTTTTTTTTTTTTTTTTTTTTTTTTTTTTTTTTTTTTTTTTTTTTTTTTTTTTTTTTTTTTTTTTTTTTTTTTTTTTTTTTTTTTTTTTTTTTTTTTTTTTTTTTTTTTTTTTTTTTTTTTTTTTTTTTTTTTTTTTTTTTTTTTTTTTTTTTTTTTTTTTTTTTTTTTTTTTTTTTTTTTTTTTTTTTTTTTTTTTTTTTTTTTTTTTTTTTTTTTTTTTTTTTTTTTTTTTTTTTTTTTTTTTTTTTTTTTTTTTTTTTTTTTTTTTTTTTTTTTTTTTTTTTTTTTTTTTTTTTTTTTTTTTTTTTTTTTTTTTTTTTTTTTTTTTTTTTTTTTTTTTTTTTTTTTTTTTTTTTTTTTTTTTTTTTTTTTTTTTTTTTTTTTTTTTTTTTTTTTTTTTTTTTTTTTTTTTTTTTTTTTTTTTTTTTTTTTTTTTTTTTTTTTTTTTTTTTTTTTTTTTTTTTTTTTTTTTTTTTTTTTTTTTTTTTTTTTTTTTTTTTTTTTTTTTTTTTTTTTTTTTTTTTTTTTTTTTTTTTTTTTTTTTTTTTTTTTTTTTTTTTTTTTTTTTTTTTTTTTTTTTTTTTTTTTTTTTTTTTTTTTTTTTTTTTTTTTTTTTTTTTTTTTTTTTTTTTTTTTTTTTTTTTTTTTTTTTTTTTTTTTTTTTTTTTTTTTTTTTTTTTTTTTTTTTTTTTTTTTTTTTTTTTTTTTTTTTTTTTTTTTTTTTTTTTTTTTTTTTTTTTTTTTTTTTTTTTTTTTTTTTTTTTTTTTTTTTTTTTTTTTTTTTTTTTTTTTTTTTTTTTTTTTTTTTTTTTTTTTTTTTTTTTTTTTTTTTTTTTTTTTTTTTTTTTTTTTTTTTTTTTTTTTTTTTTTTTTTTTTTTTTTTTTTTTTTTTTTTTTTTTTTTTTTTTTT
This sequence comes from Phymorhynchus buccinoides, assembly GCA_017654935.2. Classification (NCBI taxonomy): domain Eukaryota; kingdom Metazoa; phylum Mollusca; class Gastropoda; order Neogastropoda; family Raphitomidae; genus Phymorhynchus; species Phymorhynchus buccinoides. Next base: position 26,505,265 of record CM065684.1, read on the forward strand.
TTTTTTTTTTTTTTTTTTTTTTTTTTTTTTTTTTTTTTTTTTTTTTTTTTTTTTTTTTTTTTTTTTTTTTTTTTTTTTTTTTTTTTTTTTTTTTTTTTTTTTTTTTTTTTTTTTTTTTTTTTTTTTTTTTTTTTTTTTTTTTTTTTTTTTTTTTTTTTTTTTTTTTTTTTTTTTTTTTTTTTTTTTTTTTTTTTTTTTTTTTTTTTTTTTTTTTTTTTTTTTTTTTTTTTTTTTTTTTTTTTTTTTTTTTTTTTTTTTTTTTTTTTTTTTTTTTTTTTTTTTTTTTTTTTTTTTTTTTTTTTTTTTTTTTTTTTTTTTTTTTTTTTTTTTTTTTTTTTTTTTTTTTTTTTTTTTTTTTTTTTTTTTTTTTTTTTTTTTTTTTTTTTTTTTTTTTTTTTTTTTTTTTTTTTTTTTTTTTTTTTTTTTTTTTTTTTTTTTTTTTTTTTTTTTTTTTTTTTTTTTTTTTTTTTTTTTTTTTTTTTTTTTTTTTTTTTTTTTTTTTTTTTTTTTTTTTTTTTTTTTTTTTTTTTTTTTTTTTTTTTTTTTTTTTTTTTTTTTTTTTTTTTTTTTTTTTTTTTTTTTTTTTTTTTTTTTTTTTTTTTTTTTTTTTTTTTTTTTTTTTTTTTTTTTTTTTTTTTTTTTTTTTTTTTTTTTTTTTTTTTTTTTTTTTTTTTTTTTTTTTTTTTTTTTTTTTTTTTTTTTTTTTTTTTTTTTTTTTTTTTTTTTTTTTTTTTTTTTTTTTTTTTTTTTTTTTTTTTTTTTTTTTTTTTTTTTTTTTTTTTTTTTTTTTTTTTTTTTTTTTTTTTTTTTTTTTTTTTTTTTTTTTTTTTTTTTTTTTTTTTTTTTTTTTTTTTTTTTTTTTTTTTTTTTTTTTTTTTTTTTTTTTTTTTTTTTTTTTTTTTTTTTTTTTTTTTTTTTTTTTTTTTTTTTTTTTTTTTTTTTTTTTTTTTTTTTTTTTTTTTTTTTTTTTTTTTTTTTTTTTTTTTTTTTTTTTTTTTTTTTTTTTTTTTTTTTTTTTTTTTTTTTTTTTTTTTTTTTTTTTTTTTTTTTTTTTTTTTTTTTTTTTTTTTTTTTTTTTTTTTTTTTTTTTTTTTTTTTTTTTTTTTTTTTTTTTTTTTTTTTTTTTTTTTTTTTTTTTTTTTTTTTTTTTTTTTTTTTTTTTTTTTTTTTTTTTTTTTTTTTTTTTTTTTTTTTTTTTTTTTTTTTTTTTTTTTTTTTTTTTTTTTTTTTTTTTTTTTTTTTTTTTTTTTTTTTTTTTTTTTTTTTTTTTTTTTTTTTTTTTTTTTTTTTTTTTTTTTTTTTTTTTTTTTTTTTTTTTTTTTTTTTTTTTTTTTTTTTTTTTTTTTTTTTTTTTTTTTTTTTTTTTTTTTTTTTTTTTTTTTTTTTTTTTTTTTTTTTTTTTTTTTTTTTTTTTTTTTTTTTTTTTTTTTTTTTTTTTTTTTTTTTTTTTTTTTTTTTTTTTTTTTTTTTTTTTTTTTTTTTTTTTTTTTTTTTTTTTTTTTTTTTTTTTTTTTTTTTTTTTTTTTTTTTTTTTTTTTTTTTTTTTTTTTTTTTTTTTTTTTTTTTTTTTTTTTTTTTTTTTTTTTTTTTTTTTTTTTTTTTTTTTTTTTTTTTTTTTTTTTTTTTTTTTTTTTTTTTTTTTTTTTTTTTTTTTTTTTTTTTTTTTTTTTTTTTTTTTTTTTTTTTTTTTTTTTTTTTTTTTTTTTTTTTTTTTTTTTTTTTTTTTTTTTTTTTTTTTTTTTTTTTTTTTTTTTTTTTTTTTTTTTTTTTTTTTTTTTTTTTTTTTTTTTTTTTTTTTTTTTTTTTTTTTTTTTTTTTTTTTTTTTTTTTTTTTTTTTTTTTTTTTTTTTTTTTTTTTTTTTTTTTTTTTTTTTTTTTTTTTTTTTTTTTTTTTTTTTTTTTTTTTTTTTTTTTTTTTTTTTTTTTTTTTTTTTTTTTTTTTTTTTTTTTTTTTTTTTTTTTTTTTTTTTTTTTTTTTTTTTTTTTTTTTTTTTTTTTTTTTTTTTTTTTTTTTTTTTTTTTTTTTTTTTTTTTTTTTTTTTTTTTTTTTTTTTTTTTTTTTTTTTTTTTTTTTTTTTTTTTTTTTTTTTTTTTTTTTTTTTTTTTTTTTTTTTTTTTTTTTTTTTTTTTTTTTTTTTTTTTTTTTTTTTTTTTTTTTTTTTTTTTTTTTTTTTTTTTTTTTTTTTTTTTTTTTTTTTTTTTTTTTTTTTTTTTTTTTTTTTTTTTTTTTTTTTTTTTTTTTTTTTTTTTTTTTTTTTTTTTTTTTTTTTTTTTTTTTTTTTTTTTTTTTTTTTTTTTTTTTTTTTTTTTTTTTTTTTTTTTTTTTTTTTTTTTTTTTTTTTTTTTTTTTTTTTTTTTTTTTTTTTTTTTTTTTTTTTTTTTTTTTTTTTTTTTTTTTTTTTTTTTTTTTTTTTTTTTTTTTTTTTTTTTTTTTTTTTTTTTTTTTTTTTTTTTTTTTTTTTTTTTTTTTTTTTTTTTTTTTTTTTTTTTTTTTTTTTTTTTTTTTTTTTTTTTTTTTTTTTTTTTTTTTTTTTTTTTTTTTTTTTTTTTTTTTTTTTTTTTTTTTTTTTTTTTTTTTTTTTTTTTTTTTTTTTTTTTTTTTTTTTTTTTTTTTTTTTTTTTTTTTTTTTTTTTTTTTTTTTTTTTTTTTTTTTTTTTTTTTTTTTTTTTTTTTTTTTTTTTTTTTTTTTTTTTTTTTTTTTTTTTTTTTTTTTTTTTTTTTTTTTTTTTTTTTTTTTTTTTTTTTTTTTTTTTTTTTTTTTTTTTTTTTTTTTTTTTTTTTTTTTTTTTTTTTTTTTTTTTTTTTTTTTTTTTTTTTTTTTTTTTTTTTTTTTTTTTTTTTTTTTTTTTTTTTTTTTTTTTTTTTTTTTTTTTTTTTTTTTTTTTTTTTTTTTTTTTTTTTTTTTTTTTTTTTTTTTTTTTTTTTTTTTTTTTTTTTTTTTTTTTTTTTTTTTTTTTTTTTTTTTTTTTTTTTTTTTTTTTTTTTTTTTTTTTTTTTTTTTTTTTTTTTTTTTTTTTTTTTTTTTTTTTTTTTTTTTTTTTTTTTTTTTTTTTTTTTTTTTTTTTTTTTTTTTTTTTTTTTTTTTTTTTTTTTTTTTTTTTTTTTTTTTTTTTTTTTTTTTTTTTTTTTTTTTTTTTTTTTTTTTTTTTTTTTTTTTTTTTTTTTTTTTTTTTTTTTTTTTTTTTTTTTTTTTTTTTTTTTTTTTTTTTTTTTTTTTTTTTTTTTTTTTTTTTTTTTTTTTTTTTTTTTTTTTTTTTTTTTTTTTTTTTTTTTTTTTTTTTTTTTTTTTTTTTTTTTTTTTTTTTTTTTTTTTTTTTTTTTTTTTTTTTTTTTTTTTTTTTTTTTTTTTTTTTTTTTTTTTTTTTTTTTTTTTTTTTTTTTTTTTTTTTTTTTTTTTTTTTTTTTTTTTTTTTTTTTTTTTTTTTTTTTTTTTTTTTTTTTTTTTTTTTTTTTTTTTTTTTTTTTTTTTTTTTTTTTTTTTTTTTTTTTTTTTTTTTTTTTTTTTTTTTTTTTTTTTTTTTTTTTTTTTTTTTTTTTTTTTTTTTTTTTTTTTTTTTTTTTTTTTTTTTTTTTTTTTTTTTTTTTTTTTTTTTTTTTTTTTTTTTTTTTTTTTTTTTTTTTTTTTTTTTTTTTTTTTTTTTTTTTTTTTTTTTTTTTTTTTTTTTTTTTTTTTTTTTTTTTTTTTTTTTTTTTTTTTTTTTTTTTTTTTTTTTTTTTTTTTTTTTTTTTTTTTTTTTTTTTTTTTTTTTTTTTTTTTTTTTTTTTTTTTTTTTTTTTTTTTTTTTTTTTTTTTTTTTTTTTTTTTTTTTTTTTTTTTTTTTTTTTTTTTTTTTTTTTTTTTTTTTTTTTTTTTTTTTTTTTTTTTTTTTTTTTTTTTTTTTTTTTTTTTTTTTTTTTTTTTTTTTTTTTTTTTTTTTTTTTTTTTTTTTTTTTTTTTTTTTTTTTTTTTTTTTTTTTTTTTTTTTTTTTTTTTTTTTTTTTTTTTTTTTTTTTTTTTTTTTTTTTTTTTTTTTTTTTTTTTTTTTTTTTTTTTTTTTTTTTTTTTTTTTTTTTTTTTTTTTTTTTTTTTTTTTTTTTTTTTTTTTTTTTTTTTTTTTTTTTTTTTTTTTTTTTTTTTTTTTTTTTTTTTTTTTTTTTTTTTTTTTTTTTTTTTTTTTTTTTTTTTTTTTTTTTTTTTTTTTTTTTTTTTTTTTTTTTTTTTTTTTTTTTTTTTTTTTTTTTTTTTTTTTTTTTTTTTTTTTTTTTTTTTTTTTTTTTTTTTTTTTTTTTTTTTTTTTTTTTTTTTTTTTTTTTTTTTTTTTTTTTTTTTTTTTTTTTTTTTTTTTTTTTTTTTTTTTTTTTTTTTTTTTTTTTTTTTTTTTTTTTTTTTTTTTTTTTTTTTTTTTTTTTTTTTTTTTTTTTTTTTTTTTTTTTTTTTTTTTTTTTTTTTTTTTTTTTTTTTTTTTTTTTTTTTTTTTTTTTTTTTTTTTTTTTTTTTTTTTTTTTTTTTTTTTTTTTTTTTTTTTTTTTTTTTTTTTTTTTTTTTTTTTTTTTTTTTTTTTTTTTTTTTTTTTTTTTTTTTTTTTTTTTTTTTTTTTTTTTTTTTTTTTTTTTTTTTTTTTTTTTTTTTTTTTTTTTTTTTTTTTTTTTTTTTTTTTTTTTTTTTTTTTTTTTTTTTTTTTTTTTTTTTTTTTTTTTTTTTTTTTTTTTTTTTTTTTTTTTTTTTTTTTTTTTTTTTTTTTTTTTTTTTTTTTTTTTTTTTTTTTTTTTTTTTTTTTTTTTTTTTTTTTTTTTTTTTTTTTTTTTTTTTTTTTTTTTTTTTTTTTTTTTTTTTTTTTTTTTTTTTTTTTTTTTTTTTTTTTTTTTTTTTTTTTTTTTTTTTTTTTTTTTTTTTTTTTTTTTTTTTTTTTTTTTTTTTTTTTTTTTTTTTTTTTTTTTTTTTTTTTTTTTTTTTTTTTTTTTTTTTTTTTTTTTTTTTTTTTTTTTTTTTTTTTTTTTTTTTTTTTTTTTTTTTTTTTTTTTTTTTTTTTTTTTTTTTTTTTTTTTTTTTTTTTTTTTTTTTTTTTTTTTTTTTTTTTTTTTTTTTTTTTTTTTTTTTTTTTTTTTTTTTTTTTTTTTTTTTTTTTTTTTTTTTTTTTTTTTTTTTTTTTTTTTTTTTTTTTTTTTTTTTTTTTTTTTTTTTTTTTTTTTTTTTTTTTTTTTTTTTTTTTTTTTTTTTTTTTTTTTTTTTTTTTTTTTTTTTTTTTTTTTTTTTTTTTTTTTTTTTTTTTTTTTTTTTTTTTTTTTTTTTTTTTTTTTTTTTTTTTTTTTTTTTTTTTTTTTTTTTTTTTTTTTTTTTTTTTTTTTTTTTTTTTTTTTTTTTTTTTTTTTTTTTTTTTTTTTTTTTTTTTTTTTTTTTTTTTTTTTTTTTTTTTTTTTTTTTTTTTTTTTTTTTTTTTTTTTTTTTTTTTTTTTTTTTTTTTTTTTTTTTTTTTTTTTTTTTTTTTTTTTTTTTTTTTTTTTTTTTTTTTTTTTTTTTTTTTTTTTTTTTTTTTTTTTTTTTTTTTTTTTTTTTTTTTTTTTTTTTTTTTTTTTTTTTTTTTTTTTTTTTTTTTTTTTTTTTTTTTTTTTTTTTTTTTTTTTTTTTTTTTTTTTTTTTTTTTTTTTTTTTTTTTTTTTTTTTTTTTTTTTTTTTTTTTTTTTTTTTTTTTTTTTTTTTTTTTTTTTTTTTTTTTTTTTTTTTTTTTTTTTTTTTTTTTTTTTTTTTTTTTTTTTTTTTTTTTTTTTTTTTTTTTTTTTTTTTTTTTTTTTTTTTTTTTTTTTTTTTTTTTTTTTTTTTTTTTTTTTTTTTTTTTTTTTTTTTTTTTTTTTTTTTTTTTTTTTTTTTTTTTTTTTTTTTTTTTTTTTTTTTTTTTTTTTTTTTTTTTTTTTTTTTTTTTTTTTTTTTTTTTTTTTTTTTTTTTTTTTTTTTTTTTTTTTTTTTTTTTTTTTTTTTTTTTTTTTTTTTTTTTTTTTTTTTTTTTTTTTTTTTTTTTTTTTTTTTTTTTTTTTTTTTTTTTTTTTTTTTTTTTTTTTTTTTTTTTTTTTTTTTTTTTTTTTTTTTTTTTTTTTTTTTTTTTTTTTTTTTTTTTTTTTTTTTTTTTTTTTTTTTTTTTTTTTTTTTTTTTTTTTTTTTTTTTTTTTTTTTTTTTTTTTTTTTTTTTTTTTTTTTTTTTTTTTTTTTTTTTTTTTTTTTTTTTTTTTTTTTTTTTTTTTTTTTTTTTTTTTTTTTTTTTTTTTTTTTTTTTTTTTTTTTTTTTTTTTTTTTTTTTTTTTTTTTTTTTTTTTTTTTTTTTTTTTTTTTTTTTTTTTTTTTTTTTTTTTTTTTTTTTTTTTTTTTTTTTTTTTTTTTTTTTTTTTTTTTTTTTTTTTTTTTTTTTTTTTTTTTTTTTTTTTTTTTTTTTTTTTTTTTTTTTTTTTTTTTTTTTTTTTTTTTTTTTTTTTTTTTTTTTTTTTTTTTTTTTTTTTTTTTTTTTTTTTTTTTTTTTTTTTTTTTTTTTTTTTTTTTTTTTTTTTTTTTTTTTTTTTTTTTTTTTTTTTTTTTTTTTTTTTTTTTTTTTTTTTTTTTTTTTTTTTTTTTTTTTTTTTTTTTTTTTTTTTTTTTTTTTTTTTTTTTTTTTTTTTTTTTTTTTTTTTTTTTTTTTTTTTTTTTTTTTTTTTTTTTTTTTTTTTTTTTTTTTTTTTTTTTTTTTTTTTTTTTTTTTTTTTTTTTTTTTTTTTTTTTTTTTTTTTTTTTTTTTTTTTTTTTTTTTTTTTTTTTTTTTTTTTTTTTTTTTTTTTTTTTTTTTTTTTTTTTTTTTTTTTTTTTTTTTTTTTTTTTTTTTTTTTTTTTTTTTTTTTTTTTTTTTTTTTTTTTTTTTTTTTTTTTTTTTTTTTTTTTTTTTTTTTTTTTTTTTTTTTTTTTTTTTTTTTTTTTTTTTTTTTTTTTTTTTTTTTTTTTTTTTTTTTTTTTTTTTTTTTTTTTTTTTTTTTTTTTTTTTTTTTTTTTTTTTTTTTTTTTTTTTTTTTTTTTTTTTTTTTTTTTTTTTTTTTTTTTTTTTTTTTTTTTTTTTTTTTTTTTTTTTTTTTTTTTTTTTTTTTTTTTTTTTTTTTTTTTTTTTTTTTTTTTTTTTTTTTTTTTTTTTTTTTTTTTTTTTTTTTTTTTTTTTTTTTTTTTTTTTTTTTTTTTTTTTTTTTTTTTTTTTTTTTTTTTTTTTTTTTTTTTTTTTTTTTTTTTTTTTTTTTTTTTTTTTTTTTTTTTTTTTTTTTTTTTTTTTTTTTTTTTTTTTTTTTTTTTTTTTTTTTTTTTTTTTTTTTTTTTTTTTTTTTTTTTTTTTTTTTTTTTTTTTTTTTTTTTTTTTTTTTTTTTTTTTTTTTTTTTTTTTTTTTTTTTTTTTTTTTTTTTTTTTTTTTTTTTTTTTTTTTTTTTTTTTTTTTTTTTTTTTTTTTTTTTTTTTTTTTTTTTTTTTTTTTTTTTTTTTTTTTTTTTTTTTTTTTTTTTTTTTTTTTTTTTTTTTTTTTTTTTTTTTTTTTTTTTTTTTTTTTTTTTTTTTTTTTTTTTTTTTTTTTTTTTTTTTTTTTTTTTTTTTTTTTTTTTTTTTTTTTTTTTTTTTTTTTTTTTTTTTTTTTTTTTTTTTTTTTTTTTTTTTTTTTTTTTTTTTTTTTTTTTTTTTTTTTTTTTTTTTTTTTTTTTTTTTTTTTTTTTTTTTTTTTTTTTTTTTTTTTTTTTTTTTTTTTTTTTTTTTTTTTTTTTTTTTTTTTTTTTTTTTTTTTTTTTTTTTTTTTTTTTTTTTTTTTTTTTTTTTTTTTTTTTTTTTTTTTTTTTTTTTTTTTTTTTTTTTTTTTTTTTTTTTTTTTTTTTTTTTTTTTTTTTTTTTTTTTTTTTTTTTTTTTTTTTTTTTTTTTTTTTTTTTTTTTTTTTTTTTTTTTTTTTTTTTTTTTTTTTTTTTTTTTTTTTTTTTTTTTTTTTTTTTTTTTTTTTTTTTTTTTTTTTTTTTTTTTTTTTTTTTTTTTTTTTTTTTTTTTTTTTTTTTTTTTTTTTTTTTTTTTTTTTTTTTTTTTTTTTTTTTTTTTTTTTTTTTTTTTTTTTTTTTTTTTTTTTTTTTTTTTTTTTTTTTTTTTTTTTTTTTTTTTTTTTTTTTTTTTTTTTTTTTTTTTTTTTTTTTTTTTTTTTTTTTTTTTTTTTTTTTTTTTTTTTTTTTTTTTTTTTTTTTTTTTTTTTTTTTTTTTTTTTTTTTTTTTTTTTTTTTTTTTTTTTTTTTTTTTTTTTTTTTTTTTTTTTTTTTTTTTTTTTTTTTTTTTTTTTTTTTTTTTTTTTTTTTTTTTTTTTTTTTTTTTTTTTTTTTTTTTTTTTTTTTTTTTTTTTTTTTTTTTTTTTTTTTTTTTTTTTTTTTTTTTTTTTTTTTTTTTTTTTTTTTTTTTTTTTTTTTTTTTTTTTTTTTTTTTTTTTTTTTTTTTTTTTTTTTTTTTTTTTTTTTTTTTTTTTTTTTTTTTTTTTTTTTTTTTTTTTTTTTTTTTTTTTTTTTTTTTTTTTTTTTTTTTTTTTTTTTTTTTTTTTTTTTTTTTTTTTTTTTTTTTTTTTTTTTTTTTTTTTTTTTTTTTTTTTTTTTTTTTTTTTTTTTTTTTTTTTTTTTTTTTTTTTTTTTTTTTTTTTTTTTTTTTTTTTTTTTTTTTTTTTTTTTTTTTTTTTTTTTTTTTTTTTTTTTTTTTTTTTTTTTTTTTTTTTTTTTTTTTTTTTTTTTTTTTTTTTTTTTTTTTTTTTTTTTTTTTTTTTTTTTTTTTTTTTTTTTTTTTTTTTTTTTTTTTTTTTTTTTTTTTTTTTTTTTTTTTTTTTTTTTTTTTTTTTTTTTTTTTTTTTTTTTTTTTTTTTTTTTTTTTTTTTTTTTTTTTTTTTTTTTTTTTTTTTTTTTTTTTTTTTTTTTTTTTTTTTTTTTTTTTTTTTTTTTTTTTTTTTTTTTTTTTTTTTTTTTTTTTTTTTTTTTTTTTTTTTTTTTTTTTTTTTTTTTTTTTTTTTTTTTTTTTTTTTTTTTTTTTTTTTTTTTTTTTTTTTTTTTTTTTTTTTTTTTTTTTTTTTTTTTTTTTTTTTTTTTTTTTTTTTTTTTTTTTTTTTTTTTTTTTTTTTTTTTTTTTTTTTTTTTTTTTTTTTTTTTTTTTTTTTTTTTTTTTTTTTTTTTTTTTTTTTTTTTTTTTTTTTTTTTTTTTTTTTTTTTTTTTTTTTTTTTTTTTTTTTTTTTTTTTTTTTTTTTTTTTTTTTTTTTTTTTTTTTTTTTTTTTTTTTTTTTTTTTTTTTTTTTTTTTTTTTTTTTTTTTTTTTTTTTTTTTTTTTTTTTTTTTTTTTTTTTTTTTTTTTTTTTTTTTTTTTTTTTTTTTTTTTTTTTTTTTTTTTTTTTTTTTTTTTTTTTTTTTTTTTTTTTTTTTTTTTTTTTTTTTTTTTTTTTTTTTTTTTTTTTTTTTTTTTTTTTTTTTTTTTTTTTTTTTTTTTTTTTTTTTTTTTTTTTTTTTTTTTTTTTTTTTTTTTTTTTTTTTTTTTTTTTTTTTTTTTTTTTTTTTTTTTTTTTTTTTTTTTTTTTTTTTTTTTTTTTTTTTTTTTTTTTTTTTTTTTTTTTTTTTTTTTTTTTTTTTTTTTTTTTTTTTTTTTTTTTTTTTTTTTTTTTTTTTTTTTTTTTTTTTTTTTTTTTTTTTTTTTTTTTTTTTTTTTTTTTTTTTTTTTTTTTTTTTTTTTTTTTTTTTTTTTTTTTTTTTTTTTTTTTTTTTTTTTTTTTTTTTTTTTTTTTTTTTTTTTTTTTTTTTTTTTTTTTTTTTTTTTTTTTTTTTTTTTTTTTTTTTTTTTTTTTTTTTTTTTTTTTTTTTTTTTTTTTTTTTTTTTTTTTTTTTTTTTTTTTTTTTTTTTTTTTTTTTTTTTTTTTTTTTTTTTTTTTTTTTTTTTTTTTTTTTTTTTTTTTTTTTTTTTTTTTTTTTTTTTTTTTTTTTTTTTTTTTTTTTTTTTTTTTTTTTTTTTTTTTTTTTTTTTTTTTTTTTTTTTTTTTTTTTTTTTTTTTTTTTTTTTTTTTTTTTTTTTTTTTTTTTTTTTTTTTTTTTTTTTTTTTTTTTTTTTTTTTTTTTTTTTTTTTTTTTTTTTTTTTTTTTTTTTTTTTTTTTTTTTTTTTTTTTTTTTTTTTTTTTTTTTTTTTTTTTTTTTTTTTTTTTTTTTTTTTTTTTTTTTTTTTTTTTTTTTTTTTTTTTTTTTTTTTTTTTTTTTTTTTTTTTTTTTTTTTTTTTTTTTTTTTTTTTTTTTTTTTTTTTTTTTTTTTTTTTTTTTTTTTTTTTTTTTTTTTTTTTTTTTTTTTTTTTTTTTTTTTTTTTTTTTTTTTTTTTTTTTTTTTTTTTTTTTTTTTTTTTTTTTTTTTTTTTTTTTTTTTTTTTTTTTTTTTTTTTTTTTTTTTTTTTTTTTTTTTTTTTTTTTTTTTTTTTTTTTTTTTTTTTTTTTTTTTTTTTTTTTTTTTTTTTTTTTTTTTTTTTTTTTTTTTTTTTTTTTTTTTTTTTTTTTTTTTTTTTTTTTTTTTTTTTTTTTTTTTTTTTTTTTTT
>CM065684.1:26520804-26542346 GCA_017654935.2 Phymorhynchus buccinoides
CTTGTCCGGCTCACTATTCTACATGTCTCGCTCACTATTCTACTTGTATCGCTCACTATTCTACATGTCTCGCTCACTATTCTACTTGTCTCGCTCACTATTCTACTTGTCTCGCTCACTATTCTACATGTCTCGCTCACTATTATACGAGTCGCGCTCACTATTCTACTTGACACACACACTATTCTACTGTCTCGCTCACATATTCTACTGGTCTCGCTCTCTATTCTACTTGTCTCGCTCACTTTTATACGATGTCTCGCACACTATTCTAATTATCTCGCTCACTATTCTAATTGTCTCGCGCACTATTCAACTTGTCTCGCTCACTAAGCTACTTGTCTCGCTCAAATTCTACATGTAACGCTCACTATTCTACTTGTCTCACTCAGATATTCTACTTCTCTCGCTCACTATTCTACTGGTCTCACTCACTATTCTACTTGACTGGGCTCACTATTCCTAATTGTCTCGCTCACTATTATTCTACGTGTGTAACGCTAACTATTCTACTTGTCTCGCTCACTATACTACTTGTCTCGCTCACTATTCTACTTGTCCCACTCCACTATTCTACTTGTCTCGCTCACTATTCTTTCTCTAATTGTCTCGCTCACTATTCTACAAGTCACGCTCACTATTCTACTTGTCTCGCTCACTATTGTACATGTACACTCACTATTCTACTTGTCTCTCTCACTATTCTACTTTTCTCGCTCTCTATTCTACTTTTCTCGCTCAATATTCTACTTGTCTCGCTCACTATTCTACTTGTCTCGCTCACTATTCTACTTGTCTTCTATGCTCACTATTCTACTTGTCTCCCTCACTATTCTACTTGTCTCGCTCACTATTCTACATGTCTCACTCACTATTCTACATGTCTCGCTCACTATTCTACTTGTCTCTTCTCACTAATCTACTATGTCTCGCTCACTATTCTACATGTCTCGCTCACTATTCTACTTGTCTCGCTCACTATTCTAATTTTCTCGCTCACTATTCTAATTGTCTCGCTCACTATTCTACTTTTCTCGCTCATTATTCTACTGGACTCTCACTATTCTACTTGTCTCGCTTATTTTATATGTCTCGCTCACTATTTCTACTTGTATCGCTCAAGTATGAACCTGTCTCGCACATCACTATTCTAGCTTTTCTCACTCATCATTCTAAACTTGTCTCGCTCACTATTCTACTTGTCTCGCGCAACTATTACACATGTCTCGATCACACGCAGTCTCTCTCACCTTCAACTGCGCTCACTATTTCTAGCTGTCTATTCTACTTGTCTCGCTCACTATTCTAAAAGTCTCACAAACTATTCTAAACTTCTCACAAAACAAAAAAAAAAACTGTATAAAAACAAAAAAAAAAAAAAAAAAAAAAAAAAAAAAAAAAAAAAAAAAAAAAAAAAAAAAAAAAAAAAATAGACTTGTCTCAAAGAATAAAAAAAAAGAAAAAAGACTAAAATAAAAATCTCGATAAAAAATCTAAAAAGAAAAAAAAAAAAAAAAAAAATCTCGCTCACTAATATATATATATATATCACTAAAAAAAATAAAAAAAGAAAAAAAGTAAAAAAAAGGGACATAAAGAGAACAGGGACGCTCAATATACTACTCGTCTCCCGGGCTGTGCAACATCACTAGCTTACTACTCTAGTGACCTGCCTCACTATTCTAACTTGTCTCCTCTACAATATTTCTACTTCGTCTTTCGCCTCACTATTATAGTTGTCTCGCACTCACTATTGCTACATTTTCCTCGACCTGACTATTCTAAAAAACCTGTCTCTCTCACTATTCTACTCTACCTCTCGCCTCAATATTCACTACAATGATCGTCGCTCACGTATTCTACTGGTCTCGATCCTCACACTATCAACTGGTCTCACTCACTCATTTCTCACATGTTTCGCTCACTATCTCTACATGTCTCACTCACTATTCTACTTGTCTTGTTCACTATTCTACTTGTCTCTGCCTCGAACTCATTCAACTGGTCTCGCTCACTATTCTACTTGTCTCGCACTCTATTCTACATGGCTCGCTCACTCTTCTACTTGGTCTCGCTCACTATTCGACTCTGTACTCGCTCACTATTCTAACTGGACTCTCCCACTCTTCTACTGGTCTAGCTCAATATTCTACTGTTCTCTCTCAATATTATACTTGTCTCACTCACAATTATACTGGTCTAGCTCACAATTCTACATGACTCGCTCACTATTATACTAGTACATTATCACTATTCTACTGGTTTCGCCTCACTATTATAAATGGTCTCGCTCATATTATACCCCTCTCGACTCGCCATTCTACATGTCTCGCTCACTATTCTACTTGTCTCGTTCTCTATTCTACTTGTGTCGCTCACTAATATAATTGTCTCGCTCTCTATTCTACTTTTCTCGTTCACTATTCTACTTTTCTCGCTCAATTTTCTACTTGTCTCGCTCAATATTATAACTGTCTCGCTCACTATTATACTTTTCACACTCACTATTATACTGTTCTCGTTCACTATTCTACTGGGACTAGCTCAATATTATAATTGTCTAGCTCACTATTCTACTTGTCTCGCGCACTATTCTACTTGCTCTCGCTCACTATACTACTTGGTCTCTACTCAGCTAGTTCTACTTGTCTAGCCCTCACTATTCTACATGCTCTCCGTCACTATTCTACTGGTCTCGCCTCACTATGTGTTTACTGGTCGTACGGCTCACTATTATACTATGCTTATGCTCCCACTATTCTGTACGTGGTCTCGCCTCAATATTCTACTGGTGTCGTCCTCACTACTTCTACTTGTTCGCTTCACTATTCTACTGTTCCTAGCTCACTATTCTCAATTGTCTCGCTCACCTATTCTACATGTCTCGCTGACTATTCTACTGGTCTACGCCTAACTCATTCTACTGGTACTCGCTCACTATTCTACATGTCAAGCTCACTATTTTACTTGTCTCGCTCAATATACTACTTCTCTCTCGCTCACTATTCAACATTTCTCGCTCGCTCAGCTAATTGACACTCTCACTTAGCTACTCGTCTCCCTCAATATACTACCTGGTCTCACTGCACTCATTCTATTCACATGTCTCGCTCACTATTCTACATGTCTCGTTCAACTAGACATTCACATGTCTTGCTCGACTAATATACGGTGCCTTCTCGCTCACTATTCTATTTTTCTCGCCCACTATTCTACTTGTCTAACTCACTAATCTACTTGTCTCGCTCAATAATCTACATGTCTAGCTCACTATTCTATTTGTCTACTCTCCACTATTCTACATGTCATTGCTGACTATTCTAATTGTCTCGCTGAATATTCTACATGGTCTAGCTCATCTATTCTACATGTCACGCTCAATATTCTACTGTCGGTCGACCTCACTATTCTACATGTCTCGCCTCCCACTATTCCTACAGGCTTCTGGCTCATTATTCTATACTGGTCTCGCTCCACATATTCTACTTGCTACCGCCATCTATATTTCTACTGGTCTCGCTCACTATTCTAAATAGTCTCACTCAATATTATATTGTCTCGCTCACTATTCTACTTGTCTCGCTCACTATTCTACTTGTCTCGCTCACTATTCTACTTGTCTCGCTCACTATTCTACTTGTCTCGCTCACTATTCTACTTGTCTCGCTCACTATTCTACTTGTCTCGCTCACTATTCTACTTGTCTCGCTCACTATTCTACTTGTCTCGCTCACTATTCTACTTGTCTCGCTCACTATTCTACTTGTCTCGCTCACTATTCTACTTGTCTCGCTCACTATTCTACTTGTCTCGCTCACTATTCTACTTGTCTCGCTCACTATTCTACTTGTCTCGCTCACTATTCTACTTGTCTCGCTCACTATTCTACTTGTCTCGCTCACTATTCTACTTGTCTCGCTCACTATTCTACTTGTCTCGCTCACTATTCTACTTGTCTCGCTCACTATTCTACTTGTCTCGCTCACTATTCTACTGTCTCGCTCACTATTCTACTTGTCTCGCTCACTATTCTACTTGTCTCGCTCACTATTCTACTTGTCTCGCTCACTATTCTACTTGTCTCGCTCACTATTCTACTTGTCTCGCTCACTATTCTACTTGTCTCGCTCACTATTCTACTTGTCTCGCTCACTATTCTACTTGTCTCGCTCACTATTCTACTTGTCTCGCTCACTATTCTACTTGTCTCGCTCACTATTCTACTTGTCTCGCTCACTATTCTACTTGTCTCGCTCACTATTCTACTTGTCTCGCTCACTATTCTACTTGTCTCGCTCACTATTCTACTTGTCTCGCTCACTATTCTACTTGTCTCGCTCACTATTCTACTTGTCTCGCTCACTATTCTACTTGTACTCACTATTCTACTTGTCTCGCTCACTATTCTACTTGTCTCGCTCACTATTCTACTTGTCTCGCTCACTATTCTACTTGTCTCGCTCACTATTCTACTTGTCTCGCTCACTATTCTACTTGTCTCGCTCACTATTCTACTTGTCTCGCTCACTATTCTACTTGTCTCGCTCACTATTCTACTTGTCTCGCTCACTATTCTACTTGTCTCGCTCACTATTCTACTTGTCTCGCTCACTATTCTACTTGTCTCGCTCACTATTCTACTTGTCTCGCTCACTATTCTACTTGTCTCGCTCACTATTCTACTTGTCTCGCTCACTATTCTACTTGTCTCGCTCACTATTCTACTTGTCTCGCTCACTATTCTACTTGTCTCGCTCACTATTCTACTTGTCTCGCTCACTATTCTACTGTCTCGCTCACTATTCTACTTGTCTCGCTCACTATTCTACTTGTCTCGCTCACTATTCTACTTGTCTCGCTCACTATTCTACTTGTCTCGCTCACTATTCTACTTGTCTCGCTCACTATTCTACTTGTCTCGCTCACTATTCTACTTGTCTCGCTCACTATTCTACTTGTCTCGCTCACTATTCTACTTGTCTCGCTCACTATTCTACTTGTCTCGCTCACTATTCTACTTGTCTCGCTCACTATTCTACTTGTCTCGCTCACTATTCACTATGTCTCGCTCACTATTCTACTTGTCTCGCTCACTATTCTACTTGTCTCGCTCACTATTCTACTTGTCTCGCTCACTATTCTACTTGTCTCGCTCACTATTCTACTTGTCTCGCTCACTATTCTACTTGTCTCGCTCACTATTCTACTTGTCTCGCTCACTATTCTACTTGTCTCGCTCACTATTCTACTTGTCTCGCTCACTATTCTACTTGTCTCGCTCACTATTCTACTTGTCTCGCTCACTATTCTACTTGTCTCGCTCACTATTCTACTTGTCTCGCTCACTATTCTACTTGTCTCGCTCACTATTCTACTTGTCTCGCTCACTATTCTACTTGTCTCGCTCACTATTCTACTTGTCTCGCTCACTATTCTACTTGTCTCGCTCACTATTCTACTTGTCTCGCTCACTATTCTACTTGTCTCGCTCACTATTCTACTTGTCTCGCTCACTATTCTACTTGTCTCGCTCACTATTCTACTTGTCTCGCTCACTATTCTACTTGTCTCGCTCACTATTCTACTTGTCTCGCTCACTATTCTACTTGTCTCGCTCACTATTCTACTTGTCTCGCTCACTATTCTACTTGTCTCGCTCACTATTCTACTTGTCTCGCTCACTATTCTACTTGTCTCGCTCACTATTCTACTTGTCTCGCTCACTATTCTACTTGTCTCGCTCACTATTCTACTTGTCTCGCTCACTATTCTACTTGTCTCGCTCACTATTCTACTTGTCTCGCTCACTATTCTACTTGTCTCGCTCACTATTCTACTTGTCTCGCTCACTATTCTACTTGTCTCGCTCACTATTCTACATTGTCTCGCTCACTATTCTACTTGTCTCGCTCACTATTCTACTTGTCTCGCTCACTATTCTACTTGTCTCGCTCACTATTCTACTTGTCTCGCTCACTATTCTACTTGTCTCGCTCACTATTCTACTTGTCTCGCTCACTATTCTACTTGTCTCGCTCACTATTCTACATGTCTCGCTCACTATTCTACTTGTCTCGCTCACTATTCTACTTGTCTCGCTCACTATTCTACTTGTCTCGCTCACTATTCTACTTGTCTCGCTCACTATTCTACTTGTCTCGCTCACTATTCTACTTGTCTCGCTCACTATTCTACTGTCTCGCTCACTATTCTACTTGTCTCGCTCACTATTCTACTTGTCTCGCTCACTATTCTACTTGTCTCGCTCACTATTCTACTTGTCTCGCTCACTATTCTACTTGTCTCGCTCACTATTCTACTTGTCTCGCTCACTATTCTACTTGTCTCGCTCACTATTCTACATGTCTCGCTCACTATTCTACTTGTCTCGCTCACTATTCTACTTGTCTCGCTCACTATTCTACTTGTCTCGCTCACTATTCTACTTGTCTCGCTCACTATTCTACTTGTCTCGCTCACTATTCTACTTGTCTCGCTCACTATTCTACTTGTCTCGCTCACTATTCTACTTGTCTCGCTCACTATTCTACTTGTCTCGCTCACTATTCTACTTGTCTCGCTCACTATTCTACTTGTCTCGCTCACTATTCTACTTGTCTCGCTCACTATTCTACTTGTCTCGCTCACTATTCTACTTGTCTCGCTCACTATTCTACTTGTCTCGCTCACTATTCTACTTGTCTCGCTCACTATTCTACTTGTCTCGCTCACTATTCTACTTGTCTCGCTCACTATTCTACTTGTCTCGCTCACTATTCTACTTGTCTCGCTCACTATTCTACTTGTCTCGCTCACTATTCTACTTGTCTCGCTCACTATTCTACTTGTCTCGCTCACTATTCTACTTGTCTCGCTCACTATTCTACTTGTCTCGCTCACTATTCTACTTGTCTCGCTCACTATTCTACTTGTCTCGCTCACTATTCTACTTGTCTCGCTCACTATTCTACTTGTCTCGCTCACTATTCTACTTGTCTCGCTCACTATTCTACTTGTCTCTCGTCACTATTCTACTTGTCTCGCTCACTATTCTACTTGTCTCGCTCACTATTCTACTTGTCTCGCTCACTATTCTACATGTCTCGCTCACTATTCTACTTGTCTCGCTCACTATTCTACTTGTCTCGCTCACTATTCTACTTGTCTCGCTCACTATTCTACTTGTCTCGCTCACTATTCTACTTGTCTCGCTCACTATTCTACTTGTCTCGCTCACTATTCTACTTGTCTCGCTCACTATTCTACTTGTCTCGCTCACACTATTCTACTTGTCTCGCTCACTATTCTACTTGTCTCGCTCACTATTCTACTTGTCTCGCTCACTATTCTACTTGTCTCGCTCACTATTCTACTTGTCTCGCTCACTATTCTACTTGTCTCGCTCACTATTCTACTTGTCTCGCTCACTATTCTACTTGTCTCGCTCACTATTCTACTTGTCTCGCTCACTATTCTACTTGTCTCGCTCACTATTCTACTTGTCTCGCTCACTATTCTACTTGTCTCGCTCACTATTCTACTTGTCTCGCTCACTATTCTACTTGTCTCGCTCACTATTCTACTTGTCTCGCTCACTATTCTACTTGTCTCGCTCACTATTCTACTTGTCTCGCTCACTATTCTACTTGTCTCGCTCACTATTCTACTTGTCTCGCTCACTATTCTACTTGTCTCGCTCACTATTCTACTTGTCTCGCTCACTATTCTACTTGTCTCGCTCACTATTCTACTTGTCTCGCTCACTATTCTACTTGTCTCGCTCACTATTCTACTTGTCTCGCTCACTATTCTACTTGTCTCGCTCACTATTCTACTTGTCTCGCTCACTATTCTACTTGTCTCGCTCACTATTCTACTTGTCTCGCTCACTATTCTACTTGTCTCGCTCACTATTCTACTTGTCTCGCTCACTATTCTACTTGTCTCGCTCACTATTCTACTTGTCTCGCTCACTATTCTACTTGTCTCGCTCACTATTCTACTTGTCTCGCTCACTATTCTACTTGTCTCGCTCACTATTCTACTTGTCTCGCTCACTATTCTACTTGTCTCGCTCACTATTCTACTTGTCTCGCTCACTATTCTACTTGTCTCGCTCACTATTCTACTTGTCTCGCTCACTATTCTACTTGTCTCGCTCACTATTCTACTTGTCTCGCTCACTATTCTACTTGTCTCGCTCACTATTCTACTTGTCTCGCTCACTATTCTACTTGTCTCGCTCACTATTCTACTTGTCTCGCTCACTATTCTACTTGTCTCGCTCACTATTCTACTTGTCTCGCTCACTATTCTACTTGTCTCGCTCACTATTCTACTTGTCTCGCTCACTATTCTACTTGTCTCGCTCACTATTCTACTTGTCTCGCTCACTATTCTACTTGTCTCGCTCACTATTCTACTTGTCTCGCTCACTATTCTACTTGTCTCGCTCACTATTCTACTTGTCTCGCTCACTATTCTACTTGTCTCGCTCACTATTCTACTTGTCTCGCTCACTATTCTACTTGTCTCGCTCACTATTCTACTTGTCTCGCTCACTATTCTACTTGTCTCGCTCACTATTCTACTTGTCTCGCTCACTATTCTACTTGTCTCGCTCACTATTCTACTTGTCTCGCTCACTATTCTACTTGTCTCGCTCACTATTCTACTTGTCTCGCTCACTATTCTACTTGTCTCGCTCACTATTCTACTTGTCTCGCTCACTATTCTACTTGTCTCGCTCACTATTCTACTTGTCTCGCTCACTATTCTACTTGTCTCGCTCACTATTCTACTTGTCTCGCTCACTATTCTACTTGTCTCGCTCACTATTCTACTTGTCTCGCTCACTATTCTACTTGTCTCGCTCACTATTCTACTTGTCTCGCTCACTATTCTACTTGTCTCGCTCACTATTCTACTTGTCTCGCTCACTATTCTACTTGTCTCGCTCACTATTCTACTTGTCTCGCTCACTATTCTACTTGTCTCGCTCACTATTCTACTTGTCTCGCTCACTATTCTACTTGTCTCGCTCACTATTCTACTTGTCTCGCTCACTATTCTACTTGTCTCGCTCACTATTCTACTTGTCTCGCTCACTATTCTACTTGTCTCGCTCACTATTCTACTTGTCTCGCTCACTATTCTACTTGTCTCGCTCACTATTCTACTTGTCTCGCTCACTATTCTACTTGTCTCGCTCACTATTCTACTTGTCTCGCTCACTATTCTACTTGTCTCGCTCACTATTCTACTTGTCTCGCTCACTATTCTACTTGTCTCGCTCACTATTCTACTTGTCTCGCTCACTATTCTACTTGTCTCGCTCACTATTCTACTTGTCTCGCTCACTATTCTACTTGTCTCGCTCACTATTCTACTTGTCTCGCTCACTATTCTACTTGTCTCGCTCACTATTCTACTTGTCTCGCTCACTATTCTACTTGTCTCGCTCACTATTCTACTTGTCTCGCTCACTATTCTACTTGTCTCGCTCACTATTCTACTTGTCTCGCTCACTATTCTACTTGTCTCGCTCACTATTCTACTTGTCTCGCTCACTATTCTACTTGTCTCGCTCACTATTCTACTTGTCTCGCTCACTATTCTACTTGTCTCGCTCACTATTCTACTTGTCTCGCTCACTATTCTACTTGTCTCGCTCACTATTCTACTTGTCTCGCTCACTATTCTACTTGTCTCGCTCACTATTCTACTTGTCTCGCTCACTATTCTACTTGTCTCGCTCACTATTCTACTTGTCTCGCTCACTATTCTACTTGTCTCGCTCACTATTCTACTTGTCTCGCTCACTATTCTACTTGTCTCGCTCACTATTCTACTTGTCTCGCTCACTATTCTACTTGTCTCGCTCACTATTCTACTTGTCTCGCTCACTATTCTACTTGTCTCGCTCACTATTCTACTTGTCTCGCTCACTATTCTACTTGTCTCGCTCACTATTCTACTTGTCTCGCTCACTATTCTACTTGTCTCGCTCACTATTCTACTTGTCTCGCTCACTATTCTACTGGTCTCGCTCACTATTCTACTTGTCTCGCTCACTATTCTACTTGTCTCGCTCACTATTCTACTTGTCTCGCTCACTATTCTACTTGTCTCGCTCACTATTCTACTTGTCTCGCTCACTATTCTACTTGTCTCGCTCACTATTCTACTTGTCTCGCTCACTATTCTACTTGTCTCGCTCACTATTCTACTTGTCTCGCTCACTATTCTACTTGTCTCGCTCACTATTCTACTTGTCTCGCTCACTATTCTACTTGTCTCGCTCACTATTCTACTTGTCTCGCTCACTATTCTACTTGTCTCGCTCACTATTCTACTTGTCTCGCTCACTATTCTACTTGTCTCGCTCACTATTCTACTTGTCTCGCTCACTATTCTACTTGTCTCGCTCACTATTCTACTTGTCTCGCTCACTATTCTACTTGTCTCGCTCACTATTCTACTTGTCTCGCTCACTATTCTACTTGTCTCGCTCACTATTCTACTTGTCTCGCTCACTATTCTACTTGTCTCGCTCACTATTCTACTTGTCTCGCTCACTATTCTACTTGTCTCGCTCACTATTCTACTTGTCTCGCTCACTATTCTACTTGTCTCGCTCACTATTCTACTTGTCTCGCTCACTATTCTACTTGTCTCGCTCACTATTCTACTTGTCTCGCTCACTATTCTACTTGTCTCGCTCACTATTCTACTTGTCTCGCTCACTATTCTACTTGTCTCGCTCACTATTCTACTTGTCTCGCTCACTATTCTACTTGTCTCGCTCACTATTCTACTGTCTCGTCACTCGTCTCTCACTATTCTACTTGTCTCGCTCACTATTCTACTTGTCTCGCTCACTATTCTACTTGTCTCGCTCACTATTCTACTTGTCTCGCTCACTATTCTACTTGTCTCGCTCACTATTCTACTTGTCTCGCTCACTATTCTACTTGTCTCGCTCACTATTCTACTTGTCTCGCTCACTATTCTACTTGTCTCGCTCACTATTCTACTTGTCTCGCTCACTATTCTACTTGTCTCGCTCACTATTCTACTTGTCTCGCTCACTATTCTACTTGTCTCGCTCACTATTCTACTTGTCTCGCTCACTATTCTACTTGTCTCGCTCACTATTCTATCTCGCTCTACTTGTCTCGCTCACTATTCTACTTGTCTCGCTCACTATTCTACTTGTCTCGCTCACTATTCTACTTGTCTCGCTCACTATTCTACTTGTCTCGCTCACTATTCTACTTGTCTCGCTCACTATTCTACTTGTCTCGCTCACTATTCTACTTGTCTCGCTCACTATTCTACTTGTCTCGCTCACTATTCTACTTGTCTCGCTCACTATTCTACTTGTCTCGCTCACTATTCTACTTGTCTCGCTCACTATTCTACTTGTCTCGCTCACTATTCTACTTGCTCTCTACTTGTCTCGCTCACTATTCTACTTGTCTCGCTCACTATTCTACTTGTCTCGCTCACTATTCTACTTGTCTCGCTCACTATTCTACTTGTCTCGCTCACTATTCTACTTGTCTCGCTCACTATTCTACTTGTCTCGCTCACTATTCTACTTGTCTCGCTCACTATTCTACTTGTCTCGCTCACTATTCTACTTGTCTCGCTCACTATTCTACTTGTCTCGCTCACTATTCTACTTGTCTCGCTCACTATTCTACTTGTCTCGCTCACTATTCTACTTGTCTCGCTCACTATTCTACTTGTCTCGCTCACTATTCTACTTGTCTCGCTCACTATTCTACTTGTCTCGCTCACTATTCTACTTGTCTCGCTCACTATTCTACTTGTCTCGCTCACTATTCTACTTGTCTCGCTCACTATTCTACTTGTCTCGCTCACTATTCTACTTGTCTCGCTCACTATTCTACTTGTCTCGCTCACTATTCTACTTGTCTCGCTCACTATTCTACTTGTCTCGCTCACTATTCTACTTGTCTCGCTCACTATTCTACTTGTCTCGCTCACTATTCTACTTGTCTCGCTCACTATTCTACTTGTCTCGCTCACTATTCTACTTGTCTCGCTCACTATTCTACTTGTCTCGCTCACTATTCTACTTGTCTCGCTCACTATTCTACTTGTCTCGCTCACTATTCTACTTGTCTCGCTCACTATTCTACTTGTCTCGCTCACTATTCTACTTGTCTCGCTCACTATTCTACTTGTCTCTCTCTCTATTCTACTTGTCTCGCTCACTATTCTACTTGTCTCGCTCACTATTCTACTTGTCTCGCTCACTATTCTACTTGTCTCGCTCACTATTCTACTTGTCTCGCTCACTATTCTACTTGTCTCGCTCACTATTCTACTTGTCTCGCTCACTATTCTACTTGTCTCGCTCACTATTCTACTTGTCTCGCTCACTATTCTACTTGTCTCGCTCACTATTCTACTTGTCTCGCTCACTATTCTACTTGTCTCGCTCACTATTCTACTTGTCTCGCTCACTATTCTACTTGTCTCGCTCACTATTCTACTTGTCTCGCTCACTATTCTACTTGTCTCGCTCACTATTCTACTTGTCTCGCTCACTATTCTACTTGTCTCGCTCACTATTCTACTTGTCTCGCTCACTATTCTACTTGTCTCGCTCACTATTCTACTTGTCTCGCTCACTATTCTACTTGTCTCGCTCACTATTCTACTTGTCTCGCTCACTATTCTACTTGTCTCGCTCACTATTCTACTTGTCTCGCTCACTATTCTACTTGTCTCGCTCACTATTCTACTTGTCTCGCTCACTATTCTACTTGTCTCGCTCACTATTCTACTTGTCTCGCTCACTATTCTACTTGTCTCGCTCACTATTCTACTTGTCTCGCTCACTATTCTACTTGTCTCGCTCACTATTCTACTTGTCTCGCTCACTATTCTACTTGTCTCGCTCACTATTCTACTTGTCTCGCTCACTATTCTACTTGTCTCGCTCACTATTCTACTTGTCTCGCTCACTATTCTACTTGTCTCGCTCACTATTCTACTTGTCTCGCTCACTATTCTACTTGTCTCGCTCACTATTCTACTTGTCTCGCTCACTATTCTACTTGTCTCGCTCACTATTCTACTTGTCTCGCTCACTATTCTACTTGTCTCGCTCACTATTCTACTTGTCTCGCTCACTATTCTACTTGTCTCGCTCACTATTCTACTTGTCTCGCTCACTATTCTACTTGTCTCGCTCACTATTCTACTTGTCTCGCTCACTATTCTACTTGTCTCGCTCACTATTCTACTTGTCTCGCTCACTATTCTACTTGTCTCGCTCACTATTCTACTTGTCTCGCTCACTATTCTACTTGTCTCGCTCACTATTCTACTTGTCTCGCTCACTATTCTACTTGTCTCGCTCACTATTCTACTTGTCTCGCTCACTATTCTACTTGTCTCGCTCACTATTCTACTTGTCTCGCTCACTATTCTACTTGTCTCGCTCACTATTCTACTTGTCTCGCTCACTATTCTACTTGTCTCGCTCACTATTCTACTTGTCTCGCTCACTATTCTACTTGTCTCGCTCACTATTCTACTTGTCTCGCTCACTATTCTACTTGTCTCGCTCACTATTCTACTTGTCTCGCTCACTATTCTACTTGTCTCGCTCACTATTCTACTTGTCTCGCTCACTATTCTACTTGTCTCGCTCACTATTCTACTTGTCTCGCTCACTATTCTACTTGTCTCGCTCACTATTCTACTTGTCTCGCTCACTATTCTACTTGTCTCGCTCACTATTCTACTTGTCTCGCTCACTATTCTACTTGTCTCGCTCACTATTCTACTTGTCTCGCTCACTATTCTACTTGTCTCGCTCACTATTCTACTTGTCTCGCTCACTATTCTACTTGTCTCGCTCACTATTCTACTTGTCTCGCTCACTATTCTACTTGTCTCGCTCACTATTCTACTTGTCTCGCTCACTATTCTACTTGTCTCGCTCACTATTCTACTTGTCTCGCTCACTATTCTACTTGTCTCGCTCACTATTCTACTTGTCTCGCTCACTATTCTACTTGTCTCGCTCACTATTCTACTTGTCTCGCTCACTATTCTACTTGTCTCGCTCACTATTCTACTTGTCTCGCTCACTATTCTACTTGTCTCGCTCACTATTCTACTTGTCTCGCTCACTATTCTACTTGTCTCGCTCACTATTCTACTTGTCTCGCTCACTATTCTACTTGTCTCGCTCACTATTCTACTTGTCTCGCTCACTATTCTACTTGTCTCGCTCACTATTCTACTTGTCTCGCTCACTATTCTACTTGTCTCGCTCACTATTCTACTTGTCTCGCTCACTATTCTACTTGTCTCGCTCACTATTCTACTTGTCTCGCTCACTATTCTACTTGTCTCGCTCACTATTCTACTTGTCTCGCTCACTATTCTACTTGTCTCGCTCACTATTCTACTTGTCTCGCTCACTATTCTACTTGTCTCGCTCACTATTCTACTTGTCTCGCTCACTATTCTACTTGTCTCGCTCACTATTCTACTTGTCTCGCTCACTATTCTACTTGTCTCGCTCACTATTCTACTTGTCTCGCTCACTATTCTACTTGTCTCGCTCACTATTCTACTTGTCTCGCTCACTATTCTACTTGTCTCGCTCACTATTCTACTTGTCTCGCTCACTATTCTACTTGTCTCGCTCACTATTCTACTTGTCTCGCTCACTATTCTACTTGTCTCGCTCACTATTCTACTTGTCTCGCTCACTATTCTACTTGTCTCGCTCACTATTCTACTTGTCTCGCTCACTATTCTACTTGTCTCGCTCACTATTCTACTTGTCTCGCTCACTATTCTACTTGTCTCGCTCACTATTCTACTTGTCTCGCTCACTATTCTACTTGTCTCGCTCACTATTCTACTTGTCTCGCTCACTATTCTACTTGTCTCGCTCACTATTCTACTTGTCTCGCTCACTATTCTACTTGTCTCGCTCACTATTCTACTTGTCTCGCTCACTATTCTACTTGTCTCGCTCACTATTCTACATGTCTCGCTCACTATTCTACTTGTCTCGCTCACTATTCTACTTGTCTCGCTCACTATTCTACTTGTCTCGCTCACTATTCTACTTGTCTCGCTCACTATTCTACTTGTCTCGCTCACTATTCTACTTGTCTCGCTCACTATTCTACTTGTCTCGCTCACTATTCTACTTGTCTCGCTCACTATTCTACTTGTCTCGCTCACTATTCTACTTGTCTCGCTCACTATTCTACTTGTCTCGCTCACTATTCTACTTGTCTCGCTCACTATTCTACTTGTCTCGCTCACTATTCTACTTGGTCTCGCTCACTATTCTACTTGTCTCGCTCACTATTCTACTTGTCTCGCTCACTATTCTACTTGTCTCGCTCACTATTCTACTTGTCTCGCTCACTATTCTACTTGTCTCGCTCACTATTCTACTTGTCTCGCTCACTATTCTACTTGTCTCGCTCACTATTCTACTTGTCTCGCTCACTATTCTACTTGTCTCGCTCACTATTCTACTTGTCTCGCTCACTATTCTACTTGTCTCGCTCACTATTCTACTTGTCTCGCTCACTATTCTACTTGTCTCGCTCACTATTCTACTTGTCTCGCTCACTATTCTACTTGTCTCGCTCACTATTCTACTTGTCTCGCTCACTATTCTACTTGTCTCGCTCACTATTCTACTTGTCTCGCTCACTATTCTACTTGTCTCGCTCACTATTCTACTTGTCTCGCTCACTATTCTACTTGTCTCGCTCACTATTCTACTTGTCTCGCTCACTATTCTACTTGTCTCGCTCACTATTCTACTTGTCTCGCTCACTATTCTACTTGTCTCGCTCACTATTCTACTTGTCTCGCTCACTATTCTACTTGTCTCGCTCACTATTCTACTTGTCTCGCTCACTATTCTACTTGTCTCGCTCACTATTCTACTTGTCTCGCTCACTATTCTACTTGTCTCGCTCACTATTCTACTTGTCTCGCTCACTATTCTACTTGTCTCGCTCACTATTCTACTTGTCTCGCTCACTATTCTACTTGTCTCGCTCACTATTCTACTTGTCTCGCTCACTATTCTACTTGTCTCGCTCACTATTCTACTTGTCTCGCTCACTATTCTACTTGTCTCGCTCACTATTCTACTACTTGTCTCGCTCACTATTCTACTTGTCTCGCTCACTATTCTACTTGTCTCGCTCACTATTCTACTTGTCTCGCTCACTATTCTACTTGTCTCGCTCACTATTCTACTTGTCTCGCTCACTATTCTACTTGTCTCTCACTATTCACTATTCTACTTGTCTCGCTCACTATTCTACTTGTCTCGCTCACTATTCTACTTGTCTCGCTCACTATTCTACTTGTCTCGCTCACTATTCTACTTGTCTCGCTCACTATTCTACTTGTCTCGCTCACTATTCTACTTGTCTCGCTCACTATTCTACTTGTCTCGCTCACTATTCTACTTGTCTCGCTCACTATTCTACTTGTCTCGCTCACTATTCTACTTGTCTCGCTCACTATTCTACTTGTCTCGCTCACTATTCTACTTGTCTCGCTCACTATTCTACTTGTCTCGCTCACTATTCTACTTGTCTCGCTCACTATTCTACTTGTCTCGCTCACTATTCTACTTGTCTCGCTCACTATTCTACTTGTCTCGCTCACTATTCTACTTGTCTCGCTCACTATTCTACTGTCTCGCTCACTATTCTACTTGTCTCGCTCACTATTCTACTTGTCTCGCTCACTATTCTACTTGTCTCGCTCACTATTCTACTTGTCTCGCTCACTATTCTACTTGTCTCGCTCACTATTCTACTTGTCTCGCTCACTATTCTACTTGTCTCGCTCACTATTCTACTTGTCTCGCTCACTATTCTACTTGTCTCGCTCACTATTCTACATGTCTCGCTCACTATTCTACTTGTCTCGCTCACTATTCTACTTGTCTCGCTCACTATTCTACTTGTCTCGCTCACTATTCTACTTGTCTCGCTCACTATTCTACTTGTCTCGCTCACTATTCTACTTGTCTCGCTCACTATTCTACTTGTCTCGCTCACTATTCTACTTGTCTCGCTCACTATTCTACTTGTCTCGCTCACTATTCTACTTGTCTCGCTCACTATTCTACTTGTCTCGCTCACTATTCTACTTGTCTCGCTCACTATTCTACTTGTCTCGCTCACTATTCTACTTGTCTCGCTCACTATTCTACTTGTCTCGCTCACTATTCTACTTGTCTCGCTCACTATTCTACTTGTCTCGCTCACTATTCTACTTGTCTCGCTCACTATTCTACTTGTCTCGCTCACTATTCTACTTGTCTCGCTCACTATTCTACTTGTCTCGCTCACTATTCTACTTGTCTCGCTCACTATTCTACTTGTCTCGCTCACTATTCTACTTGTCTCGCTCACTATTCTACTTGTCTCGCTCACTATTCTACTTGTCTCGCTCACTATTCTACTTGTCTCGCTCACTATTCTACTTGTCTCGCTCACTATTCTACTTGTCTCGCTCACTATTCTACTTGTCTCGCTCACTATTCTACTTGTCTCGCTCACTATTCTACTTGTCTCGCTCACTATTCTACTTGTCTCGCTCACTATTCTACATGTCTCGCTCACTATTCTACTTGTCTCGCTCACTATTCTACTTGTCTCGCTCACTATTCTACTTGTCTCGCTCACTATTCTACTTGTCTCGCTCACTATTCTACTTGTCTCGCTCACTATTCTACTTGTCTCGCTCACTATTCTACTTGTCTCGCTCACTATTCTACTTGTCTCGCTCACTATTCTACTTGTCTCGCTCACTATTCTACTATGTCTCGCTCACTATTCTACTTGTCTCGCTCACTATTCTACTTGTCTCGCTCACTATTCTACTTGTCTCGCTCACTATTCTACTTGTCTCGCTCACTATTCTACTTGTCTCGCTCACTATTCTACTTGTCTCGCTCACTATTCTACTTGTCTCGCTCACTATTCTACTTGTCTCGCTCACTATTCTACTTGTCTCGCTCACTCTACTTGTCTCGCTCACTATTCTACTTGTCTCGCTCACTATTCTACTTGTCTCGCTCACTATTCTACTTGTCTCGCTCACTATTCTACTTGTCTCGCTCACTATTCTACTTGTCTCGCTCACTATTCTACTTGTCTCGCTCACTATTCTACTTGTCTCGCTCACTATTCTACTTGTCTCGCTCACTATTCTACTTGTCTCGCTCACTATTCTACTTGTCTCGCTCACTATTCTACTTGTCTCGCTCACTATTCTACTTGTCTCGCTCACTATTCTACTTGTCTCGCTCACTATTCTACTTGTCTCGCTCACTATTCTACTTGTCTCGCTCACTATTCTACTTGTCTCGCTCACTATTCTACTTGTCTCGCTCACTATTCTACTTGTCTCGCTCACTATTCTACTTGTCTCGCTCACTATTCTACTTGTCTCGCTCACTATTCTACTTGTCTCGCTCACTATTCTACTTGTCTCGCTCACTATTCTACTTGTCTCGCTCACTATTCTACTTGTCTCGCTCACTATTCTACTTGTCTCGCTCACTATTCTACTTGTCTCGCTCACTATTCTACTTGTCTCGCTCACTATTCTACTTGTCTCGCTCACTATTCTACTTGTCTCGCTCACTATTCTACTTGTCTCGCTCACTATTCTACTTGTCTCGCTCACTATTCTACTTGTCTCGCTCACTATTCTACTTGTCTCGCTCACTATTCTACTTGTCTCGCTCACTATTCTACTTGTCTCGCTCACTATTCTACTTGTCTCGCTCACTATTCTACTTGTCTCGCTCACTATTCTACTTGTCTCGCTCACTATTCTACTTGTCTCGCTCACTATTCTACTTGTCTCGCTCACTATTCTACTTGTCTCGCTCACTATTCTACTTGTCTCGCTCATTCTACTTGTCTCTACTTGTCTCGCTCACTATTCTACTTGTCTCGCTCACTATTCTACATGTCTCGCTCACTATTCTACTTGTCTCGCTCACTATTCTACTTGTCTCGCTCACTATTCTACTTGTCTCGCTCACTATTCTACTTGTCTCGCTCACTATTCTACTTGTCTCGCTCACTATTCTACTTGTCTCGCTCACTATTCTACTTGTCTCGCTCACTATTCTACTTGTCTCGCTCACTATTACTTGTCTCGCTACTTGTCTCGCTCACTATTCTACTTGTCTCGCTCACTATTCTACTTGTCTCGCTCACTATTCTACTTGTCTCGCTCACTATTCTACTTGTCTCGCTCACTATTCTACATGTCTCGCTCACTATTCTACTTGTCTCGCTCACTATTCTACTTGTCTCGCTCACTATTCTACTTGTCTCGCTCACTATTCTACTTGTCTCGCTCACTATTCTACTTGTCTCGCTCACTATTCTACTTGTCTCGCTCACTATTCTACTTGTCTCGCTCACTATTCTACTTGTCTCGCTCACTATTCTACTTGTCTCGCTCACTATTCTACTTGTCTCGCTCACTATTCTACTTGTCTCGCTCACTATTCTACATGTCTCGCTCACTATTCTACTTGTCTCGCTCACTATTCTACTTGTCTCGCTCACTATTCTACTTGTCTCGCTCACTATTCTACTTGTCTCGCTCACTATTCTACTTGTCTCGCTCACTATTCTACTTGTCTCGCTCACTATTCTACTTGTCTCGCTCACTATTCTACTTGTCTCGCTCACTATTCTACTTGTCTCGCTCACTATTCTACTTGTCTCGCTCACTATTCTACTTGTCTCGCTCACTATTCTACTTGTCTCGCTCACTATTCTACTTGTCTCGCTCACTATTCTACTTGTCTCGCTCACTATTCTACATGTCTCGCTCACTATTCTACTTGTCTCGCTCACTATTCTACTTGTCTCGCTCACTATTCTACTTGTCTCGCTCACTATTCTACTTGTCTCGCTCACTATTCTACATGTCTCGCTCACTATTCTACTTGTCTCGCTCACTATTCTACTTGTCTCGCTCACTATTCTACTTGTCTCGCTCACTATTCTACTTGTCTCGCTCACTATTCTACTTGTCTCGCTCACTATTCTACTTGTCTCGCTCACTATTCTACTTGTCTCGCTCACTATTCTACTTGTCTCGCTCACTATTCTACTTGTCTCGCTCACTATTCTACTTGTCTCGCTCACTATTCTACTTGTCTCGCTCACTATTCTACTTGTCTCGCTCACTATTCTACTTGTCTCGCTCACTATTCTACTTGTCTCGCTCACTATTCTACTTGTCTCGCTCACTATTCTACTTGTCTACGCTCACTATTCTACTTGTCTCGCTCACTATTCTACTTGTCTCGCTCACTATTCTACTTGTCTCGCTCACTATTCTACTTGTCTCGCTCACTATTCTACTTGTCTCGCTCACTATTCTACTTGTCTCGCTCACTATTCTACTTGTCTCGCTCACTATTCTACATGTCTCGCTCACTATTCTACTTGTCTCGCTCACTATTCTACTTGTCTCGCTCACTATTCTACTTGTCTCGCTCACTATTCTACTTGTCTCGCTCACTATTCTACTTGTCTCGCTCACTATTCTACTTGTCTCGCTCACTATTCTACTTGTCTCGCTCACTATTCTACTTGTCTCGCTCACTATTCTACTTGTCTCGCTCACTATTCTACTTGTCTCGCTCACTATTCTACTTGTCTCGCTCACTATTCTACTTGTCTCGCTCACTATTCTACTTGTCTCGCTCACTATTCTACTTGTCTCGCTCACTATTCTACTTGTCTCGCTCACTATTCTACTTGTCTCGCTCACTATTCCTACATGTCTCGCTCACTATTCTACTTGTCTCGCTCACTATTCTACTGGTCTCGCTCACTATTCTACTTGTCTCGCTCACTATTCTACTTGTCTCGCTCACTATTCTACTGGTCTCGCTCACTATTCTACTTGTCTCGCTCACTATTCTACTTGTCTCGCTCACTATTCTACTTGTCTCGCTCACTATTCTACTTGTCTCGCTCACTATTCTACTTGTCTCGCTCACTATTCTACTGGTCTCGCTCACTATTCTACTTGTCTCGCTCACTATTCTACTTGTCTCGCTCACTATTCTACATGTCTCGCTCACTATTCTACTTGTCTCGCTCACTATTCTACTTGTCTCGCTCACTATTCTTACTTGTCTCGCTCACTATTCTACTTGTCTCGCTCACTATTCTACTTGTCTTCGCTCACTATTCTACTTGTCTCGCTCACTATTCTACTTGTCTCGCTCACTATTCTACTTGTCTCGCTCACTATTCTACTCGCTCACTATTCTACTTGTCTCGCTCACTATTCTCTCGCTCACTTGTCTCGCTCACTATTCTACTTGTCTCGCCCACTATTTCTACATGTTCTCGCTCACTATTCTACTTGTCTCAGCTCACTATACTACTTGTCTCGCTCACTATTCTAACTTGTCTCGCTCACTATTCTACCTTTCTCGCTCACTA
>CM065684.1:26542846-26578678 GCA_017654935.2 Phymorhynchus buccinoides
CCTCCTCGCTCATATAAAACCAGCCCTTTCTTTTCTTCGCCATGGCTGCCGCATTCAGTTTCTCTAGAATAATCAATACAAGAAAAAAAGAAGGAAACAAAACCATCGAACCTAAAGGCGATATGAATTATTAAGGAGAAGGATACTTTCACACTCCCAACTAGGCTCTAATTAAATCGCATAGGAATATAGAAAACGAGATTATTCATTTTTCTTAATTATATTTGAGACTGCTAAAAAACATTCCAACCAAACAACATCGCTTTGGCTAAGTTGATATGAAATCCTCGCAGTTTTGGTTCACTATATTATTTCTTTTTTTCTTCTCAATACACGAAATCTGATGAAATAATTCAAAACAAATAATACAGCTAGTTCATCAAATTCGTAGTAATGGGGAAAGAGGGGTGTGGGGGTGGGGTTATGTGGGGTGGCTATGATTAAAATAGTGAACATAAACGAGTAGGGTTTCATCAGAGTCATGTAGACCGTAGTATTTTTTCATAAGGATTGTATTGCTACACATAAACGTCGTACGATTAAAGTTGAATATGTAGAGGCAAGTCCTCATCTGGGTCCGTTTCATAAGGGCTAACGTTTTGTAGCGTGAGCGCAAATCGGCAAAAAACGGAACTAAGAATGAAAACACCCTTCGTTTGCCGATATTCCGCGTCGCGTTTTTGCTCTTGCCAAACACAGAGCAAGCGAGCCGAACTATTACGTGACTTGCATAGGGGGTGAATAAGCATTATCTTGTTGTTGATTGGTCCATTACATTTTGTTTAAAGTAATATGTTTTTTTTGGAAACCAATCAGACAATAGCTTGTAATTATTCTTCCGCACACGTTTTCTAAAAAATGCTTTTCTTCTTAGCTCGACTGTTTGGTGTAAGCGTTATGTCCGCGCGGGCGACCGTTTATCTAGAGAAACTCGAGATCGAACCTCCTAAATGCACAACAACGACCCGAAAGAATCACATCAGGCTAACAAACTCGAAACAGTGCACACACCGGTAATATCTTTTCCCCTCGCCCAGGTGGATCCTGATTGCTATAAATTAGTCGTGTCCAGTTAGTGGTCCAGAGTGCAAAAAGACTGGGTTTCGCCATAAAATGACCAGGTAGTTAATGTGGTCTTGTGCGGAGTCAGTAAGAGGGACTAAAACTACCGTCTAATCACACTGTAAAGGGGCAAGGTAACTGAAGGACTACCCTGAGGAGTAGAGGGCGTATGGATCATGGTCTGCTCATGAAGGACAAGTTGTTTATGTAAGCAGCTGGTTATTGAGCGAAAAACCGTCAATTTGAGCGAACATAACTACCAAGGAATTTAACCAAAAGCGGCGAATACATTTCTACTGTATAAATATAACAAAAAATGCGCAAAAATGCGGGCGAAATGTACTGACTGATTGGTCAAAAAAAAAAAAAAAAAAAAAGCGCAACCCCTTCCGTGAAAAAAACAAAAAGCGGTTAAAAAAAAAAAAAAGCAACGGCAAGGGTGAGAAAAAAACAAAAAAAACAAAAAAAAAACAAAACAAAAAAAAAAAACCCCAAAAAGCGCAAAAACACCCATCTTCCCTTCCCCCCTTTCCGTGAATGTCTGATAGTCAAAACTTTCACAACAATGGTGATATTAGACTTTGAAAAAAACAACCCCACCAAAACAAACCACACTCAATCAATGAAATAAAAGAGTGTGGCGGTATGTGTGTGTGTGTGTGTTTTGTGTGTGTGTGTGTGCGACTTGCGTGCGTGTTTGGGTGCGTGTCGCGTGCGTGTGCGTGTGCCGTGTACGTGCGTGCGTGCGTGTGTGTGCGTGTGTTGCGCAGTGTGCGGGTGCGTGCGTGTGTGTGCGTGCGTGCGGTGCCGTGCGTGCGTGTATTGTGTGGGTGGGGTGTGTGTGTGTGTGTGATGTGTGTGTGGGCGTGTGTGTGCGTGTGTGCGCGTGCACGAGCAGTGCGTGCGTGTATGTGCGTGTGTATGCGTGTGTGTGTGTTTGTGCAGTTTTTTATTTCGTTCGTTCGTTCGTTCTCTCTCTGTGAGGATAGTCGCGCAAATTTGTATTCTTCATGTTCGCGCAAATTGCATAGAGGAAAAAGTCGCGCACATTGATCTATTCGCGCTTTTTGATAACTCCCTGTTTTGGGGGCCATGAAATGAAATGTTTTTGTTTTAATACACCATGTCTTATAATTTCTTGTATTTGACCCTGTTCATAAAGAATGTGAATCTTTTTTGTGAAAGCAAAACTTGTTCACATGTAAACGAACAAAGAAAAGAGAGAGAAACGAACATAAGTTACTTCCCTATAGCATTAGGCCCATTATGTTCTTGGCAGCTTCTAGAAGAGAACAAAGCGCAACATGGAAAAGAGGTTACAGGAATTTGGAGAATGCTGAAGATAAAGTTTGTTTCATTCAGGAGAGAAGACACTAATTCTTCAAATCTCTAAATTACTTTTAACTTTTTCCCCTTCCCACGCAATTACATGTAGTATAAGAAAGGCAGGGAAAAGTTAGCAGAAAAACAATGCAAAGCCTTGCTTGGTTGAATGCAAGGAGCAGTTTCAAATCTCACAGTTCGTTCTTCTTTCTACAGTTTCTTTTCTTCCTTCTTTCTTTCTTCTCCTTTTCTCTTTTCTTCGATCCTGCACACAGTTCTTGTCCCTTTGTTTTTTGTGTTTGCCTTTGCCTAACTTTTTGTTGTGCTGCAAGGTTGGGGGGTGTCGAAAATCGGAAAAGAACAAAAAACCAAAAAAAGAAACAAAAAAAAAAACAAAAACCCGCTCAACATGTTCTCGGTACAGTCCAGTCCTCATTTTTTTCTCAAGTGACAGGAATACAGTTTGGTTCATTGTGGTCGGTCTTTCTGAACTAACTAAGCTAACTACGATCAACACTGTTCCACGGGCCCGCATGTCTGGGATCTGATTCGGGGAATGGAGTGAAGGAAGATAAGCAGGTTTTCAAGAGGATGTAAACTCCGTTGGGCTATGGTACCCCGGGGAGGTTCTCATACTTCCTCCCTCTAGGGTCTTTGAATCCTTCTATGTCAGTAATGCTTGTCCTGACTTCTAGAGGGGGTAACTTCTCCTGTCACCAGTCCATTTCTGTCTGTCTGTCTGTCCTGTCTGTCTCTCTCCTCTCCTCTCTCTCTCTCTCTCTCTCTCTCTCTCTCCTCTCTCCTCTTCTCTCTCTCTCATCTCTCTCTCTCCTCTCGTATAATATTTCAATATTGAATACTAATTCATGCACATTACTGTTCAATTTCCTATGTTAGCTACTTGAATCAGTCCTTCACAAATGCACACATCCATATAGAATGTTGCTCGATCTGTCTGCATAACGTTTGAACAAATGTCACCATTACCACCAGTCGAGTATAAAAGAGGAGGAAGGCCTCTCTTACTCTTAACACCCTCTTAACCTCTTTTGTGGCCATGTAATTTGTTTTCATGCTGTCGTTAAGGTAGTCGAGCTCAGCTAACCCTCCGAGGATGGAGGTGGGGGGCTGTTGGAGTATAAATGGTGTCCCATAGCCTATCGGCCGTTCGGTAGGTTATTAGGTGCAGTGTACTTTAGTACTGTTAGAGGTTCACCGTGTCCAGGGTAACACGGCATCATGGAAGGCGGGAAGCCCTCCCTCGCACTTCCGCCTGCCTTCTGCCCTTCTCGCTCTTTCTCCTTTTTTTTAACCTCCCCCTGAACGAATCAGGTACCCATTCAACTGCTGGGTGGGACAGAGAGGGTTTTCAGGCCTGAAAAAAAATCCGACTCCAAGCTGGACTCGAATCCGCGACCTTGCAGTCGAGCGCTAGTGTTGGAGTATACAGACAAGAAAACAGTTCATGGAGGGGGTCGGGCAGGGGGTGGGTGGGTGGGGGGGGGGGGGGGGGGGCGGGGGGGGGGCAGCGGGGGGGGGCATCGGGGGGCCCGCGGGGGCCAGGTCTGGGGGGGTGGGGGGGGGGGGGGGCGGGGGGGGGGGGGGGGGGGGCAGCGAGGCCGGGGAGGAAGGGCCCCCCAAGCAGGGGGGGCAGGGTGGGGGGGGGGGGGGCGGGGGGCAGGGAGGGGGGGGGGGGGGGAGGGGGAAGGGGGGGGCAGCAGGGGGCGGGGGGCAGGGGGGGGGAGGGGCGGCAAGGCGGGGGGGGGGGGGGGGGGAACGAGGCGCGTGCAGGTTCTCTGTCGTCTGTGAACATTATATTAAGTTACAAATATCACCGAGCATCGCCACGAGGCCCATTATATTGACTGTGTTATTGCACGTGGCCATTGTTCAATGGGATCACAGAATCCAGCCACTAGTGCTATGTACCCGATGGCAGCTAAACTACGTGGCCGTTGTATCCATGTTGGAGCGCCACAACCGTAAAGCTTTCACGCTTGTTGCGCTCGTTTGATTTTTTGTTCTCGGATGTTACGTGGAATGTCGAATAAGTGTTTGATTCAATGCATCTGGATATATATAAACCAATTCAGATCAGTCAAGGCAGCATTGTGCATTGTCAATCATCTAAGCGATGGTAGAATGGTAAGGCAAACTCTGACTGGACAAAACCGTAGGCATTTTGTAACGTAGTTTAGCTGGTTGATTCCATTCGTTTCGTCGTACACGTCAATCATAATCTGCAAATGTGATTACTGCCGAGGGTCATTGGTGGTCGTTTTGGTCCTGTGTCTCCCCCCCCCCCTTTCTTCGACGTAGTACAATTGCAGTGCACTAGTGTCAATCATGACAGTTCATCTACGGCAACTCTAGCATCTTGACGGCAACAATTGGATTGCGTTCATTTGGTGACTCGGATTTAATCCAATACCGACCATAATTGATTCATTCTGACGCATCCTATTAAGAAAAAGCCGAAGATGCTGGCTGGTCCCGGATACTGAGGATCAGTGGTGATTGAGTCCCTGGGCGGCCATGCCCCCTGATGTCCTGCAAGAATCAATATCCCAGCCTGGCATAATTTTCTGACATGGTAAGCATGGCAACAGGGTTTGGCGTTGGGAGGAGGGAGGTGGTGTGTGTGTGTGTGGTGTGTGTGTGTGTGTGTGTGTGGTGTGTGTGTGTGTGTGTGTGTGTGTGTGTGTATGTTGTGTGTGTGTGTGTGTGTGTGTGTGGTCAAGTTCAAGTTCAAAATGCTTATTACAGATGGCGAAATTGTATAAGCAAACATTGCTTTTTTAAACAACGCCATCCATAAAAAATGATATAAAGAAAAATAAAGAACTAAACTTTTTAACATGGTGTGTGTAGTGTGTGTGTGTGTGTGTGTGTGTGTGTGGTGTGTGTGTGTGTGTGTGTGGAATGTGTGGGTGTGTGTGTTGTGTGGCTTTTGGTGGGTTGTGTGGTCTGTGCAGTTGAAAGCGTTCGTTTTGCTCGGCTTGTCCTCCACAATCATCCTCTCTCCTGGCAGCTTCGAAGGTACTGGCGCCATAGCCTTGTTTTGATGCTCGTCACACGTCAAGCGCTGTCTTGGGCCTTGTAGATAATTCGGGGGAGTCAAAGCATTGAAGCCTCAAGAAGCTGTAAAGAGCTTCAAAAAAAACTTTACTTTTTCATAGTGAGCCCAGAGGGTAACGCGTTCAATCGTATACTAATAAACCCGAGTCGAACCTGGGATACAGGGATTTTCCTCTCACTTGTACTGGCCTTACGTTGAATGTGGAGTCTTTAGGGTGAAGGACATAAACCGAGGTCCCGTGTGCCAATCACTTAGCACAAGTTAACCCCCAGTTGGCAAGAAAAAGTGGTCATTGGGTCAACATTACCACCCCCCACACCCGCCCCCCCCCGAACCTATCCTTCCCATCAGTCACACAACAACTCGCATGAACAAAACATATGGGTTGCCATACTGATTCGTTGATGTGGAAAAACACGTGCTATTCGTCTGTGCTTTGGACCTGTGCATGTAGATCCACGCAAACATGACAATATCGACACATGCAAAGTTGATTCTGAGTAGTTCTGTGCGCTGTTTCGTAGGTGTGACGCTCTTTTGGATATTTTTCAGCGTTAGGTGCTTGACATTGGGGCTCAACAGATCGTAGCCAAAACGTAATGCCATTTATAGACTTGCATTGTAAAAAAGGATGCAGCACGAAGCAGGTACACTCTCGTTCTAATAAACCCCCAGCATGATGAAGCATTACTGCGAGACTTGACAACAATATTAAACGAATATTAAGTGAAGCGGAACAATGTAATAGCAGTGTGTGGATGGAGAACCCTTGTTTTAGTATAATTTATGAATTTGCATGAGGAATTTATTTATTTATTCATTTATTATTTATTTATTATATATTTAGGATTTACCCTTTCGGTAGAATATATTGTTTGCATTATGTAAGAGTTGTTCTTCTGCTTTTTCTTCTTTTCCTTCCCCTTATTTCGTCCATTTTGGCTGAAATTTTCAGGAAGGTTTGTTGGGCATTAAGGGATTGCCAAATGTGCAGTAGTAAACGGATGTTCGCCGATTTTTCGTAAAATCTGTAACGAAAAACCGGTCCAAAAATCAGGCAACATTACAATCTTGAATATTCAAAAACGGGCTGAAGTGAATGCCGTTTATTTTTTCAGTATATATCTTAAAAACTAACTCACACACCAAACTTCAGGTATAAATGCAACAGGAATACCAACCGAAGTGCCTCAGCTAGGTAGGCACTTTTCATTTGGTTCACGGAATAGCCAAAACAGGGAAATGCCGTCACAAAACAAACGTTGGATAGTGTGGCCCGGCTGGAAAGAAGTTTGGTGATAATGTTAAATAGTTGGAAGGTATTCAATTTTAGTGTAAAAATTTTCTCATTTCACTGGATATTTCCATTTGTGGAAAATGTTTTCTTCTTTTACCTGATTTTAATGAAAGAAATAAAAAAACAAAAAAATGGATAAAACCACATTAATGTGCAGGAAAGTTTAAAAGAAATTATTTCTTACGTAAAATTGCAATATCAAAATGATTTCGCGCCCACGTTTTGGACCGAATGGCCAACATGACCAAAATTTGAGCCAAGTTTTTAATCCCTGAAAAACTCATAAACAGCTACAGTGAATGCGTTCATATTTGCCGAGTATTTATTACAGAGATACGTGCAATACGCGGGTAAAAGATCCAACGTAAAGTTACTGACCGGGGAAGCGCCCCAGCCAGGGTAGGCGGCCTGCAGTGGAGTCACTGAATAATCAAAACGGAGGTTATAGTCAAAAAACTAAATTTATGGGTACTGTAGCCCTTACTCTGGCCAAGGTCTTTAAGATGTTTGGTAATGACTTTTATCCTGTATTGGACAGTTTGGAAGTTATTCAATTGATGTAAATCTGGTTGCGTTATATTCAAGATTTCACCATTTCTGGATTTCTATTTTAAAATCGAGTTGATTAAGATTGATTGATTGGTATAAACCCATTTCCGTTTCAAAGCGATTAGCTGGAATTTTGGGCCGTAACGGGCAAATTGGGTGCGATCAATCTTCAAGAGCCTTAGACGTAATACAGTCAGATTTGGCACTGATTAATAACATATAGATTAGCATATTCCAATATAAATTGAACCAGGAGTGGTGACGAGAAAAGGTGGTAAGGGTAGGAATCCTTGCCATGTTGCTCTGAAAGGCAAAACATAAGCTAATCTAGTTTATTTATTGCCTTTGTTATGACTCAATTACCTTTTATTTATGTCTTCGACTTCTGTGTTTCCTCAGACGGTTACAGTTTGGTTATAGTTATCTTTTATCTTATCTCCAGCTCTGTGTTGGTAGGAACAGGTGGGGCAAGCTGCATCTCTGGTCCCATCAGCACATTGGGTGTTTCTTGTTCATTGGTAGGATGCTTCGTATTATTGTTTTCTGTAAAACGCATTTATTCCCCACAAACAAATAACCCAGAAGAAAGCAAAAAACGAAGAGAAAAATCCTTTTCCTAATTTGGTGCATGCTTTATCATCATAATAATCAAAATACTAAGAAGATTTTAAACATGCGACATATTTACAAGAGTGTAGATTTGCAGTTTTATATTGATAGAAATGGGATCAATGACTAATCCTTTCATTACTATGGCTTGGCTTCATAAGATGAGCATTTTTAGCATTTTAATTGTTGGGACAGCGTTGTTTCGAAACGAAAACATTTGTTCTTATAGAATAGACGAAAACACATCCGAGCGCATCTTTAGAAACTCTGCTCTGAAACCTATCAACACAGTGAAACATTACAGGTAAAAATTGATGGCACTGTTGAAGCGACAGAAACATGACTGATGCAATGAAGAAACCAGTAGTGCCCGGTTAGCTTAATAGGGTCAGTCTAGTCAAAAGTTCGACTGCCAGGCGTGTACGTAGCGACCCCCCTTGGGGGGTTTGGCTTGTGGTCAGACAGATAAACAAGCGGTTAGCTGAAACAAAGTGACGGTCAGGAAAGACACTTGTCTGTGTCTGAAACCTGCGGCCGGCTTGCTGCACAGGAAGGATCGTCTGCCTGCTTGTGGATGCGATTATTGTCCAGGAGCAGACCAGAATGGCCGTGATAATGCACACACACAGTACGAAGAGTGACAAAAACAGTACCGTGCTAGACGTATCAAGTCCAGGATGAAATGCAGAATCCACCGGTATACTTCTTGGGCATTACCCTGCAAGTGCCCGTCGATTATGCCTAGTGCCATATAGATAGTGACAATTCATAGAAACGAGGGATAAGGCATAAACTATCCCCAGCAGGGGTCGTGACTTTTCCCTTCGTCCACACAACATTGACGCGAGGGGCCACAGTACGAAGCGGACTCTTGAGCATGGTGAGTGAAACCGCATCCATGGACGATAAGGTGACGCTAGGCGAAGTAAACACAAATATACTACACTGCCAAAGAGCCTAGATCCTAAAACTGGGCACACGGAACACCATGTGTAGGAAGCGTTTCAAGTGGGCCGAAGAAGGAGTACGAAACTGGTCGATCACAGCAGAAGGTATAAAGAAGACAACTGAATGTGGCACTGGGAAGACGAAACATGTTAATATTTCAACAATTGCCCCACATCACCAAATAATCACAGTATGGTCCCCAATTTTAACTGATTAGTCCAGCTGAATATCGAAATAAAAAAAAAAAAAAAACAAGGGGTTGGACATAATCTCCCACAAGCTTTCCGTTTGAGAGGGGTGATGAGATTTCGCTGTATGCTCATTTTTAAATGCGTCATTGGAAAAATAAATGGGTTTGTTCAGTTGACGGTTGGGTTTGATTTATAATCAAATGCCGAAGAGTGCCTAATTGCAAATGTTGGTAACGGAAAGACAGTGTGAACCTATGCCACTGATTGTGTAATTTGTTTTGATCGGATGCCCTACCTCTGGCACTGGAAAAACATATGGGATGGGTGGAAAAGAGTTAGATAGTTCTTCAAAACTGTAAGGAATGCTCTTAAGACCAGGATATAAATTCAATTACTGGCATCAACATTTGTAAACATTGTCAGGATCTGAGAGGGGACACTTAGCTGTACTCATAAAAGTTGAGTCTTGAACTGAAGAAGGTTGTGATGTGGGTGGTATAATGTTTCTTTTTTATGTTGTTGTGTGTGAGTGTGTGTTGGTATGTGCTTCTTACTTATGAATATTAAACAAGTTATAAATTGAAATGTGGTATATTTTGTTTGTTTGTGTTTACCCCATCGCAAAAACCGAGTTACTCTTTACTGAAAAACAAATACAAAGTGGGTGATTGATCGATTGTAGAAGATGTTAAGCTTAGAGATTGAAAAACAAGATGTGCAAGGCCCATTAGGAACTGCATACATCTTGGTCACAAACCCAAAAACTTCTAAACCTTCAAGTGCTTAGAACATGTATATGTGTATTTCAAATCTACTATAACGATGGCTTGGAGTCAAAAACGGACTAACTTTAGATAGTCCATTGACATATTATTCAACTTAGTACGAAAACTAATAACTTGCATAAAAAAGACTGCAGAAATATGAAAAGCAAAAACACTTTATATATTTCTGCAGTCATTGTTATTAGTTATTAGTTTTTGTAATAAATCCAATAATATGTCAATGGACTATCTTAAAGATAGTCCGTTTTGACTCCAAACCATCGATATAAGTTCCCTGCTAATGCTAACGTTCTTCTTGGCCACATGCTTGAATACAAGTGTTCAATTCTGATGTGTTGCCAAATCACGGGCATCACCTTTTGAGTTTGAATTGTAATAAGGGAATCTGGTCATGGGGTGTTGAACGCCCCCCCCCCCCCTCTTTTCTGTGACTCGCACTAACATTATTAAATGGGTGTTCGTGCTGATGGAGATACTAAAACGTTTGGTTGTGTATGCCCCAACAAATTGATAGCAGGCATTGTTTTTAGCAGTAAGCAATCATTTTCATTGAGTAGGCCTATGTGTAACTGGAGAGGGGTTCAGGGAGGCAATAAGGCACTATGGGCGTAATAATCCTTTCGTTATTGCTTTATTGTGAAGACTGACAGTACATTATGGGATATATCAGTCTAAAAGTACTTTCAACAGTTAGCTTTTTTTCACTTACCTTAAAAAAATGTTATGCTTAGTTTGCCTCATTAGTCCCTTGCTATAATGTTTGCTTAATTATAACTGTCCGTGATCAAAATGCCCTTAGGCACTGAATGGGTTAAAGGCTGCATTGCAAATGTCTCTGCATCAGGAATTGATAAACAAACCATAATGATACACACCATGCCAAATGTCCTGCTTGTTACTTGAGCATGTTCAGAAACTAGACTATTTTAAAAACATCAATTAACTGTTCGCCAGACAATTGATAAACACATCATAAGAAACCTACCATGCCAAATGTTATGCTTTGTGCATGGAACATGCACAATTCTGCAACATACATCTTTCATCTATATCGGCACCGCAAACTGAATGTATAATAAATACAGTAAGAAACACAATAAATTCAAGAAATCCCACGTGTGTTGTGGCTGGCGTTTACCAGTGTGTGTGTGTGGTGTGTGTGTGTGGTGTGTAGTGTGTGTGTGTGTGTGGGTGAGTGTGTGTGTGTGTGTGTTGTGTGTGTGTGTGGTGTGTGTGTGTGTTGTGTGTGGTGTGTGTGTGGTGTGTGTGTTGTGTGTGTGTGTGTGTGTGTGTGTGTGTGCGTGTGTGTGTGTTGTGTGTGTCGTGTG
Source organism: Phymorhynchus buccinoides (assembly GCA_017654935.2). NCBI lineage: Eukaryota > Metazoa > Mollusca > Gastropoda > Neogastropoda > Raphitomidae > Phymorhynchus > Phymorhynchus buccinoides. The sequence continues at coordinate 26,554,018 of CM065684.1, forward strand.
TGTTGTGGTGTGTGTGTGTGTAACTCTGTGTGTGTGTGTGTGTATGTGTTGTGTGTGTGTGTGTGTGTGTGTGTGTGTGTGTGGGTCTATGTGTGGTGGGTGTTGGGGTGGGTGTGTGTGTGTGTGGTGTGTGTGTGGTTGGTGTTGTGTGTGTGGTGTGTAAGAAAAACATAAAAAGAAGAAACCCGTTGTGTGTTTTTGTGTGTGTGTGAATGTGTGTGTGCGCAAGACGCTACGTTGTTTGTTTGTTACGTGGTGTGTATATGTGAGTGAGTGAGTGGTCGTGTCTGTTTGTATGTGCGCGTGCACGCGCCCCCCCCCCCCGCGCGCGTGTGCACAGAAATATATGTGTGGGTATGTGTGGTGTGTGTGCGTCTATGTGTGTGGTTATTTTATAATTACTGTATACATGTGCATCCTTGTATGTGTGCTTATTATTTCCTTCGTGATAATGGTTGCACGCCTGCACAGAGAGACATGTTTTCCATGGCACTGCTTCTTTGATTTACTGCTAGTTCAGGAAAGGACGTGTCTATTGTTTTCTTGAGTGCTCACTCACTAAATAGGCATGTATTACTGATATACACCTCAACTGTCGTTAGACCTATTTGTTAAAGGGTTTGGAACCCGCATATGACTTGGCATCGAATGTCTGGAAAAATAAGTAACAGGCAAGAGCAAAATCATTTGATCCATTCCATTTAAAAACCGATCGCGAAAAGTCATCTACGTCGTTTTCATGGTTAGGAAGATAATAGTGAAAGAGTCGATTTATAATGTTTTGCTGCGTTTTAAAGATATATTGATAACAAGCGCGAAATCGCAATAGTTGTGTGTCACGCGGCCTATTTTTACCACTCCAATCATGAGTCACCTCCCCTGGCTTTTCAATAATTGTTATCTCTGCATCATTTGCGTAACTTGTTATATATTTTGGAAAACATTTAAAACTTTGTATCCTAATTATACTCATCGAAAGATAAGCACCGCATACTCGTCGTGTCTGTTGTAGTGTCTGTATTACGTATGTTTATTATTTTGTACGCTTTTTTAAATACATCATTTTAAAGAGTGGCATCAATTTGAAATGTAGCCTCGATTTGAAGTGCGACAATTTTGGTCAAAATGTGCGACAATTTTGGGACCGACAGATTCGACCGACCGACCCGACCTACCGACCAAAGTGAGTTATACGGTTTGTGGCTTGAGCGCACAAACAAAAAACTTACATGACGGGTTTATCATTTCTAAAACTGTATTCCTGCACAACTAAAAGAACGAGTTTGTGCATAATGTAGGCCTTACTCGAAGAAACTGTGCCGTAGTGAAACAATCAAGTTCTTACAGAGAATGATATAAAAACAAAATTGAACCATGCCAAAGCCAAAAACAGAACAACAGGCAGCAAAATACTACTACATACTACTAATACATGCTCATCTGACTCTATACTCCGCCTTTCGCTCTGCCCTTAAAACTCACTTGTTTCTGACATATTATGATTGATTAGTGTTTGGGTGTGTTGCGGATGTGTGAGGGGGGGGGGGGGGCGTTCGCTTATCGCAGAAATCTTGTTAAAAAAAATGTATTTACAATTATTTCATAATTCGTATATTGTATGTAGAATGTCCACGTCTTGTAAAATTTAAACGCTTGTAAGTGAGGTAGAAAGGTATCTTTGTTCTTGCAAAAATTTGTCTATTAGAATTAGTCATGTAATTGGTATGTCGATGGCAGTATGATTTATACTCAAGTTGCCCAGCCTCATTGTATCCAAACTTGGTTGAGAAGGTGAATGTGGTCTCGATGTTTCTGTTTAGAAATTTCATATTGTAACTATTTACTCTTGTATAATTAATTGTGTGTGTGTGTGCGTTGTGTGCGGCGCATGTATGTATGCTATGTATGTATGTTCTGTATGTATGTATGTATGTGTGTGTGGTGTGTGTGTGTGTGTGTGTCGTTGTGGTGTGTGTGTGTGTGTGGTGTGTGTGTGTGTGTGTGTGGTGTGGTGTAAGGAGTAAGAGAACGTTGCGTGCAAGCATCGTGGTTATTTTACTCTCTAATGTTTCATTATTTGTTTGCCCTTAATGTTTTTGTTATCAATGTAAAGCGCACTGAGCTCACGTGAGAAAGAGCGCTACATAAATTCCAATTATTATTATTATTACTACTACTACTACTACTACTAATCCTACTACTATACTATACTAAATAATAATAATAATAATAATAAATAAATGAAGATTATATAGCGCATCTTCCCCCCCCCCCCCGATGAAAAATTTCATCCTCAGAGCGATTTACAAATAATTTGAGAAGAAAAACATTATCCCCCCCCCAACCAAACATTAAGAAGCATAACAATAAAAATTTAGCAACAATGTACCAATTTAAAGTAACAAAACAAAAACAAAAAAGCGAACATAACAAGGCGAGCATAAGTAAACAAACAAAAAAGCAAACGCACAAAATGAAACCCGACAAAAACAACTATTACAAAACAAAAGTCGCCGTAAATGTATTGATCTGAGTGAAAACACGTCTTTAATATTTGAGCTGTCATCTTCTTTATTCACTGTTTATCTTTTACGTGCAACCACAGATGTATTTCCATGTATTTTGGACAATAAATGGTGTGTGACTTGTGACTTGTGAACATTTCACTGCAGGTCTAAAGCTAATACCCTTCACTAAAGCCGGCGACAGACTATATGACTGCCTCATATGACTCTATCAGGTCGTGACGTTTCACCTCATTTGCATACCACGCTAACTCGATCAGTCTGACTCAGTCGGGCCCAGTCAGGTGACAGGGGCCGAAATAGGGCGGGTTCTAAATTTCACTGATCGAGTCTGATCGAGTCAGATGGCTTGTGACCTCTTCTGTGCGGGAAACAAAAATTTGATCTACGTCACGACCTGATCGAGTCACATAAGGCAGTCTGTCTGTCGACCGGCTTAAGGGTGACCCATACTTATCCAACTGCATTCGTACAGCTTAAGGTCTTATGTGTACACGTTCATATTATTCACGGGATATTTCTATTTCCCCACGGCAACGCAGTGTTAGTTGTATGTCACATTAAAGGTCTGTGTACACGTTAACATTATTCACAAAATATCTCTAGTTCCCCATGGCAACACAGTGAGTTGCAAGTCATAATTATTATGAGTGGCCTATCGCTGTGTTGCCATGGGGAAATATAGATATATTGTGAATAATGATAATGTGTACACAGACCTTTAATGTGACTTACAACTCACTGTGTTGCCATGGGGGAAATAGAAAATAATCTCGTGAGTAATGTTGACGTGTACGAGACCTTAGCCAAACCATATGACATTTGTGAGGCATTGATCTTACGTGAAATTACTACTGTCTAAAAGGATATGATGAAATCCTATTAGGTTTCGTTCACTATACTTGTAGTTCCCAATACACAAATCTAATGACAAAACCGTGTTGTGTCTTTTAGAGGTGGAGGGGGGGGGACCGGTTTGAACAGAAAAACCGGTGCTAAACTTTCGCGGTTCGAAAAAACGGTTCGAGTTGCTGTGAATCGGGTTTTTTTAACTGCAAACTGAAAGTAAGATTTTCTTAGAATAACGCATTTTTGGTGTTTGTGGAAAACAAAACACTGATTCTCAGCGCAGATTGGGGTGTTTGTAAACCAAGAGTAGCTGTTTCTAGTTGTGTGGTGGTGTATGGCTTTGACTTCTGTTGACGTTGAGTGTGTGTGTGTGTGGTGTGTGTAGTGTGTGTGTGTGTGTGTCGTGTGTGTAGTGTGTGTGTTGTGTGTTTGTGTGTGTGTGTGTGTGTGTTGTGCCGTGTGTGTGTGTGTGTGTGTGTGTGTGTATGTGTGTGTGTGTTGGTGTGTGTGTGTGTGTGTGTGTTGTGTGGTGGGTGTGTGTGAGCATTAAGTCATAAAGTTTCGGTTTTGTGTGTGTGTGTGCGTGTGCGTGTGCCGCGGCGTGTGGGTGTGTGTGTGTGATCGTGTTTTAATATTCTGACAAATAAATATGTGTTTGCATAGGTGAAACTACTGATGCGAGTACTGGCTTAAAAAAAAAACGGTTCGATAAAACCGGTTCGAAGAGAGAAAACCGGTTTAAAACTAGTTTTCCAAAGTCCCTCTTCCCCAACCCTCAACACTCTCCCCCCCCCCACGCATGCAAATAAAGTGGCACTGAACTAGCTGAAAGAAGGTGGCAGAGTGGGTAAGACGTTTCGCCTACCATATTAATGCGTGAGTGACCCGGGTTCGAATCCCGCGGCCTCGCCCTTTCTTTCCAGTTTGACAGGAAGAAATCGAACTGAGCGTATCGAGTCCTTCGCAACGGTAGTGGCATTGGTTTGTGGTGGTGGTTCCCATTTTACTTATTCATTATATATCATCATCTTCATCATTATCACTGCTGTTGATGTAGTGATTGTCCACTTAACTCTTTTAATGCACACGTTTATCCACTTGCACACACACATACACACATATGCATGCGCATGCGCACACACGCATATATACATGCTCTCACGCACGCACGCACCGCACACACACACCACACGCACGCACACGCGCACACGCACGCACACGCACACGCACGCACACACACACACACACACACACACACACTACACACAAACACCACTCTCTCTCTCTCTCTCTCTCTCTCTCTCTCTCTCTCTCTCTCTCTCTCTACCACACATGCACCAGCTTCACACAGTATGAATGTGTCAGTACACCAAACATTAGGTCACACAGAAACCCAGACATTTCTGTATCAAACAACAACACTTAAGGCTCTTGGAAATGTCCATCCCAGTCAGACACACAGACAATAGGATGAAAGAGAGAGGGAAAAAGCCTACCTAAAAATAATTTAAAAAAAATAAAAGGGGGGGGGCGGTAGGAACAAAAAGGGTAGGGGGAAAAACAAGAGAAAGGAACAAGGAAAAAAGGAGGAAAGGAAGGAAAAGAAAATAAAAGAAAGGGTTAAAAATGAAGGCGGAAGTGGTGGTGGGTGGTTGCATGATGAGTGAGCAAGATAGCGGAGAGCGGATGAATGATTGGGTGTGGTGTGAGAGTTACATATTTGTTAATGTAAATTTATGTTTCATACTTTTATTTAATATTTTTATTTTACACGGTGGAAGACAAGCTTCCATGTGCGTTGTACAATGCCAATGGACAATAAAGAAACTTATGACTTATGACTTAAGGGGTCTTTAAAGCAAGTCTGGCCAGTGCGCTTTGCTCAAGCTGAAAATATACGGCAGCTACAGTCAATAAGAGCTAGCAGGAAGAAATCCCGCTGCCTGGTATGAACCAAATCGAAAACTAGTTTTCCCAAGTCCCTCTTCCTCAACCATCAACAACACCCCCCCCCAAAAAAAAAGAAAAAAAGAAAAAAGGAATGCTTGTGCGGCGACACGATAGTCCGGTCGTAGAAACAACTCGAAATTTCACAGACACGGATTTCGTTGTGACTGGGAAAGTAGTACACTACCGAAACATAAACATGCTTATGTGAGTGAAAGTTCGTTTAATGTCCTCCGGCCTGGAACAGGCACACCATGGGACATTAATAACTATAAAGATGGTGGGACGATCCTGGAGGTACTGCAAACACCAGGAGAGTCTCAAAGGCTTTTTTTCATTCAACAATCAAGATGTGCTTGTATGATTGTAAGTCGCCGCTACTCATCTGCTTCGCGTCACGTTTTCTTTCTGGTTTATGGCAAAGCAGGGCTTTCATTATGACATATTAAAGGGGCTCCGTGACGGATGAGTTTTTGCAAGAAACACATCGAGATCACCATGAAAAGACAGCCTTTTCAAGGATCGGAACACTCACTTTGCTCTGGTTTCCTAGAAATTAAACCGTCAAAACGGCGATTCCTCCTTGGCGGAGATGGCGGAGAGAGTAGCCATTTTGGACGGGGTGGGTGGAGGTCACTCATTGTGGTTGAAGCGTTGTCTTTTTTTTGTAGTGCAGTAAAAAAAAATTGGAGCTATATCCTTTGTTGTGAGCGAAACTCCTTTAGATAAACTGTATAAAATTAAAAATAATAAAAATAAAAAGGCTTGTATTGCGAAAATGTCGTGCAAAACGATTTGGCGGCCATTAGAAAAGAGACGGCATCCGTCTTCTCTTTGGGTCGAAATAATTTGACTTCCAGCACCTCCGACAAGGAGGAATCGCCGATTCTGACGGTTTGATTTCCTAGGAAACCAGAGCAAAGTGAGTGTTGCGATCTCTGTAAATGGGTGTTTTCATGGTGATCTCGACGTGTTTCTTGCAAAAAAAACTCATCCGTCAGGGTGCCCCTTTAAGTTGATGTTTGATGCTGACAGTGGTATCATTAATCATTGTCACCACCAAGATACCCCAAACAAACACAGGTTAGTAGCGGGATGTAGGTTTCTGACTCAACAGCACGTACAACCCGTTCTAAAACCTTTTGACTGACATTGAGTAGGCCCGTGTCGCCAAGAATGCTTGAATCTGGGTACTCTCAGCACCGGGTGGCACAGGCCATGAATGTCAACTAAAATGTGGTCTCGGGAATGTGGAACTTGTGCCAAACTGCAGATATGGCCCGAAGAAGTTATTCTTGTGGGAGAACTTGTACTGCTGTTCAGTGGCAGGATATAATTTATTTCTTGTCGTCACAAGCTCGTTGACATCTCTTCGGGGCCGCTATTCAGCTGCAGAACCGGCCTTGGCCGTGCAAATTGGAATACAACTTCGATTGAAACCACAAGGAGGAGGCTTTATGTAGGTGGTCTGAAGTCAAGAGCACCTGCAATCTGTACTCCCTTGACCCCACAACACAGGCAGAAGCTAGACTGACTTGGCAGCAGAATGCCACATCGGACCATAATGATTGGACGCCCATCTTGCTTACTGGTGTGTCACCTTTTGGCCTAAACCTGGTAGATTGCAGGCACAGGGAGTCCGGTTGCAGGAATTAGCGATTCTACAAATAATAATAATAATGATAATGATGATAATAATAATAATAATAATAATAATAACTAATATTTATAGAGCGCCCTTTCTATCTTGAGCTCAGGGCGCATCACAAATTACTTAAATAAATAAATAGATAGATCATAAATATATAAATGAACTACCAACATATTGACTATCACAAACATGCACACAGCCACAAAACGCGCACGCGCGCACACACCCACACAAAAAAACGCGCGTGCGCATACCCTCACACACAATGTTGTTGAATATAGTTAAGGCAGGAAACAGGACAGGGAAGAAATCAGAGGTATTCCTGGAAGAGGTGCGTTTTAAGAGCTGTTTTGAAAGACTGGAAATATTTAGCAGAACGAAGTTCATAGGGTAGGGAGTTCCAGATAGAAGGGGCACTGAAATAAAATGAACGTTCACCATATATCTTAGTGTTTGTACGAGGAATAGAAAGGATAAGTTTGTCAGATGAGGAACGAAGAGACCTGGAGGGACAGTCTGAACTGATGAAGGAAGATATATGGCTACACCAGATAATCCTTTCTCACATTATACATATCGTTTTAAACATGCAATGTACAAACAAGTAATGCTTCACACGTATTTCCTTTAGTATTTTTACCTCTAGATAAAATATCTACAGACACAAATATTCATTTTGCTGTTTTGTTGCAGCTAACGAAACATTTGTTGCATTGCCAGAGCGAAAATGAATAAAATACACTTCCAATCACTTTCTATATTATATATTGTGATTCACACCCTAAACACATTATAATTAGCCACTGAGATGGCAGATTTATTCCAATAGATACGTAAGATATAGAGCTGTTATTCCATTTAGCCGCCATGTTGAAAACTGTCATGGCGGCCATATTTCGCGAATACAGAAGCAACATCCATGTGGAATGCATTACGCTACATCCATACATTCTATCCCCAGATGGATGATCCTTCTAATCAGCAACATTTAGGTGGTTTAACTTTTTGTAAAAACAAGTGTTTAATTAACCTCCTTTGAACAGACAATGATTCTGTTTTAACTTTTAACCTGTCTGTTTTCTGTCTGTTTGTCTGCATATCTGTCTACCGGTACACATCTGGATTTTGTCTCAGATAAGTGCTTTTCAAATTGATCGTAATGAAGAGCCCGTGTGGTCAGCTCGCTCTAAATAAACTGAAACCGAGATGCCCATTTGTCGGATGTTTGCACTGTTTCAGTTCCTTTTCACTGAAAGAGACTTTCGCTCTTATTGTTCCAAATTTGAACTATGCAGTTTGACATTTGCTGTTATATGTAGATGTGAAATCAATAACATCTGACATTCATAATGCTGTTGGTTACATTTATCTTGCTTGCATCTAACTTAATTAATATGTTTTTAACCAAAAAACCCAGACACTTAAAAAACATGTGTGATGCAATACACTTAATTGATAGCAAGAACTGTGTGCCCGTGATCATCTCAAGTCATCATTCTATATGAGATGAGACTGAGCTGACATGAAACACATAGACAGAATCATCCACATTGAGCTGACATGACACACACAGACAGAATCATCCACATTGAGCTGACATGACACACACAGACAGAATCATCCACATTGAGCTGACATGACACACAGAGACAGAATCATCCACATTGAGCTGACGTGAAACACATAGACAGAATCATCCACATTGAGCTGACATGACACACACAGACAGAATCATCCACATTGAGCTGACATGACACACACAGACAGAATCATCCACATTGAACGGACATGAAACACACTGACATAATTAGTCCGCACTGAGTTGAAATGGATCACACATACAGAATCAGTCCACATTGAGTTGACATGGATCACACAGACAGAATCATCCACATTGAGCTGACATGGAACACACAGACATAATCAGTCCACACTGAGCTGACATGGATCACACAGACAGAATCAGTCCACATTGAGTTGACATGGATCACACAGACAGAATCAGTCCACATTGAGCTGACATGGATCACACAGACAGAATCTGTCCACATTGAGCTGACATGGATCACACAGACAGAATCATCCACATTCAGTTGACATGGATCACACAGACATAATCTGTCTACATTGAGCTGACATGAAACACAGACAGAATCATCCACATTGAGTTGACATGGATCACACAGACAGAATCAGTCCACATTGAGCTGACATGGATCACACAGACAGAACCAGTCCACATTGAGCTGACATGAAACACACAGACAGAATCATCCACATTGAGTTGACATGGATCACACAGACAGAATCAGTCCACATTGAGCTGACATGGATCACACAGACAGAATCATCCACATTGAGCTGACATGGATCACACAGACAGAATCATCCACATTGAGTCGACATGGATCACACAGACAGAATCAGTCCACATTGAGCTGACATGGATCACACAGACAGAATCAGTCCACATTGAGCTGACATGAAACACACAGACAGAATCATCCACATTGAGTTGGCATGGATCACACAGAAAGAATCAGTCCACACTGAGCTGACATCGAGCACTCAGACAGAATAAGTCCACGTTGAGATGACAGCAAGCATATAATAAGCTCTGTCAGTCCAAACTAAGCTGACATAGAGCACAGAGACCGAATCACTCCACGCTGAGCTGACATGGACCACACAGGCAGAATCCCTGTTGTCGCCAAGGCACATATTGTTGCCGACGACAAAACTGCGACAAAATGTGCCGGGCGTTTGCGGCACGCTTTGTTGTCGGCGACGAAATGTGTCGGGACTACTACTAGTGATCATTTTGGGCGACAGAATGTGCCGTGAACGCTCAGCACATTTTGTCGCCACTGTCCATAATATTTCCCATCAAGATTTATTTCTCTGTCTCTCTGTCTCTGTCTGTCTGTCTGTCTGTTTCTCCCTCTCTGTCTCTGTCTCTCTCTCTCTCAATTTTATGTGCGTCTGTGTGTGTTTGTCTCTGTATGTGTCTCTCTCGCGCGTTTCTTGGCATGGAAATAATGTTTCGCTTATGTGCTAAGTGCACGCAGGTGCACGTACACATACACCTCTGTTTTGTGAATGCATTGATTTACTGCTGCCCTATGTCACTCATATTGTGAATTATTCTCTCTTGTCTGGCTCCTTCCCTTCTGTCTTTAAATCTGCTATTGTCCGCCCCCTGTTAAAGAAACCCTCCCTGGATCATGACAATCTGAAAAGCTATAGACCTGTGTCTAATCTATCCTTTCTTTCAAAACTCACAGAAAAGGTTGTTCTTTGTCAACTACTTGCACACTTAGAACAAAATCACCTTCTGAACCCCCATCAATCCGCCTATAGAAAATGTCACAGTACAGAAACAGCCCTTCTCAAAATTGTAAGCGATATCATTCAAGGTTTTGATGAAAACAAAGTTTCTCTCTTGGCTCTCCTTGTTTTTAGTGCCGCTTTCGACACTATTGATAATTATATTCTCCTTCGCCGACTCAAATAATCTTTTGGTATCCACGACATTGCCCTGGCCTGGTTTGAGAGCTATTTATCCGACCGCACCCAGACTGTCTGTTTAGTGGCATGTACTCAGAGCCTTCTGCTCTCAAGTATGGTGTACCACAGGGTTCTGTTCTGGGACCTATTCTTTTCGTGAACTATGCTGCTCCTGTGTCCGATGTTGTCAGTGAACATTCCTTGTCACATGGGAGTTTTGCTGACGATACAGAAGTGTATCAGTCGGCCTCTCTTGCTGAAGTTAGTGGGCTGATATCGCGGACACAGGAGCTGACCTAAAAACATGGATGACACACAACAAACTACTGCTTAATGAGGATAAAGCTGAATGTATGTTAGCATGTCCTAAGATTTGCTCAATGATTCTTCACTTCCAGTCTCTGTCACAATCAACAACACCACTATCTCCTTTGCCTCTTCTGTCCGCAGTCTTGGTGTCACCTTAGATCAAAGCCTCTCCCTTCAGCAGCATATGTCCACTATCTGCAGATCAGCCTATATTGAGCTTCGTAAAATCAGTTCTGTTCGTCACTGTCTCTCCACTAAAACCTCAGTCTATGCTTTTGTCCTTTCTAAAATAGATTACTGCAACTCTCTTCGCACTGGCCTTCCCAAGTACTGGCTTAACAGACTTCAGAGAATCCAAAACAATGCTGCACTGGCTGCCGATCTCTGATAGAATTGAGTACAAACTTTCTGCTCTTAGCTTTGCTGTCATTTCTGGCTCTGCTCCTACTTACTTGTCTGATCTGCTGCATACTTACACACCCACTCGTCAGCTCTGTTCTTCCTTTGATTCTCGTCTTCTGCAGCTTCCCTTGGTTAAAGCAAAAACTTACGGTGAGATATCCTTTTTTTCAGGCCCCAGCTACTTGGAACAAACTACCACCATCTCTGAGACATTCCAACTCTCTGTCAGTCTTTAAGGCTAATCTGAAAACGCACTTCTTCTCTCAACGCTAATGCTTGTGATGGCTCTGCATGAATGAAGTGTGCGCGGATTAGATGAGAGGAGGGGAATGGGGCATGCAGTAACAGAGTTTGTTTGTTTGTGCGTGTGCGCGCGTGCGCGCGCATGTGTGTGTTTATGCACGCGTGCATATGTGTGTGTACGTGTGTGTGTGTGTTTGTGTGTGTTTTGTGCGTTGATGTGAGTGTGTTTGTGTGTGGGGAGGGAAGGATGCGTTTGTGTATACCAATGTGTATATATGCGTGTGCATGTTTGTATATCTATGAGCATGTTTTGCGTGGGGGTGACGGTGGGAATGCGAGCGCGTCTGAGTATGTTTGATATGTATGATGTAATCTTGTATGTGGAGTGAAGTTTAGTTTTGCTAAGCGCCATGAGTAGTTCGTCTAGCATGTGCGCTCTATAAATGTCTTTATTATGATTTGTATGTGGAGTGAAGCTTAGTTTTGTTAAGCGCCATGAGTAGTTCGTCTAGCATGTGCGCTCTATGAATGTCTTTATTATGATTATGATTATGATTATGATGATGATGATGATGATGATGATGATGATTATTAGTATGATTATTATTACGCACACACATACACATGCGCACGAACAAAGATGGAAACAAACACGTATAAGCATGAAACTAATTATCTCACAAAATGATTTATCAAACGGGTAATCATCCGTCGTCTTTATCAATCATCAATCTCAACCGGTCATCAGTCTTCATCAACGATCATCCCTTTTCATCAATCAACAATCCTCGCCAATCATCACTCATAAACAATCAACAGTAATGATCAAACGAATTTTAAAACAGTTGTACTCAGCTAAGGTATAGGCTCACCTCGGAGCTTTCGGGGCGTCGCGTTTCCTTCGTCAGTGTCGTCTGCTGAGAGGCCACTGGCGGTTCAGTGCGCACGATCGTGAGTACAGCTCAAGGCTGCACCCACGGCGCATGTCTGAACCAGGGTAGAATAAGACGCGGGCAGTGTGTGTCTCCCACGGTCCCGGTTCAGTGTGGGCTTGGCGGCCGCGATGTAGATGGTCTCCTTCACCCCTCTCTGGAACCATCTGCTGTCTCGGTCCAGCACAGAGATGTTGTCAGGTGAAAACTGGTGGTCGTAGGGGAAGACGGGGTAAAAAGCGCATGGGCGGGTAAGAAGCCCACCCCAATTATCTCATGAAATGAAGCAAATTTCAGTCTCATTTTGCCCATGAGACGAGCGTTAATGTCTAGCGTTCGTCTCATGGGCAAATTTGACTGAAATTTTCTTTATTTCATGAGATAATTGGGGTGGGCTTCTTACCCGCCCATGCGCTTTTTACCCCGTCTTCCCCTAGTTGGCCATTAATCAACATTAATCCTCGTCATCTATCATCATCATCATCAATTATCAATAGGCATGGGCCTCGATCAATATGCCTGAAGTGTGTGTGTGTGTGTGTGTGTGTGTGCGGCCATATCACGCACCGATCAATATGCCTGGAGTGTGTGTGTGTGTGTGCGGCCATATCACGCACCGATCAATATGCCTGAAGTGTGTGTGTGTGTGTGTGCGGCCATATCACGCACCGATCAATATGCCTGGAGTGTGTGTGTGTGTGTGTGCGGCCATATCACGCACCACCATCTTTGACAAGTTAGGTTAGTGTGATGGTCAACAATATGTGCCGTCAAAGAAGTGCACGTTTTGTCGCCAGACAACATGTGCCAGCGGTGACAAAAACGAGCTGTGAGTTTCGCCGGCGACAAAATGTACCGGGCGAAAAAATGTTCTGTAACAATCCTTCCTCCGCGGCCTTATAGGGTAAGACGGGGTAAAAAAACCCATGGGCGGGTAAGAAGCCCATGCCAGTTATTTCATGAAATGAAGCAAATTTCAGTCACATTTTGCCCATGAGACGAACGCTAATGTAAAATGTGTAATAGCGTTCAGTCAAATTTTGCCCATGAGACGAACGCTAATGTAAAATGCGTTCGTCTCATGGGCAAAATGTGACTGAAAGTTGCTTCATTTCATGAGATAATTGGCATGGGCTTCTTACCCCATCTCACCCTACTGTCTAAAACCAGTCGTCATCTGCCCCATCCAGACTGAACAGGCAAAACCAGTGCCCGTGGAGCTGACTTGGATCGGGCATAATGAGGCTTTATACTGAAAATTATCTTCCCTGATTCGTCACTAGGTGGCGCTTGCACTTGGGCCCTAAAGCCAGCACGGCCTAGGCATCCATTGTTGCTAGGTCTACTCTCTCTCTCTCTCTAGCTCATGTCTCTCTCTCTCTCTCTCTCTCTCTCTCTCTCTCTCTCTCTCTCTCTCAAGTGAACAGAGGGCCTCACTTGAAAGCGCCACCTACATAAAATTATCGCCCTTGGGCAACACGAAGAAGCAGTATATAGCCTCGTTGATCTTTAAACAGTTCATTAACCCGGATGACTAAAGTATTCAGTTCAAGCACAACCGACACGGATAATAATACAGATAATTCAGATAGGGTAAGACGGGGTAAAAAGCCCATGGGCGGGTAAGAAGCCCATGCCAATTATCTCATGAAATAAAGAAAATTTCAGTCACAGTTTTGCCCATGAGACGAGTGTTTACAATAAAGAAAATTCCAGTCACATTTTGCCCATGAGACGAGTGTATTGTAAGCCACAGGCTTACTGTGCCTGAGTTGTGTTAAATGTTAGTATTACTATTAGTGTTCTGGCTATTACAAGTCTTTTTGACAAATCTACACCCTAGAGTTTAAAGTTTCAGAAGTTGGTAGGGTTAAAGCTAGTTTCTATTTGATTATGTGTTCGTTGTTAATGTTATTGTCAGTGTAGTGTCTGGTAGTATTGTTTTAGAGGGTTGCAGGCCAGCGATTGATAAAATTTTAGTGCACGATCTCCATAGTTTGCAAAGCCGTTTTCATTGGGGTGTAGGCCTACTTTATTAACGCATGAAGAAGAAATATAGATCTCCTTACCTGGAGCCATACTTGTTTGTTCAAGTGGGTAAACGTTCCCTTGGCATGCTCGAGTATTTAGAATTTAATCGTTCATTCTTTCCAGTCTGTTTAATGTCCAAAGACTGTAGTACTATGTTCAGGAGATCTATAATCTTGTGCACGGAGGCTGCCATGTTAGATACAATGTTTTGATTGGAAGCGCCCAAATCGGTCACTAAGGGAAGGTTATAAAACAAGCAGCTTTTCGCAGGCAAATTATTCCATCCTAATCTCCGAAACTTAACTGTTCTTCCTAAACCTCTGATACTCTGGCATAAATCTTTAAGCGTAATAATCTCTCTCTTGTAAACATCCTACCAGTAGTCTACACCTAGCGAGGAAAGCGTTAGGGATTAAGAAATTAAATCGTGTTACGAGTTCGTTAGATTCTTAGGCTCAGTTACTGTGCTGATAATAGCTTGGAATACTATGGTTCTGTTCTTCTGTTCATAGATACGAAATACCATAGATAAAGGTTGAATAAAATATCAGTTGAAATTGTCAACCGTTTTTGTTTTCATCCTTAGAGCGATTGTGCTTTAAGTTAACTTAGTTCATTTTCTTTACTCGTGGGCTTCCCTTCCTCGGATTGACTGTTCCGGGTCTTGTGGACGGCATGTCTAACGTGGCCCTATCCTGACAACTTAGGCTCTGCCGTTTGTTGAGCATGCTGTCTACGGGACGGAATCCGTCGGTCGTGAGGATGTGAAGCTTACAGTATATAAACACTCGTCTCATGGGCAATATAAACACTCGTCTCATGGGCAAAATGTGACTGAAATTTTCTTTATTTCATGAGATAATTGGCATGGGCTTCTTACCCGCCCACGGGCTTTTTACCACGTCTTCCCCTAATACAGATTAGCGTCATATAAAGCTTGGTTGAAGAGGAGGATGGTGGTCTATACTTTTTGTGAAAATGTTGCATTTCCGGGTTGTAAATCATTATGACCTGCACAAATTGATGTTGTGTGTTGTGAGTGTGTGTGTGCGCGCGCGCGCGTGTGTGTGCGTGCGCGCGTATGTGCGTGTGTGCGTAACCACTAGGTTATACAGTAACTAGGTTATGGCAGAATGGATCTGTCTTCCATCTGAGGCAACAACATCAGCCTCAGTGGAGGAATTCAAAGCCCGGATCTAACCCCTCTTCCTCTTCCCTCCCCCAGTCCCAAACCAAACCCATCATTCCCTGCTCCCCCCCTCCCCAATCGCTCGCCCTGCCTCTCCCTTCCTTGTCCCCGTGTAGCTGACCATCTGGGCAGCCAGTCATATTTGGAATCAATATTTACGGAAGCCCTCTATTGTGATAGCATCAACATCTTCAAAATGGTCAAGAGGGATGCTCAATTGAAAGAAGAAGAAGAAGAAGAACTCACACATACACACAAACATAATTTTTGTGCACACGTCGACTTGATCGCCGATTACTTCTCCGGCCCCTGTAGTTATGAGTGCGTCTTAGACAGTCAATACTGGTAGTAGTATGCAAATTAGACTGAGCTCCCAAAACGTGTGGCTGTTTAGCCTAATTTACATACCACTACCCGTGTTGACTGTTTAAGACGTACTCATGACTGCAAGGCCAGCTGATTAAAACTCAACCATGAGCATAAAAATGTCTTGGTTTGATTGTTAATGTCTTACACACACACACACACACACACACACACACACACACACACACACACGCGCGCGCGCGCGCGCACACGCACACGCACACACACACACACACACACACACACACACACACACATATACACACACACACACGCACGCACGCACGAACGCATGCACAAACTCGCGCGTGTGCGCGCACGCACACACACATAGTTCTTTTTGCTTTATTTATTGAAATTTCCGTGAGGAAGAACAACATAAAAAATGACTACTCTGACTACTCGTTATACTACTCTTTGCCAAGACGAAAGGACGATAATTTTAGGGCCGAACTACCGATGCCCCCTGGTGACAAGTCAGGAGCAGATAATCTTCTGTGGCTACATACCACTAGTTCCTGACAGGCAAGGGCGATAATCTTAAGTAGGTGGCGTTCGCATTTGAGGTCGCGAGACAGGGGCAGATAATTGTCGGTATAAAGCCTGTTCGACACAATAAACAGCACTCACAGAACAACATTGATTTCACAAAGGCTGTGTGAATGCTATTAAATGTAGATTTACAGTAAATTGATTGACGAAAATTGCAACACTGTGCACATACGTTCATTGCTGTGCCTATCTAATAATAAACAGAAGAAGATTAAATAGTTATGCTTTGGCAGAGCGATTTCTACGACAAACCTCCCCCGCCTTATTAAATAACTGCTTGTAAACCCAGAGCGTTATGTTCAGAAACTCTCCTCTGAATTTACTACCAGTTAGACAATACAGGTAGAAGTTGATTGCACTGTTAGCGTGCCACGTGACATGAGTGACGGCATTGAAGACCCAGTATTGTCCGGCAACGACGGGATCGCTCCAGTCAATGTGGTCAGTGATGGCAGTGAATATAGATCCCGGTAGGGTCAGGACAAAGAAGCAGACAGTAGCGGTTATCAACGTGACAGTCAAGGAAGACACGTTCTGTTGTCTGGAATCCTGGGCGGCCTGCTGCACCGGAAGACGTCTGGCTGCTTTGATGGATGTGACCAGTGTCTGCAACAAAACGGTGTTGCTGATGACCAACAGTACGAAAGGTACTAAGCAATACTGTACAAATCGTATCCAGGGCCAGAAGAAATGCAGAAAGAATCGGTACTCGTCTGATCCTATCACCCTGCAAGTCCCTTTAATTAGGCCTAATCCGTACAGATAGTGACCGTTTATCAGTAGGAAAATAATGATAATTATCCCAGCAGTGGCTCGTGACTTTCCGTTAGTCCACGCAGCATTGACACGAAGTGGCCACAGCACAGAAGCGGCTCTGAGCATGGTGAGTGACACCAGCATCCATGATGATAAAGAGGACGTTAGGCGAACAACAAAATATGTGACTTTACACTGCCAGGAGCCACGACTCATAAAACTGGGCACGCCAAACATGCTATGTAGGAAGCGTTCGAAAGGACCTACGAGCAGCAACTGATCCGACACGGCTAGAACCACGAAAAAGGCACTAAAAGTGGAACTGGGAAGACGAAGCAGGATCAGAATTATCATACAATTACCAATGAATCCCAACGTGAACACCACAGGATCGCCAATAATAGTCGAGTTGGATCCTCCCCTGCAACCTCGTTATGAAACGAGACAGACATTTCTGTGGCCACTCACATTCACCTTATCAAGTATACAACACATCTAAAGTTAGCCGGATCTTTGGTATTTTTATTCCCCCGTGCGGTGCTGGAATTGGTGTTAAAGCATAGACAGAAGACAAACTTGGTGCAATTATGCAAGTCTTTCGAGAAGTAACAGAAAGGCATAACACGCAGGAGTTATGTATGTTTAAACAGGCTAAATGGGCACTGAAGAAAGCACCCACAGGACCAACATTTGTTCTGCCATTTTGTGAAAACAGATTTCAGACATTAGCCCAATGTGCTAATAAACGTGCCATAAAGATGTACCATTCAAGAATAAAGATACTAAAAGAAGAAGACTAGACAAAAAAATAGCAGTAGTAGCCTGTATTCAGTAGCCGGCAAGTCAGCAGCAATAGCAAACTGCAGCGCAAGCAACACCAGCACCGGCAACAACAAGCGAATGTAGTAGTAGAAGAAGAAGAAAGGGAGTTAGAAAGTGAGTAGTGAAACTATTTTTAAATGTTATGTAGAATGCAGATGGGCTCAAGACATTCTACATAAGGAGAAGAAGAACACACAGAAGTAAGAGGCCGGAAGAGAGAGGAAGAAGAAATAGGAAGAGGAGGCAAAGGCAAGAAGGAGAAGAAGAAGATGAGAAGAAGAAAGAAGAAGAAGAAAGAAGAGAAGAAGAAGGAAGAAGAAGAAGAAGAAGAGAGAAGAAGAAGCACAGAACAAGAACGAAGAACAAAACAACAGCAAATGGAGACACCAGGTCAGAACAACTATCTGCCTCCTAAAAGTAAAAGACACACCCGCCATTACAATATAATTATCAATATAACACGAAGAATAAAGCGATTGTGCTTATTAACAAAAAGATCACAGTTTTTAAATGAAAAACATTGTCTATCAAGAGGCTATGCATAATTAGGACGTTAAACCTCAACCATTGAGAGAGAGAGAGATGAGGAGAAGAATGCGAGACGCAGAGAGAGAGAGAGAGAGAGACAGAATGAGAGAAGAGAGATGAGATATAGAGAGCAGAGAGACAGAGAGAGAGGGAGAGAGAGAGAGAGAGAGAGGATTGTGCTTTGTTAGGGCTAATCTCATCACATCTGCGTGTCATGACAAGAATGGCAAAAGTATAGAGCTGGCCAAAACATGACATTAAAAAGCCAACCTTGGACAAATAGCTGCAACATGTTTTTACCCACATCAACAACAATCACAAGCCAAGGCAAGGCAAGAAAATGTTATTTCATTACCCCATTTGGGCACAGAAATTATAAAAACATACACACATAAATAAATTTCCAAGAATCAACCCAAGAGTGAGGTCCAAAATCATTTCAAAGAAAAACCAAGATCATAACATTACAAAAATAATGTAATGTATCACTAAATTAAAAACAAAATGGGAAAAAGACATGAATAATAGCATTTATCTGAAAGAACCATTAACAACAGTAATGAAGTGCTCCTCATAATTTGCATGTTAAGTAATTGGGACTGCTGCTGTGTCAAAGGGCTTGGAACTCTAGCATCAACGCTTCCGGCATTCACGGCGAGTTGGTGTGAAACTAAAAGTTGCCCAGCTCTTCACCGGAAGTGCCACAAAGCGCAATGTTTACTGAAATGTGGTTAAGCTTGAGGCTTTTAAAATAATAGTGTGTATTTTTGGTGTATATGCCTTTTATGCAACCATTGCTCTGGGAGATGAGCTGCCAAAATCTATACCTATATAATAAAATTATTGTGGTGTCGTGGGTGTGTGTGTAGGGTGTGTGTGTGTGTGCTGTGTGTGTGCTGTGTGTGGTGTGTGAGTGGTGGTGTGTGTGTGTGTGTGTGTGCTTTGTGTGTGTGTGTGTGTTGTGTGTACGCGCGCGTGTGTGTGTGAGTGTGTGTGTGTGGGTGCGTGTGTGTTTTTGTGTGTGTGTGCTTGTGTGCGTGTATGTGTGGTGTGTGTTGTGTGTGTATCGTGTGTGTGTGTGTTTTTCTGTCTGTCTGTCCTCCCTGTAATTCTAACCAATGAACAGAATCGCTTCAATCTTGTGTGGCGGGTATCATGATACAAGGGTGGTCCCATAGAAACATTGTGACCGTGCTGACCTTGACATTGACAACCGAAATTTACGTTATGCGGCAATATCTATTACACTATTGGAATACAGACTTCAAACTTGTGTATGTAGTGGATTGACTTGTGGTAGTCTGATATGCGTGGTACCAAACCAGGGTCAAGGTCATGGGCAAGGACATCGTAGACATGTGAAGGTGATTTTTGTTGACGACCGCTTTAAAGTGGTGCGTGTGCGTTTGCGTGTTGTGTGCGTGTGTGTTGGTGTGTGTGTGTGTGTGCCTGTGTGTTGCTGTGTCGTGTGGGTGTGTGGGTGCGTGAGTGTGCGTGTGTTGTGCGTGCGTTGTGTTGTGTGTGTGTGTGTGTGGGTGCGTGCGTGAGCGTTTCCGTGGTGCGTGTGTGCGTTTTAGTGTGCGCGTGCGTGTGTGTGTTGTTTTGCCTTGATAGGAGACACCCGAGCATACGTCTAGAATAGGTTCACTCGCTTTGTACCTGCACTGAAGCACACAAAGAAACAATGCACACTTTTTTGATTTAGCATTTATTTTATATAAAATAACGAGAGGATTAGGGGTAATGGTTCACTAGTGTACGTAAGAGAGCTCATCCAACTCTGTAATTATTATTTTCACCTGCACACCATGACATGACACTACGACTCGATGGGACAGAGGAGGAAGCCACATGTATGCTGTAGGCATGTCTCCCTCAGAAGTGTGGAATGTGCAGCTTGTCAATGGCGCTCCCAGTGTTCGAATCCTTCGGCGCTGTTGTGTGAACGTGAACTCTGGTGCTGAGCACGACGTAGATTTCAATCGGAGAGTCCTCGAGGTCGTCGAATCCGACGGAGCAAACGGGCTTGGACAACCCCAACTATCGACAGCACGACGCGACAGGTCACCACACGTGACTGAAAACTCCGTCGCGAATAGCGCCTGAAAATACGCACTTGCACCAGCAGGCATCGAAACGAAACTGAGTTTTAAGTTCATCATCGTGTTTTGTCAGTTGTCGTGAGGGTGTTCGTGAGGTTTTTCTTTTATTTAATTCTGATGTAATGGCAACCTACCTATGGCGATATTTTGCCACGCCAGAGGGGCAGTCAATGCACTAGGGGAAGTATCACGGATTCTTACTTGGGCGTAGTGAGAGAGAAGAGTGATGGTAGCGACCACTCACTGTACTCTCTCTTTCTTTATCACAACTAATAACATAGAGAGGATAGCCCACAAGAGCGTCATGCCCTCTGCGTGAGAAAAATCGCATCTAGTATCTCATTGTAAGAATAGTTCCCCTTTCCCAGAAAGAGCAGTATGGGGTAGGTCAAAAGGAAGAGGGGAGGGAATATGGGGGTTTATAGATAGATCCGTGTTAGAATGAATTGTTATGAAATGTGGAGTGTGCGAATAAAATGGGGTCTTGTTATGTAAAACAACGTGATGGAGTGAGTTTGGAGGTGCCGGGGACTTCTGCTGTGCCACACATGTATTGATTGAAGACTAGGTCACTTTCACTAGAGGTGACAAATTATCATCAGAATCTTCAAATCAATGAAGGCGGTGATTAATGGACGAAGTCTGCAGCACTGAACATCAGTGCAATGATACCAGTTGAGAGTCAACGTCCACCACAAAAGAGATTTAAAGCCGTTAAAATGCTGTTGAAAAATCACTAATGAACAGCACTGTCTCTCGCCTTTCAATGGCCCAGAGCTTAGGCGAACGCCTAACAATGATTAGACCTATCAACAAATGCAAAAAAACAATGCAATCAAGGAAGAACAAAAAATCACGACTGGCCTTTTTAACATTTCTCTTAAGACTGTTTGGCAAGATGTGGAGGCAAAAACGAAACCAAAACAGGAAAACGCAAGTAAAGGCTTAAGAAGGAGTTTCATTTGCTGGGTACCCCACACATCTGACACAATTATTATGGTGTGGGCGATGAAGGCCTTAGACAGTTACCTTAACCCTTTCGCCCCAACCATTTTCAAAACAATGTTTTTCCATCAACTACCGGGTAGAGAAAAAGATTGTCTGTAATATTGGGATTCCTCTGTGACATTTTAACCCTATCACCGAAAGCCATATTTTCAGCCCAAACATTTCCATTAATTTACTGGGTAGAGAACAAAAATCCATCTGCAGTTTGGGGATTCTTCTGTGACAGATATAAAAGAGGTCTCTCCTTACTTCCAAAACTATATACAATAGGGGTCTTTGGATAATAGGACCCCAACTTTGATGCCTTTTAAGACAATGGGTGTTAAATCACTGTGGTGCTAAAATGCGACTTTGGCGTGAAAGGCGTTAAATATGGGGAATATCATAGAACATAGATATCTACAATGTACTGTATACTGGTAAAACGAAACGTATAAGCACCGTAATGAACTTTGAGAGTTATACACAATGAAACCAGACATGCCCCAGGGGTCTGTCGTATAAATAGTTTTCCCACTTCTGGAAGTTATTGTACTTTAAATTCTTTAACATTCACGCTCTTTGTCTTTGCCTTCGCTTCTGATTACTGTCATCTACTATCGTATGACTTACTGGTCCATTCTCGACTTTCTCGAAACGTCTTTTAATTTTTTTTTATAAAGACACCACAAACACCACTAACTGTGCTATTACTTCTTCTAGAAACTCTTTCAAAGATGTTCTTCAGCCGAAGACGGACATGCTGGACCAACATTTCTTTAGTTAGCGCATAACAGCAGCTGGAGCAATCTGCGCTTATATGGCAGGGAAACGGAAGCGTCGGACGACGACGACGAAGAAGAAATAAAGATATTAGTTACAAAAGTGGGCATGCTCTCAAATAGAATGGAATAAGAAGTTTATCAGGATGGAAAAGTGTAATGTACGATTTCGATTCGATTTCGATAAACACGAAGGAGTTGTGTTACATATGAAACTTGCAAGATAAGAACTAAAGCTAAAAGGCTTACAAAATCATTTTATCGCTCTGTCTTCTAAGGGTGGTGTGTCATGCTTTACCAAAACCAAGGAGAAATATTCATCTACAGACATTGAGTGACATGAAACACACAAGCCATAATTCGTCCACAATGAGCTGACATGAAAACACACAGACCGAATCATCACATTGAGTTGGCTGGATCACACAGAAAGCACAGTCCACACTGACTGACATCGAGACTCAGACAGAATAAGGCCACGTTGAGATGACAGCAAGCATATATTAAAGCTCTGTCAGTCCAAACTAAGTGGGACCAATAGAGCACAGAGACCGAATCACTCCCACGCTGAGCTTGACATGGACCACACAGGCAGGAATCCGTTGTCGCCAAGCACATATTGTTGCCGACGACACAACTGCGACAAAATGTGCCGGTGCTTTGCGGCACGCTTTGTTGTCGGCGACGAATGTGTCGGGACTACTACTAGTGATCATTTGGGCGAGCAGAATGTGCCGTGAACGAATCAGCACATTTTGTCGCCACACATAATATCTTCCATCAAGATTTATTTCCGGTCTCTCTGTCTCTGTCTGTCTGTCTGTCTTGCTCTGTTCTCCTCTCTGTCTCTGGCTCTCTCTCTCTCTCAATTTATGTGCGTCGTGTGTGTTTGTCTCTGTAGTGTCTCCTTACGCGCGTCTATTGGCATGGAAATAATGTTTCGCTTATGCTGCTAAGTGCAGCAGGTGCACGTACACATACACCTATGTTGTGAGCATTGATTACTGCTGCCCTATGTCACTCATATTTTGGAATGAATTCCTTCTGTCTCGGCTCCTTCTTCTGTTCTGAAATCTGCTATGTTAGCCCCCTGATTAAAGAAACCTCCCTGGATCATGACAATCTGAAAAGCTATAGACCTGTGTCCAATCTATCCTTTCGTTCAAAACCAGAAACAGGTTGTCTTGCTCAACTACGCACACTTAGAGCAAAATTACCTTTAACCCCCATCAATCCGCCATAGAAAATAGTCACAGTACAGAAACAGCCCTTCTCAAAATTTAAGCGGTATCATTCAAGGTTTTGATGAAAACAAAAGTTTCTATCTTGGTCTCCTTGTTTTAGTGCGCTGTCGACACTATTGAATAATTATCATTCTCCTTCGCCGATCAAATAATCTTTGGTATCCACGGGACATTGCCCTGGCATGGTGAGAGCTATTTATCCGACCGCACCAGACTGTCTTTTATGTGGCATGTATTCAGAGCCTTCTGCTCTCAAGTAGGGTGTACCAAGGGTTCTGGTCTGGGACCTATTCTTCGGTTGAAAACTATGCTGCTCCTGTGTCCGATGGTTGTCAGTGAACATTCTTGTCACATGGAGTTTTGATTATGATACAGAAGTGATCAGTCGGGCCCTTTTGCTGAAGTTAGTGGGCTTGATATACGGACACTGAGTGACTAAAAACATGGATGACACACAACAAACTATGCTTAATGAGGATAAAGCGAATGTAGTTAGGTCCTAAGATTGCTAAATGATTCTCACTTCCAGTCTCTGCACAACAAAAACACACTATCTCCTTTGCCTTTGTGCGCAGTCTTGGTGTCACCTTAGATCAAAGCCTCTCCCTCAATCCAGAATATGTCCACTATCTGCAGAGCAGCCTATATTGAGTTCCGTAAAATCAGTTCTGTCGTCACTGCTCTACACTAAACTCAGTCTATGCTTGTTCCTTTCTAAAATAGATACTGCAACTCTCTTCGCACTGGCCTTACCAAGTAATTGCTGAAAAGACTTCAGGACTCCAAACAATGCTGCACTGGCTGCGATCTCTGATAGAATGAGTAAAATTTCCCTGATCTCACTTTGCTGTCATTTCTGGCTCTGCTCTACTACTTGATGATCTGCTGCATACTTTACACACCCATCGTCAGCTCTGTTCTCCTTGATTCTCGTCTT
>CM065684.1:26579178-26609491 GCA_017654935.2 Phymorhynchus buccinoides
GACTATGAGATATGAGTGAGGCACATAGAAAGTGAGAGAAAGAGAATAGTAGCGGAAGAGTAAATAGTGAGCGGAAAGGTGATGTGAGTGAGACATGTAGATAGTGGGCGAGACAGTAAGATAGTGGCGAGACAAGTGGATATGAGCGACAAGTAGAATGTGATCGAAACATGTAATGTGACGAGACAGTAGAGTAGTGAGCGAGTCATAGAATGTTGAGCGAGACAAGTAGATAGTGAGCGAAACATGTGATGTGAGCGACACAAGTAAGAATAGTGAGGGACACAAGTAGAATAGTGAATAGTGAGCGAGACAATTGATTAGTGAGCGAGACAGGACACGTAGAAGGTAGAATATTGAGGCGAGGGGGACATGTAGGAATAGTTTTGAGCGAGGGGGGGGTTAGAATAATAGAGCGAGACGTGAAAGGGGGAGGGAGACAAGTAGGGAATAAGTGAGAATAGTTGAGGGAGACAAGAGAATAGTGGAGCGAGACAAGTAGAATAGTGAGCGAGACCAGTAGAATAGTGAGCGAGACAAGTAGAATAGTGAGCGAGACAAGTAGAATAGTGAGCGAGACAAGTAGAATAGTAGTGAGAGAGACATGTAGAATAGTGAGCGAGACAAGTAGAATAGTGAGAGAGCGAGAACAGTAGAATAGTGAGCGAGACATGTAGAATAGTGAGCGAGACAAGTAGAATAGTGAGCGAGACAAGTAGAATAGTGAGCGAAAAAAGTAGAATAGTGAGCGAGGACAAGTAAAAGTAGTGAGCGAGACAAGTAAAGAATAGTAGAAGCGTAGACAAGTAGAATAGTGAGCGAGACAATAGGATTTTAGTGAATAGTGAACGATAGACAAGTAGAATAGTGAGCGAGACAAGTAGAATAGTGAGCGAGACAAGTAGAATAGGTGAGCGAGACAGTAGGAGTGGGGGTAGAATAGTGAGCGAGACAAGTAGAATAGTGAGCGAGACAAGTAGAATAGTGAGCGAGACAAGTAGAATAGTGAGCGAGACCAGTAGAATAGTGAGACAAGTAGAATAGTGAGCGAGACAAGTAGAATAGTGAGCGAGACAAGTAGAATAGTGAGCGAGACAAGTAGAATAGTGAGCGAGAACAGTAGAATAGTGAGCGAGACAAGTAGAATAGTGAGCGAGACAAGTAGAATAGTGAGCGAGACAAGTAGAATAGTGAGCGAGACAAGTAGAATAGTGAGCGAGACAAGTAGAATAGTGAGCGAGACAAGTAGAATAGTGAGTGAGACAAGTAGAATAGTGAGCGAGACAAGTAGAATAGTGAGCGAGACAAGTAGAATAGTGAGCGAGACAAGTAGAATAGTGAGCGAGACAAGTAGAATAGTGAGCGAGACAAGTAGAATAGTGAGCGAGACAGTAGAATAGTGAGCGAGACAAGTAGAATAGTGAGCGAGACAAGTAGAATAGTGAGCGAGACAAGTAGAATAGTGAGCGAGACAAGTAGAATAGTGAGCGAGACAAGTAGAATAGTGAGGCGAGGACAAGTAGAAATAAGTGAGGGCGAAGTTCATGTAGAATAGTTTTGGGAAAGCGAGGACAAAGTAGAAATAGTAGGAGCAAGACAGTAGAAAATAGTGGGCCGAGGGGACCAGTGAGGGAGTCAATTAGAATATTGAGTGAGACATGTATAATTAGTGAGGAAGCGAAGTAGAAAAATGAGAGGGACAAGTAGATTAGTGAGAGGGACCAGTAACAGAAGGAGTCAGACAAGTAAGAAATAGTGAAGGCGAGACAGGTTGCAAGTAGGAATAGTGGAGACGGAGAAAAAGGTAAGAATAGCGTGAGAGACATGTAAAAAAGTGAGCGAGAAGAGTATAAGGGCGAGTGAGACATGTAGATATAAGTGAGAGGAGAAGGGTGAGCAAGTAGGAAAATAGGTGAGCGAGACAAGTAGAATAGTGAGCGAGACAAGTAGAATAGTGAGCGAGACAAGTAGAATATTGAGCGGAGACAAGTAGAATAGTGAGCGAGACCGGGGTAGAATAGTGAGCGAGTCATGTAGAATAGTGAGCGAGAAAAGTAGAATAGTGAGCGAGACAAGTAGAATAGTGAGCGAGACAAGTAGAATAGTGAGCGAGACATGTAGAATAGTGAGCGAGACAAGTAGAATAGTGAGCGAGACAAGTAGAATAGTGAGCGAGACAAGTAGAATAGTGAGCGAGACCAGTAGAATAGTGAGCGAGACAAGTAGAATAGTGAGCGAGACAAGCAGAATAGTGAGCGAGACAAGTAGAATAGTGAGCGAGACAAGTAGAATAGTGAGCGAGTGGGGGGCCAGTAGAATAGTGAGTGAGACAAGTAGAATAGTGAGCGAGACAAGTAGAATAGTGAGCGAGAGAATAGTAGAATAGTGAGTGAGACAAGTAGAATAGTGAGCGAGACAAGTAGAATAGTGAGCGAGACATGTAGAATAGTGATCGACACAAGTAGAATAGTGAGCGAGACATAGTAGAATAGTGAGCGAGACAAGTAAGATAGAGGAGCGAGAAATAGAATAGTGTGAGCGAGACAAGTAGAATAGTGAGCGAGACAAGTAGAATAGTGAGCGAGACATGTAGAATAGTGAGCGAGACAAGTAGAATAGTGAGCGAGACATGTAGAATAGTGAGTGAGACAAGTAGAATAGTGAGGGAGACAAGTAGAATAGTGAGTGAGACAAGTAGGATAGTTGAGTGAGACAGTGAATAGGGAGCGAGACAAGTAGAATAGAGATCGAGAAAAGTAGAAAAGTGAGCGAAAAAAGTAGAATAGTGAGCGAGACAAGTAGAATAGTGAGCGAGACAAGTAGAATAGTGAGCGAGACAAGTAGAATATTGAGCGAGACAAGTAGAATAGTGAGTGAGTGAGTAGAATTAGTGAGCGAGACAAGTAGAAGACAAGTAGAATAGTGAGCGAGAAATGTAGAATAGTTGAGCGAGACAAGTAGAATAGTGAGCGAGACATGTAGAATAGTGAGCGAGACAAGTAGAATAGTGAGCGAGACAAGTAGAATAGTGAGCGAGACATGTAGAATAGTGAGACGAGAGACAAGTAGAATAGTGAGCGAGACAAGTAGAATAGTGAGCGAGAGCGAGAGAAGTAGAATAGTGAGCGAGACCAGTAGAATAGTGAGCGAGACCAGTAGAATAGTGAGCGAGACAAGTAGAATAGTGAGAGAGAAATGTAGAATAGTGAGCGAGACAAGTAGAATAGTGAGCGAGACCAGTAGAATAGTGAGCGAGACATGTAGAATAGTGAGCGAGACCAGTAGAATAGTGAGCGAAACAAGTAGAATAGTGAGCGAGACCAGTAGAATAGTGAGCGAGACAAGAATAAGAGTGAGCGAGACCAGTAGAATAGTGAGCGAGACCAGTAGAATAGTGAGCGAGACCAGTAGAATAGTGAGCGAGTACAAGTAGAATAGTGAGCGAGCTACAAGAAGAATAGTGAGCGAGACCAGTAGTTGAATGCATATGAGCTTACTAGGGGGTTAGTTTGGAACTAAGTTGTAAGTTGTCAACTTAAAATATAGTAAGGTCTGCATGGAAAATCCCTAGTCCTAGTTGTTACTTAACTTGTCGAGTTAGTTGAAGAATTTTTAGTTGACATCCGATCAGCACTAAATGTCTTAGTTGCGGACTAGTCGTTAAGCAAGATGGCGGCCCACGCACTGCTTTTGATAAGAAATCGTCAGGCACGAAGGCGCGATCTGCGAATTTTCCGCGATCGTACAAATCCAATGGACGTCTTTTCTGACAGACAGGTGCACCGACGTTATCGTCTTCCTCGACACGTCATTTATGAGATGGTTGACGAAATCCATGACGATATCGTTCACGTTCTTCCTCGAAAAGGCAGTCTCACACCACTATTGCAGGTATGTAGTTGAGTTAGGCCTAGCCCAAGTTTGTCGTTCTATGGCATAAAGTCAAACTTTAAAGTATGTTTTTGACGTCAAAAACTTTCAATACTTATCAAACTTTGCCAACTATGAAAAATGTGAGGTGGCAGAATGCATGACCACAAGTCTGATGTATTCCCAACCAACTAATAGGGTGATGTGTGTACAGTGTAGCCCTTTCTTGAAAAAAACAACAATGTAATGTGTGTACTTTTTTCTCTTTCCCTCTCGACTCTTGTCTGCGTTTCTTTTTCTATGGTCACTGGTGCGTAACATCGTCCTAAAGTGTGTACAATTATTCTCTGTGATATAGAAGTTGGTCACCACCACTTATGAGAAGTAAGAATCAACCTTTCATTTCATGGTACTTTCATTTTGTGGGTTTATCAGTTTGTCTCACTTTGTGGTAGGCCTATGGTTTTTGCTTTATTGGTTTGTGGGTCCAGTGTTTCTAGGTACCATGTACATGCGGGAATACAGGCTGAATATGCGGTCTGTTATGCCTATATTATCAAACAATTCATATTTCTCAGAATTACCACAATTTTCTTGTCGGTTTCTTGGTGTTGGGAATTAAAGGTACGAGTCAGGGTATGGTTTAGAATGAAGTATGTTTGTGTGGGATTAAAGGTATATCACTATAAGTGTCTTTTTATTTTCAGGTCTGCTTGACGCTGAGGTACTATGCCACTGGGTCTTATATGCAGGTGGTGGTGGATCTCATTGGTGTCCACCAAACGACAGCATGCCGGACAACGCTGAGAGTGACCACCGCTCTTTACAGCCGAGTCAGGGAGTGGATAAAACTGCCTGACCAACAGCATGCAGACCAGCAGAAGTTGAAGTTTTATCAACAGCGTGGATTTCCAAGTGAGTTGTACTGTAGGTGTGAGTTGTGCGTGTGCCTTGTGTGAGGGTCTCCGTGTATGTGTCTGTGTTTGTGTGTGTTTATGTGAATGACAGAATGTGCGTGTGTGCAATAAAATCATCTTGAATCTTCAGACTGAAAAGGCACAGCAAAACACAGCACAAAACACTATCACCAGGTGCTGCTGCAGAATAAGGTGTTTTGTGGTTGTTTTTTTAAAATACTTTTTTATTCTGCGAAGGGAATTTGGGCTGCTCCCACTTGGAGAGTGTGTCCCTCAGACCATCAGTCTTTTGAATTATTCAATTAAAAAATTCACCGGTGTCATCTATGCCTTTGTGAGCATATTTTTTTGGTCATCTTGGCTTATGCAGTTTTTGTGTGTTCCAGATGTAATTGGATGCATTGATGGCACCCATGTCCGCATCCAAGCTCCTGCACACTGTGAAGACGATTATGTCAACAGAAAGCAGTATCATTCTTTGAATGTCCAGGTAAGCAATGAACAATTATATTCTTTTGAAATAGTTGGCATGGGAGAGGTAATGAAAATAATGAAGCTGCTTTATACAGGTAGACAGTCACATATTATTTGATACTGAAAGTTTGCAAAGATGCGTATAGTGGTATGCACTTATTGTAAACTTGTGTATTGAAAATGTTCAGTGATATGCATATGTTCTTTACCTCTACTTAAACAACGGCTGTTCAATCAAGTCTCCAGCTCGCCATATGTGACCTAGATTTCCTCCAGAATAGTTTTTCTTGAACAATCAGTAGCCCGACGGACTACCCCAAAATCTTGGGTGATCGGCTGTAACTAGATCCACATCTGTTAACTCCCTGTTACTCGGCGATTTGCCCCTTGCGACAAACTTTGTCGATTGAAAAAATAAGTTATTTCCTATTGTAGTAGACCATTTCTTTTTCTTAATTTTATTAGATCCAATAATCTTGATATTCTTTCCCTTCCGCAGGTTGTATGCGATGCAGACTTGATGTTCATCAACGCGGTTGCAAGGTAAGGAAGCTTGTTAACCAAAAGCTAATAAATTAATTTTTAAGATGGAAGGTGGCAGATTGAATAAGACGTTCGTCTGGCTATTCATTGAGCATACAAAGCTTGAGTGTAGGGGGTTGATCCTGGGCCTTGCCCTTTCTTCTTAGGTTGACTGGACAATCAAACTGAGCGTAGAGTCCTTCAGAGTGGACTTAAACCAAGTCTGACCTGTGCACTTTGAAAGTTGTAAAGAGTGATGCTAAGACCGCTGCCTGGTTGTATCCAAATTTGTAGCTTAGTTCTCATGTCCATTCCCACCCATTTAATTCCCCATCCCCCCAAAAAAAAAGAAGTATAAAAAAAATCATGGGTGGTGCTATCTGTTGCGACACGCTCTCCTGTTGAGAGCAGCCTGGATTTCACTGCGACTATTTCGCTGTGAAAATAAATCATACCTACACAAATTAAAGTACTAATGCTGTCCTATATTCATGCTTCTGTCTACCCAGATGGCCTGGCTCTGTACATGATGCTCGGATTCTGAGAACCAGTGCACTTTTCGATGCATTTGAATCTCCCAACCCACCCCTGGATGGGATCATGTTGGGTGACAGTGCCTACATGCTTCGCACATGGTTGATGACACCATTCCGGAATCCTGAAAGTGCTGATGAAGAAAAATACAACTCTTCACATAAATCCACACGATGTACTGTGGAAAGATCCATCGGCGTGGCAAAGCAACGCTGGCGATGCCTTCGTGTTGGGGTTCTCTTCGAACCAGAGAAGGTGATCCAGATCATCCTGGTTTGCCTGATGTTAGCAAACCGTGCAAGGGCACTCAGACTAACACCTCCACCTCCAAGAGATCCAACAGACAGTGATGATGAAGATGATTCCGAAGGGGATTCTGAAATAGAGCCTGAGGAGGAGGAGGATGGAGGTATTTAACCACACTTTGCATATCCAATTATTAGTTTTAGTCAAAGACATGTCATTACATTCAGACATATGTGGTGTAGAGTGGCACAGTGGTATCGCGTTCGCTTCGTGTCAAGTAAACCCGAGTTCGAACCTGGGTACAGGGATTTTTCCTCTCGTTCTGCGTTAGGTCTGAACATGGAGGCTTTCGGATGAGACGATAAACCGAAGGTCCTGTGTGGCCCATGCACTTAGCATACGTTAAACCTAGTGGCATCGAAAAAGTTGTCATTTGGTCAACATTACCCCCACCCCCCCCCCCCGCTCATCAGTGACAAAAATCGCATGCAAAAAAAAATTGGATGACTGAGACGCGCTCTCCAGGTGGGAGCAACCCGAATTTCACAGACGCCTCTGTTACTATAAAGTAACTAATAATAATAATAATAATATGTAAAAGCAATGAACCAAACAGAGCCTCCCCCGCACACACATCCACACTCACACATGCAAAAACAAAGTTGAAGTGTAATTTTAAGTGTTTCTGTATTGTAGCGCCATACTACGAGAGAAGTTCAAAATGTTCAAACAATACAAAATGTGGGCAATTATTGTGACAAAAGCAACCTGGATAATCTAATAATCCCTCGATGAGCTCCAAAATCTCATGCAATAGTGTCTCATTTATGACATGACTTGTGTGCTCTTCTCTCATGTAAATAAAAAAAGAAAGAAATATAATCTATTTTGAATATGTAAATGCTCGACTGACACAAAAAAGATCAGTCTGGCACTGTTTACAATATTAAATACATAGTAGCCTATCAACCAAACTGCATCAACCAATAGAAGCAAAAAACAACAGCAACAACATTTCATGGCTTCTTGAACTTCTGTTGTTTGAAAAAAAAAAAAATTGACAATCCATTCACATTATGAAAACATACACAAAAGTAACAATACAAAAGCATACAATCCATTCACAGTATGATGGCGTACACAAAATTAGCAATAGAAAAGCAACCAAAAAGTGATCAATGCTTAGAAATTTTATCCCACGACCAGTAACATGGGTGCTCCTGAGAAATTAAAAAAATCCTGCCAGGGGGCGGCCCCGGCGGAGTGCAGGAGCAGCGCACACACACACACACATTTACTGCTCTTTTTTCACCGCTCTAGACTAGTACAAGTGCTACATTCCTTTGAATATAGCAAATGCTTATATAGGCCCTTTTCATTGTACAAGCTTGTGTGTGTGTGTAAGAAAATCATTGTTTTTCAAATTCTCATAATCCAGCAATGCGGGTTCTAGGCAACTTAAAAACCCTGCAATTCAGGACATCCTGAAAGAAGGAGCATCCATGCAGTAATGCTTTACTACGAATTTTAAATGCTTTGTGGACATCTAAAGGTAAATAACAACAAGTTCAATACAGGTAGTTGCCCACTTGCTATGTTTATGATTATTCTCCTTTTTGGAATCATGTTTCACACATTCTTGTACATTTTTAGTAAACTATGTAATAAAAGAGCATGTCTGACAGTAATTTGTGAGCTTGTACAACATTAGAATGCAGCATTTATAATGTTTAGTTCATGTGCAGATAACCCTGACCCACAGTGGAATAATGGGCAAGTTCTGACCGAGGGTGCACGGCTAGATGCAGGCAAAAGAAGAAGAAACAGAATCATCAGCAGCAACTTCAGTCGCCGTGGCAGACGCTAAAGTAAGCTACTAAAAAGAATCTTTTACATATGTACTGAACAGCAGACAAGAAAAGAATGTATGACAATCACAATGAACTATGAAGATTTTTTTCAACCTTGTCGCACTTGTGTCATCTGCAAACAAAATATAAAAAGAAGAAAAAAAAACTACCACCAGAAAAATCCCCACATGACCAAAAGAATGTTCACATTGACCTTGCTGAAGTGACCAATAAAATGCCTATTGCCATAAAACGTAAAGCACAAGCACCCCCACCCCCCCTCTCCAAATTACAAGTCTGTACCCTGATTCATTTGTCTCTTAAGCATTTCTATTTCTAGTTGAAGCTTTTCTTTTTTGAAGAGCATTACCTCTATGTCTGCCTTGTTTCTTTCAATGTCTGACTGATTTTTTTCTATGCAGCTCCATAGATACTGGTCGTTTAAGTCTTCATCAAGGCTCAATGTCACTGCTTTTTTGCGTGCAGGCTTGGTGTGACTTGGTGCACTGGTCAGGAGCTGACTGGATGGCCTGGATGATATAGCCGTTGATGGTGCACTCTCAAACCTGTCTTCCAAATGGACAACAGTTCCCGAGTGACATGGAGACGCTGACGGGGCTCTGGATGGTTGAGGTGTGGATGAAGCCATCGGAGTTGAATCTGTAAATTGATAACATCCTCAATAAATGGTCCTTTCAGTAAAACATCTCTGCCATATTTTTGACAACCAGTGTGTATCAAACATGAACTGATAAAATAAGTTTATGGGTTATTCCATCATACATAACTTCAGAAATTTCCAATGTGTTTGTAACAAAATGTTGTTCCAGACTGTTCAATGGTGTAATGATATAGCTTCTTGGTAGAGGAGAACTATAAAAGATAATCATCTGCAAGAAATTGTTCAGAACACATATGATATATATGTGTGTCTTTGTTTGTTCTTGTCACATGCATGCCAGGGCTCCAAGGGACCCCCATTTAGGGGTCTATGAAGCACTAAAATTCTAAAGGACCCTCTAAAAGAATGTGCAGGGGGTCCCAGGGATGCACTAGAAAAAATTCTTTTTAGCATTCGCAATGCCACTGGGACCCTCTATCCTGCCTCTAGGACCCTCTATACTGTACATGAATGGAGTCCATGGGACCCCTTCATTTGCAGGACGATTGGGAGCCCTGCATACACTATTTATTTGTTGTCGAAAACTGCATTACATTACTTATCACCAGCCTTATTTATCACCAGATACAAAGTATAGATCTTATAGAGGGAACTTTTTTTTTCAGGGAATATAACAATTTTAAATTTCCATTAAAGCCTTTGTGTGCTTGTATATTTCAAAGAGTTAGCATATCAATGTTTGCTGACTTATGGCGCAAACATCTCTGCCACTAATGTACACACACTTAAACCCACACTCTGACTTACCTTTGTAGTCCTCACTAATGTACACCCCTGCAGCATCCTTCCCTTCAGCGGCGTACCAAATATAGGTCCCATCCTCAGCAGTTGACATTTCCAAAATCACATTGTTTGTTGAACCTGCCAATAGAAACACATCAATTTTAAAGACCCAGTGACGCGCCACGATTAAGTCCCTTGGGTTTTTTCTGGGTTGCTGTGACCCACAAGCAATTTTTTCCCATATTCAAATTGAGGCTGCTCTTTAAACTGATGTGTCGGTTTCAATTTGGGGCCATTTATATGGGAGTCAGACTTGGTCAAAACAAGATTTATAAGATAGAGAACACGTGAAACTCGTGAAATTTGACACATGATCGGGGGATCTTTAAGATGTGAAGAAATCAAAAGGCAAACACAACAATAGTATTATTAAGAAAAGCTATGCCTGTGGAATAGAAGTGTGTATGTGTATTACTATTAGGTCAAGTCAAGTGTGTCTGTGCATTCATATGTGTGTCCTCAAGCAAGAGTCCTTAGCTTTCGACAGGAATGTTTAGCCAAATGTTCAGCAGCGCTATTGGAACATGCAGATGCACACAGAAAATATGTATAAATAACCACATATGGTTATCATCATCAATCATCATCATCATTGGAGGATTGCAGCTGGACAAGTAGCATATTTGGTGTTGATTTATTTAAGGGAAATGTACTAGCAAAGGAAATAAACATTTCTTATGCTTGGCTACCTGGGTACACTTGCCCCACTTATGTTGAATCACAACATGATCAGTTAAGTCAAGTATAATATTCATGCTAATGTGAATGATAATGTAGATGTTGTAATGATTACTATCCTAGGCAATTAATCAAGAGGTTAAATAGTTGAGCTAGATAAATTTCTTGTATATACATTCAAGCTAAGAGACGTTTCATTCATGATGGTAACGGATGAAAGTATATTTAAGTGTTTTCCTTTGCTGTGTTAACCCTTTCGCCACCAACCATTTTTCAGCCAAAAAATACCATTAAACTTAACTGGGTAGAGAAAAAAAAAATCTGCCATATTGCAAATTCCTCTGTGACATGTATAACATTAGGCCTATCCTTACCTCCCAAAATTACAAAAAATAGGGTCTTTGGATAACAGGTATTGATTTGATGCTTTTTAGTGACATGGGTGTTAAACCATTGTGGTGCAAAAATGCGACATTGGCGATGAAAGGGTTAAGGCTACTGTGGCTATTAGTATGATGGTAGATGTTTTTGAAACTGCTTTTTGCGGCTTTATTCTCATTCATAATTTTGTGATGTGTTCTTGTGTCATGTGTATGGTTTGAATTGATTTTGTTGCTTTGTTTGTACAAGTATTAATGTACATATGTTTGTTTACCCCCATGAAAGGTGCTGTAGGCCTAATTCAATAAGATTCCGACTTCTGACTATGTCGAATCAAACTCAGGCAAAGCAAGTGCACAACCAGTTCTAAATATGTGTACAATTGAAGCTATCATATCAAAGCCAGGCTAAAGTGTTTACAAGATATAACTCAAATTTAATTTAATTTAAAAGTACAGTAGATTCATATTTGGAAACGTGCACATAAAATGAAGAAGTAATAAGACCTTAGCAGCAAATCAAACCCGCTATTTACTGCCACATTCTCCTTTCCCCTCCATCCTCCTACCTATAAGTCATATCAAGTGTCCTCGTTTCTTTCTCTCTCTGTTTCTCCAACCACCCACCTATCCTCATTCCCCAACTGTCTTCCCCGAGTTTCAAATCTTAAGGCAAATCCTAAGAACATGATAAGGTAAAAACATTCTTCGGTTTCAATGCTTTGTAAAGTTACGTTTTGTCCATTGCACCTTCTGTGAAGACCTCGATCGGTTGTTCTTGTGACTGGGATGGCATGGCCAACATATCCCCGTCAGCAGCAGACACTGCAACACCAATGTTTTGTTTTCATTTCACACAGTCATGTAATGATGTATACATGTATTTCACAATGAAAATCTGTTCTATGATTAATAAACTATTAACTATATTAATCAGGGCAAAAGTTGTGTCTTGATTTTTATTGGAAGAAGAGATCTCATTATCTTTTTTGTAATAAAATGACTGCTGCAGGAAGAAAAACAAAATTGATTGATTTTAAAGTTCAAGAAAGGTACTAAAACTGTTTGACAGCTTATGAAATGCTTATTTTTTGCTGATTTAAAAATATTAGCTTGTTTTTCAGTTTTACATGGGCATTCATTCTATTTATTTTAATGGCTTATATAAATTTGCTTTTCAAGTTCAAACTAAAGTGTTGCCAAAGTGGTAACTATAGATTTTGAGTTTCAACATTTCATTTTGAAAATGAAAAGGAACAGCAAGTTATTCATCCAGAGATGTATCTGTGGCAAAACGTACCAACTCCTGTGTGTTTCTTTCTCTCCCCAACCACATCCAGGATGTCATCTGTGTATTTGTCATCCTTTATTGGAGGGCCTCCACCAGTGCCGTTGGCATGTCTCTTCTGCTTTCCAAGCACAGCTTCCATGTCACCCCACCTTTTGAGACAAACATTCCATTCATTAATAAATAAAAGGCAGGAACCCCCCCCCCCCATTTGCTGGCAATCCAGCCCCCCTGGCTACAATACATTCCTACGCCACTGTGTGTATGTGTGTTTATGTATGCAAGTGTTTGTGTGTGTGCATGTGCATGTACCTGAGTATATTGTGCTTGTGTGCGATGGGGAAGGGTTGTGGATTTTCTCATTTTATTTATTTTGCTTACTCTTATTCATCGTTTTGTTTCTTGTTTTATGTTTGCTTTTGTGGTTGTGTTCTCATGTTTTCTCCATGAGGAAACAGTGTAAAAAAAATAAAAAATTACAATTGCTTATGTTTACCCTCAGTAAAAAAAGAATTGAATTTTGAGTTTTGTGTTGATTCTCCCCCTCTCTCGTCTTCTTCTACATCTCTCTCTCTCTGTCTCTCTGTATAGATCTCTCTCTCTCTCTCTCTCTCTCTCTCTCTCTCTCTCTCTCTCTCTCTCTCTCTCTCTCTCTCTCTCTCTCTCTCTCTGTCTCTCCTCTCTCTCTCTCTCTCTCTCTCATGTATTTGCTTACTCTATTAGTATTACCGTCATTAAATAAAAGTAATTCCCTTATGCAATATTTTTCTCATGCAAATGCATGGTTTAATTTTTGATGACACTTTAAATTAAACTGCGGACCAATACATAATAAACCTTGAGTTGGCAGTTGCTGTTTATCAGAATGATTTGGATACTAACATTAAGTTGGCACAAAATAATAATACTTTCAAAACTCCCATGGACAATCTTCCCAATTTTCAGAAATACTCATGATTTTGATTAATCATTCAAAAACTTGCACATACCCAAACACAATAAATCAAACAATATTCCACTGATATTGAGGGGACGTTTAATAGTCCGTAAGGCTAGGCTAGACTGATGATGTCTGTCCCTATCTGTCCCTATCTACTTACCTACCTATGTTTAATTCCATTAATACAATAATAGGCCATCAAATTCCTCTGCTTATTTCTTCTTCTTTTCTTCCTATTGGGGATGTTTATCCTGCCCCACACCCAAAGTCTTCATTTAGACTGCAACTGGCGCACAGGATGCATGCTATGTGAGTTTGTGTCATCCATCCCACCGGCACAACACGGCCTACTCCTACCGAATAGTGGAATGGGCTTTAACGTGTGCGCAAGATCTTTGTGCATGCGTTCGCAAACAGGACCTTGGTTTTAAGTCATCCAAAGGACTTTTCCCCCAACTGACGTCAGGTACCCATTTTACACCTGGGTGGAGTAAGGTTAAAATATGAGTAAAGTGTCTTTCCCAAGGACACACCACTGCGACCCCAGCTGGATTCGAACCCACACACTCGCAAACCTGACGGACTATGAGCCAGCGATTCTTACCAACTGCGCTACAGCGGCTCCTTTTCATCACTATCATCTCTTGGCTCCCAATCGCCCCGCAAAACAATGTGTCCCAGGGACACCTTCACTTGCAATATAGAGCCTTAGAGGGTCGTATACTCCTAGAGGCGGGATAGAGGGTCCCAGTGGCATTGCAAATGCTAAAAAGAAATTTTCTAGTGCATCCCTGGGCCCCCCTGCACATTCTTTTAGAGGGTCCTTTTAGAATTGTAATGCTAAATTTAATGCTTCATACTAATCATAGACCCCCAAATGCCAAATGGGGGTCCCTGGGAGCCCAGCATTATGCAATCGAAATATTGATTCACGTGTTAAAAATGTGTATAAGTAAATCGGAAACCGATCACAAGAACTTCATTCTAATCATATAAAGAATGTGGTTTTTTCATAACTTACCTCTTCTTCACACTCTCAGCGGTACGACCGCAACCTCCAACAGCATTCACTGCGTCCGCAACCTCCTGCCATGCCACCCTCTTCTTCTTACAGACGTCTGCAACTTTTGAAGACGCCTTCAAAATACTGATGCGTGGTTTCACCGCAGCAATCAAAGTGTCATTTTCCTTGTCTGAAAAATTGTTACTTCTTTGCCGTTTTGCCTTGGGTTCCATGGTTATGATGGTACTTAATTTACTACGAGTGATCACGAAGCAGACGCTGCCTAAGAGTGAGTTCCCTTTGTTCTTTGAACATGCGCACTGAACGGATTCCCCGTTGACAAAAATAGAACACGTTAGTAGGTCAGTCTAGTTCAAAACTAGCTAGTAACATTCAAGTCCGCATTCATGCTTTGAAGACTAAAATTAGTTTCAAACTTGCCAAGTAGTCTACTAAGCAGTTGTCAACTTGGGCAAGTTGTATACTAGTTTAGTAAGCTCATATGCATAGAACTACAGTAGAATAGTGAGCGAGACCAGTAGAATAGTGAGCGAGACAAGTAGAATAGTGAGCGAGACAAGTAGAATAGTGAGTGAGCGAGACAAGTAGAATAGTGAGCGAGACATGTAGAATAGTGAGCAAGACAAGTAGAATAGTGAGCGAGACATGTAGAATAGTGAGCGAGACAAGTAGAATAGTGAGCGAGACAAGTAGAATAGTGAGCGAGACAAGTAGAATATTGAGCGAGACAAGAATATGTGAGCGAGACAAGTAGAATAGTGAGCGAGACATGTAGAATAGTGAGCGAGACAAGTAGAATAGTGAGCGAGACAAGTAGAATAGTGAGCGAGACAAGTAGAATAGTGAGAGAGACAAGTAGAATAGTGAGCGAGACAAGGTAGAATAGTGAGCGAGACAAAAATAGTGAGCGAGACAAGTAGAATAGTGAGCGAGACAAGTAGAATAGTGAGCGAGACAAGTAGAAGTAGAATTGAGCGAGACAAGTAGAATAGTGAGCGAGACAGTAGAATAGTGAGCGAGACAAGTAGAATAGTGAGCGAGACCAGTAGAATAGTAGTAGAATAGTGAGCGAGACAAGTAGAATGGTGAGCGAGACAAGTAGAATAGTGAGCGAGACAAGTAGAATAGTGAGCGAGACAAGTAGAATAGTGAGCGAGACATGTAGAATAGTGAGCGAGACAAGAGAATAGTGAACGAGAGAAAAGTAGAATAGTGAGCGAGACCCATGTAGTAGAATAGTGAGCGAGACAAGTAGAATAGTGAGCGAGACAACTAGAATCGTGAGCGGGACATGTAGAATAGTGACAAATAGAATTGTCAGCGAGACATGTAGAATAGTGAGCGAGACAAGTAGAATAGTGAGCGAGACAAGTAGAATAGTGAGCGGAGAAAAGTAGAATAGTGAGCGAGACCAGTAGAATAGTGAGCGAGAGTAAAAAGTAGAATAGTGAGCGAGACAAGTAGAATAGTGAGCGAGGACAAGTAGAATAGTGAGCGAGACATGTAGAATAGTGAGCGAGACAAGTAGAATAGTGAGCGAGACAAGTAGAATAGTGAGCGAGACAAGTAGAATAGTGAGCGAGACAAGTAGAATAGTGAGCGAGACCAGTAGAATAGTGAGCGAGACAAGTATAATAGTGAGCGAGACAAGTAGAATAGTGAGCGAGACAAGGAGAATAGTGAGTGAGACATGTAGAATATTGAGCAAGACAAGTAGAATAGTGAGCGAGACAAATAGAATTGTGAGTGAGACAAGTAGAATAGTGAGCGAGACCAGTAGAATAGTGAGCGAGACAAGTAGAATACTGAGAGATACAAGTAGAATAGTGAGCGCGAGACCTGTAGAATAGTGAGCGAGACATGTATAATAGTGAGAGAGACCAGTTAGGATAGTGAGCGAAGACAAGTAGAATAGTGAGCGAGACATGTAGAATAGGTGAGCGAAACATGTAGAATAGTGAGCGAGACAAGTAGAATAGTGAGCGAGTCAAGTAGAATAGTGAGCGAGACAAGTAGAATAGTGAGCGAGACATGTAGAATAGTGAGCGAGACTCGTAGAATAGTGAGCGGGAGAGGGGTTTCAAAGTAGATAGTGAGCGAGACAGGTAGAATAGTGAGAGAGACATGTCGAATAGTGAGTGAGACAAGTAGATAGTGAGAGAGTCAAGTAGAATAGTGAGCGAGACCAGTAGAATAGTGAGCGAGACCAGTAGAATAGTGATCGAGCGAGACAAGTAGAATAGTGAGCGAGACAAGTAGAATAGTGAGCGAGACCAGTAGAATAGTGAGCGAGACAAGTAGAATAGTGAGCGAGACAAGTAGAATAGTGAGCGAGACCAGTAGAATAGTGAGCGAGACAAGTAGAATAGTGAGAGAGACAAGTAGAATAGTAAGCGAGACAAGTAGAATAGTGAGAGACACAAGTAGAATAGTGAGCGAGACAAGGAGACTAGTGAGCGAGACCTGTAGAATTGTGAGCGAGACATGTAGAATTGTGAGCGATACATGTAGAATTGTGAGTGAGACAAGAAGAATAGTGAGCGAGAAAAGTAGAATATTGAGCGAGACAAGTAGAATAGCGAGCGAGACCAGGAGAATAGTGAGCGAGACCAGTAGTTGAATGCATATGAGCTTACTAGGGGGTTAGTTGGGAACTAAGTTGTAAGTTGTCAACTTAAAATATAGTAAGGTCTGCATGGAAAATCCCTAGTCCTAGTTGTTACTTAACTTGTCGAGTTAGTTGAAGAATTTTTAGTTGACATCCGATCAGCACTAAATGTCTTAGTTGCGGACTAGTCGTTAAGCAAGATGGCGGCCCACGCACTGCTTTTGATAAGAAATCGTCAGGCACGAAGGCGCGATCTGCGAATTTTCCGCGATCGTACAAATCCAATGGACGTCTTTTCTGACAGACAGGTGCACCGACGTTATCGTCTTCCTCGACACGTCATTTATGAGATGGTTGACGAAATCCATGACGATATCGTTCACGTTCTTCCTCGAAAAGGCAGTCTCACACCACTATTGCAGGTATGTAGTTGAGTTAGGCCTAGCCCAAGTTTGTCGTTCTATGGCATAAAGTCAAACTTTAAAGTATGTTTTTGACGTCAAAAACTTTCAATACTTATCAAACTTTGCCAACTATGAAAAATGTGAGGTGGCAGAATGCATGACCACAAGTCTGATGTATTCCCAACCAAAGTTAAACCCAAGTCTTAAACTAGTAATAGGGTGATGTGTGTACAGTGTAGCCCTTTCTTGAAAAAAACAACAACAATGTAATGTGTGTACTTTTTTCTCTTTCCCTCTTCTGCTTCTTTTTCTATGGTCACCCCCTAAAGTGTGTACAAATATTCCTGTATAGAAGTTGGTCACCACCACAGAAGTAGAATCAACCTTTCATTTCATGGTACTTTCATTTTGTGGGTTTATCAGTTTGTGGTAGGCCTATGGTTTTTGCTTTATGGGTCTATTGGTTTGTGGGTCCAGTGTTTCTAGGTACCATGTACATGCGGGAATACAGGCTGAATATGCGGTCTGTTATGCCTATATTATCAAACAATTCATATTTCTCAGAATTACCACAATTTTCTTGTCGGTTTCTTGGTGTTGGGAATTAAAGGTACGAGTCAGGGTATGGTTTAGAATGAAGTATGTTTGTGTGGGATTAAAGGTATATCACTATAAGTGTCTTTTTATTTTCAGGTCTGCTTGACGCTGAGGTACTATGCCACTGGGTCTTATATGCAGGTGGTGGGGGATCTCATTGGTGTCCACCAAACGACAGCATGCCGGACAACGCTGAGAGTGACCACCGCTCTTTACAGCCGAGTCAGGGAGTGGATAAAACTGCCTGACCAACAGCATGCAGACCAGCAGAAGTTGAAGTTTTATCAACAGCGTGGATTTCCAAGTGAGTTGTACTGTAGGTGTGAGTTGTGCGTGTGCCTTGTGTGAGGGTCTCCGTGTATGTGTCTGTGTTTATGTGAATGACAGAATGTGCGTGTGTGCAATAAAATCATCTTGAATCTTCAGACTGAAAAGGCACAGCAAAACACAGCACAAAACACTATCACCAGGTGCTGCTGCAGAATAAGGTGTTTTGTGGTTGTTTTTTTTAAATACTTTTTTATTCTGCGAAGGGAATTTGGGCTGCTCCCACTTGGAGAGTGTGTCCCTCAGACCATCAGTCTTTTGAATTATTCAATTAAAAAATTCACCGGTGTCATCTATGCCTTTGTGAGCATATTTTTTTGGTCATCTTGGCTTATGCAGTTTTTGTGTGTTCCAGATGTAATTGGATGCATTGATGGCACCCATGTCCGCATCCAAGCTCCTGCACACTGTGAAGACGATTATGTCAACAGAAAGCAGTATCATTCTTTGAATGTCCAGGTAAGCATAAAGCAATGAACAATTATATTCTTTTGAAATAGTTGGCATGGGAGAGGTAATGAAAATAATGAAGCTGCTTTATACAGGTCGACAGTCACATATTATTTGATACTGAAAGTTTGCAAAGATGCGTATAGTGGTATGCACTTATTGTAAACTTGTGTATTGAAAATTTTCAGTGATATGCATATATGTTCTTTACCTCTATTTAAACAACGGGTGTTCAATCAAGTCTCCAGCTCGCCATATGTGACCTAGATTTCCTCCAGAATAGTTTTTCTTGAACAATCAGTAGCCCGACGGACTACCCCAAAATCTTGGGTGATCGGCTGTAACTAGATCCACATCTGTTAACTCCCTGTTACTCGGCGATTTGCCCCTTACGACAAACTTTGTCGATTGAAAAAATAAGTTATTTCCTATTGTAGTAGACCATTTCTTTTTCTTAATTTTATTAGATCCAATAATCTTAATATTCTTTCCCTTCCGCAGGTTGTATGCGATGCAGACTTGATGTTCATCAACGCGGTTGCAAGGTAAGGAAGCTTGTTAACCAAAAGCTAATAAATTAATTTTTAAGATGGAAGGTGGCAGATTGGATAAGACGTTCGTCTGGCTATTCATTGAGCATACAAAGCTTGAGTGTAGGGGGTTGATCCTGGGCCTTGCCCTTTCTTCTTAGGTTGACTGGACAATCAAACTGAGCGTAGAGTCCTTCAGAGTGGACTTAAACCAAGTCTGACCTGTGCACTTTGAAAGTTGTAAAGAGTGATGCTAAGCCCGCTGCCTGGTTGTATCCAAATTTGTAGCTTAGTTCTCATGTCCATTCCCACCCATTTAATTCCCCATCCCCCCAAAAAAAAAGAAGTATAAAAAAAATCATGGGTGGTGCTGATCTGTTGCGACACGCTCTCCTGTTGAGAGCAGCCTGGATTTCACTGTGACTATTTCGCTGTGAAAATAAATCATACCTACACAAATTAAAGTACTAATGCTGTCCTATATTCATGCTTCTGTCTACCCAGATGGCCTGGCTCTGTACATGATGCTCGGATTCTGAGAACCAGTGCACTTTTCGATGCATTTGAATCTCCCAACCCACCCCTGGATGGGATCATGTTGGGTGACAGTGCCTACATGCTTCGCACATGGTTGATGACACCATTCCGGAATCCTGAAAGTGCTGATGAAGAAAGATACAACTCTTCACATAAATCCACACGATGTACTGTGGAAAGATCCATCGGCGTGGCAAAGCAACGCTGGCGATGCCTTCGTGTTGGGGTTCTCTTCGAACCAGAGAAGGTGATCCAGATCATCCTGGTTTGCCTGATGTTAGCAAACCGTGCAAGGGCACTCAGACTACCACCTCCACCTCCAAGAGATCCAACAGACAGTGATGATGAAGATGATTCCGAAGGGGATTCTGAAATAGAGCCTGAGGAGGAGGAGGATGGAGGTATTTAACCACACTTTGCATATCCAATTATTAGTTTTAGTCAAAGACATGTCATTACATTCAGACATATGTGGTGTAGAGTGGCACAGTGGTATCGCGTTCGCTTCGCGTCAAGTAAACCCGAGTTTGAACTTGGGTACAGGGTATTT
This sequence comes from Phymorhynchus buccinoides, assembly GCA_017654935.2. Lineage (NCBI taxonomy): Eukaryota > Metazoa > Mollusca > Gastropoda > Neogastropoda > Raphitomidae > Phymorhynchus > Phymorhynchus buccinoides. The sequence goes on from CM065684.1 coordinate 26,599,370, forward strand.
TTCCTCTCGTTCTGCGTTAGGTCTGAACATGGAGGCTTTCGGATGAGATGATAAACCGAGGTCCTGTGTGCCCATGCACTTAGCATACGTTAAACCTAGTGGCAACGAAAAAGTTGTCATTTGGTCAAAAAATTACCCCCCCCCCCCCCCCCCTCCCCCCCCCTCATCAGTGACAAAAATCGCATGCAAAAAAAAATTGGATGACTGAGACGCGCTCTCCAGGTGGGAGCAACCCGAATTTCACAGAGACGCCTCTGTTACTATAAAGTACCTAATAATAATAATAAATATGTAAAAGCAATGAACCAAACAGAGCCTCCCCCGCACACACATCCACACTCACACATGCAAAAACAAAGTTGAAGTGTAATTTTAAGTGTTTCTGTATTGTAGCGCCATACTACGAGAGAAGTTCAAAATGTTCAAACAATACAAAATGTGGGCAATTATTGTGACAAAAGCAACCTGGATAATCTAATAATCCCTCGATGAGCTCCAAAATCTCATGCAATAGTGTCTCATTTATGACATGACTTGTGTGCTCTTCTCTCATGTAAATAAAAAAAGAAAGAAATATAATCTATTTTGAATATGTAAATGCTCGACTGACACAAAAAAGATCAGTCTGGCACTGTTTACAATATTAAATACATAGTAGCCTATCAACCAAACTGCATCAACCAATAGAAGCAAAAAACAACAGCAACAACATTTCATGGCTTCTTGAACTTCTGTTGTTTGAAAAAAAAAAAAATTGACAATCCATTCACATTATGAAAACATACACAAAAGTAACAATACAAAAGCATACAATCCATTCACAGTATGATGGCGTACACAAAATTAGCAATAGAAAAGCAACCAAAAAGTGATCAATGCTTAGAAATTTGATCCCACGACCAGTAACATGGGTGCTCCTGAGAAATTAAAAAAATCCTGCCAGGGGGCGGCCCCGGCGGAGTGCAGGAGCAGCGCACACACACACACACATTTACTGCTCTTTTTGTAACCGCTCTAGACTAGTACAAGTGCTACATTCCTTTGAATACAGCAAATGCTTATATAGGCCCTTTTCATTGTACAAGTTTGTGTGTGTGGAAGAAAATCATTGTTTTTCAAATTCTCATAATCCAGCAATGCCGGTTCTAGGCAATTTAAAAATCCTGCAATTCAGGACATCCTGAAAGAAGGAGCATCCATGCAGTAATGCTTTACTACGAATTTTAAATGCTTTGTGGACATCTAAAGGTAAATAACAACAAGTTCAATACAGGTAGTTGCCCACTTGCTATGTTTATGATTATTCTCCTTTTTGGAATCATGTTTCACACATTCTTGTACATTTTTAGTAAACTATGTAATAAAAGAGCATGTCTGACAGTAATTTGTGAGCTTGTACAACATTAGAATGCAGCATTTATAATGTTTAGTTCATGTGCAGATAACCCTGACCCACAGTGGAATAATGGGCAAGTTCTGACCGAGGGTGCACGGCTAGATGCAGGCAAAAGAAGAAGAAACAGAATCATCAGCAGCAACTTCAGTCGCCGTGGCAGACGCTAAAGTAAGCTACTAAAAAGAATCTTTTACATATGTACTGAACAGCAGACAAGAAAAGAATGTATGACAATCACAATGAACTATGAAGATTTTTTTCAACCTTGTCGCACTTGTGTCATCTGCAAACAAAATATAAAAAGAAGAAAAAAAAACTACCACCAGAAAAATCCCCACATGACCAAAAGAATGTTCACATTGACCTTGCTGAAGTGACCAATAAAATGCCTATTGCCATAAAACGTAAAGCACAAGCACCCCCACCCCCCCTCTCCAAATTACAAGTCTGTACCCTGATTCATTTGTCTCTTAAGCATTTCTATTTCTAGTTGAAGCTTTTCTTTTTTGAAGAGCATTACCTCTATGTCTGCCTTGTTTCTTTCAATGTCTGACTGATTTTTTTCTATGCAGCTCCATAGATACTGGTCGTTTAAGTCTTCATCAAGGCTCAATGTCACTGCTTTTTTGCGTGCAGGCTTGGTGTGACTTGGTGCACTGGTCAGGAGCTGACTGGATGGCCTGGATGATATAGCCGTTGATGGTGCACTCTCAAACCTGTCTTCCAAATGGACAACAGTTCCCGAGTGACATGGAGACGCTGACGGGGCTCTGGATGGTTGAGGTGTGGATGAAGCCATCGGAGTTGAATCTGTAAATTGATAACATCCTCAATAAATGGTCCTTTCAGTAAAACATCTCTGCCATATTTTTGACAACCAGTGTGTATCAAACATGAACTGATAAAATAAGTTTATGGGTTATTCCATCATACATAACTTCAGAAATTTCCAATGTGTTTGTAACAAAATGTTGTTCCAGACTGTTCAATGGTGTAATGATATAGCTTCTTGGTAGAGGAGAACTATAAAAGATAATCATCTGCAAGAAATTGTTCAGAACACATATGATATATATGTGTGTCTTTGTTTGTTCTTGTCACATGCATGCCAGGGCTCCCAGGGACCCCCCATTTGGGGGTCTATGAAGCACTAAAATTCTAAAGGACCCTCTAAAAGAATGTGCAGGGGGTCCCAGGGATGCACTAGAAAAATTCTTTTTAGCATTCGCAATGCCACTGGGACCCTCTATCCTGCCTCTAGGACCCTCTATACTGTAAATGAATGAGTCCCTGGGACCCCTTCATTTGCAGGACGATTGGGAGCCCTGCATACACTATTTATTTGTTGTCGAAAACTGCATTACATTACTTATCACCAGCCTTATTTATCACCAGATACAAAGTATAGATCTTATAGAGGGAACTTTTTTTTTCAGGGAATATAACAATTTTAAATTTCCATTAAAGCCTTTGTGTGCTTGTATATTTCAAAGAGTTAGCATATCAATGTTTGCTGACTTATGGCGCAAACATCTCTGCCACTAATGTACACACACTTAAACCCACACTCTGACTTACCTTTGTAGTCCTCACTAATGTACACCCCTGCAGCATCCTTCCCTTCAGCGGCGTACCAAATATAGGTCCCATCCTCAGCAGTTGACATTTCCAAAATCACATTGTTTGTTGAACCTGCCAATAGAAACACATCAATTTTAAAGACCCAGTGACGCGCCACGATTAAAGTCCCTTGGTGTTTTTTTCTGGGTTGCTGTGACCCACATACAAATTTCCCCATATTCAAATTGAGGCTGCTCTTTAAACTGATGTGTCGGCTTTCAAATTTGGGGCCATTTATATGGGAGTCAGACTTTGTCAAAACAAGATTTATTAAGATAGAGAACACGTGAAACTCGTGATTTTGAATTTGACACATGATCGGGGGATCTTTAAGATGTGAAGAAATCAAAAGGCAAACACAACAATAGTATTATTAAGAAAAGCTATGCCTGTGGAATAGAAGTGTGTATGTGTATTACTATTAGGTCAAGTCAAGTGTGTCTGTGCATTCATATGTGTGTCCTCAAGCAAGAGTCCTTAGCTTTCGACAGGAATGTTTAGCCAAATGTTCAGCAGCGCTATTGGAACATGCAGATGCACACAGAAAATATGTATAAATAACCACATATGGTTATCATCATCAATCATCATCATCATTGGAGGATTGCAGCTGGACAAGTAGCATATTTGGTGTTGATTTATTTAAGGGAAATGTACTAGCAAAGGAAATAAACATTTCTTATGCTTGGCTACCTGGGTACACTTGCCCCACTTATGTTGAATCACAACATGATCAGTTAAGAGTCAAGTATAATATTCATGCTAATGTGAATGATAATGTAGATGTTGTAATGATTACTATCCTAGGCAATTAATCAAGAGGTTAAATAGTTGAGCTAGATAAATTTCTTGTATATACATTCAAGCTAAGAGACGTTTCATTCATGATGGTAACGGATGAAAGTATATTTAAGTGTTTTCCTTTGCTGTGTTAACCCTTTCGCCACCAACCATTTTTCAGCCCACAAAATATCATTAAACTTACCCGAGTCACAGAGAAAAAAAAAAATCTGCCATATTGCAAATTCCTCTGTGACATGTATAACAGTAGGCCTATCCTTACCTCCCCTCCCAAAAATTAAAAGAAAAAAATAGGGGTTAAAAAAATAGGGTCTTTTGGATAACAGGTAATTGATTTGATGCTTTTTAGTAGTGACATGGGGTTTTGTTAACAACCATTGTGGTGCAAAACAATGCGACATTGGCGATGAAAGGGTTAAGGCTACTGTGGCTATTAGTATGATGGTAGATGTTTTTGAAACTGCTTTTTGCGGGCTTTATTCTCATTCATAATTTTGTGATGTGTTCTTGTGTCATGTGTATGGTTTGAATTGATTTTGTTGCTTTGTTTGTACAAGTATTAATGTACATATGTTTGTTTACCCCCATGAAAAGGTGCTGTAGGCCTAATTCAATAAGATTCCGACTTCTGACTATGTTCGAATCAAACTCAGGCAAAGCAAGTGCACAACCAGTTTTTTTCTAAATATGTGTACAATGGAAGCTATCATATCAAAAGCCAGGCTAAAGTGGGGTTTACAAGATATAACTCAAAAAATTTAATTTAATTTAAAAAAAGTAAACAGTAGATTCATATTTTTGGGAAACGTGCAACATAAAATGAAGAAGTAATATAAGACCTTAGCAGGGCAAATCAAACCCGCTATTTACTGCCACATTCTCCTTTCCCCTCCATCCTCCTACCTATAAGGTCATATCAAGTGTCCTCGTTTTTTCCTTTCTCTCCCCTCTGTTTCTCCAAAACCCACCCCCACCTATCCTCATTCCCCAACTGTCTTCCCCGAGTTTCAAATCTTAAGGCAAATCCTAAGAACATGATAAGGTAAAAACATTCTTCGGTTTCAATGCTTTGTAAAGTTACGTTTTGTCCATTGCACCTTCTGTGAAGACCTCGATCGGTTGTTCTTGTGACTGGGATGGCATGGCCAACATATCCCCGTCAGCAGCAAAGACACTGCAACACCCAATGTTTTTTGTTTTTCATTTCACACAGTCATGTAAATGAAAAATGTATACATGTATTTTCACAATGAAAAAATCTGTTCTATGATTAATAAACTGGTTAACTATATTTTAATCAGGGCAAAAAGTTGTGTCTTGATTTTTATTGGAAGAAGAGATTCCTTTTCATTATCCTTTTTTGTAATAAAAAAATGACTGCTGCAGGAAAAAGAAAAAAACAAAATTGATTGATTTTAAAAGTTCAAGAAAGGTACTACTAAAAACTGTTTTTTGACAGCTTATGAACTGCTTTTATTTTTTGCTGATTTTAAAAATATTAGCTTGTTTTTTTCAGTTTTACATGGGCATTCATTCTATTTATTTTAAAATGGCTTTTATATAAATTTGCTTTTTCAAGTTCAAACTAAAGTGTTGCCAAAGTGGTAACTATAGATTTTGAGTTTCAACATTTCATTTTGAAAAAATGAAAAGGAACAGCAAGTTATTCATCCAGAGATGTATCTGTGGCAAAACGTACCAACTCCTGTGTGTTTCTTTTCTCTCCCCAACCACATCCAGGATTTCATCTGTGTATTTGTCATCCTTTATTGGAGGGCCTCCACCAGTGCCGTTGGCATGTCTCTTCTGCTTTCCAAGCACAGCTTCCATGTCACCCCACCTTTTGAGACAAACATTCCATTCATTAATAAATAAAAGGCAGGAACCCCCCCCCCCCATTTGCTGGCAATCCAGCCCCCCTGGCTACAATACATTCCTACGCCACTGTGTGTATGTGTGTTTATGTATGCAAGTGTTTGTGTGTGTGCATGTGCATGTACCTGAGTATATTGTGCTTGTGTGCGATGGGGAAGGGTTGTGGATTTTCTCATTTTATTTATTTTGCTTACTCTTATTCATCGTTTTGTTTCTTGTTTTATGTTTGCTTTTGTGGTTGTGTTCTCATGTTTTCTCCATGAGGGAAACAGTGTAAAAAAAAATAAAAAATTACAATTGCTTATGTTTACCCTCAGTAAAAAAAGAATTGAATTTTGAGTTTTGTGTGGGAATCTTTTTCCCCCTCTCTCGTCTTCTTCTTACATCTCTCTCTGTATCTCTGTATAGACTCTCCTCTCTCTCTCTCTCTCGTCTCTCTCTCCTCGTCCTCTCTCTCTCTTTGCCCATCTCTCTCTCTCTCGCTCTCTCTCTCTCTCTCTCAACTCTCTACATCTCGGTCTCCTTAAAAACAAAGCTCTCTCCTTCTCATGTATTGGCTTTTTACTTCTATTATTATTAACCGTCATTTAAAATAATAAAGGTTAAATTGCCCCTTTATGCGGCCAATATTTTTTTTTCTACATGCCAAATTGGTGACATGGTTTGAAAATTTTTTGGATGGGGGGGGGTGGGGGGGGAACACTTTAAAATTAAAACAACAAAACTGGCCTCCCCGGGGGGGAAACCCCAAATTTTACTAATAAAAACCCTTGAGTTGGGCAGTTGCTGTTATTTCAGAATGATTTGGATACTAAACCATTAAAGTTGGAAACACCAAAAATAATAATACTTTTCAAAAAACTCCCCAGGACCAATCTTCCCAATTTTTCAGGAAATACTCCCATGATTTTGGGGATTAAATCCATCAAAAACACTTTTGGCACCATACCACAAACCACAATAAATCAAACAATATTTCCAACTGATTAATTGGAACCGGGGGGGGACGGTTTAAATAGTCCCGTAAGGGGCTAGGCCTAGACTGATTTGATGGGGGTCTGGGTCCCCCATGTCCCTATCTGTCCCTATCTACCCTTACCTTTACCTATGTTTAATTTCCATTAATACCAAATGAATAGGGCCATTCAAAATTTGCCTTCCTGCTTATTTTCTTCTTCTTTTCTTTTCCATGGGGATGTTTATAGCCTTGCCCCCACCCCCCAAAGTCTTCATTTAGACTTGGCCAACTGGGGGGCGCACCCCAGGGATTGGCATGCTATGTGAGTTTGTTGTTCAATCACCAATCCCACCGGCCCCAACACACCATGGCGGGCCTACTTCCTTTACCGGATTAGTTGGAATGGGCTTTTAAAACGTGTGAGCAAAGATCCTTTGTTGCATTTGTTGCCGTTCGCCCAAACAGGGTGGGGACCTTGGGTGTTTTAAGTTTCATGTTCCAAAAGGGGGACTTTTCCCCCCCCCCAACTGGGAACGTTCAGGGTTACCCCCAAATTTTTAAACAAAACCTGGGGGGCGGGAGTTATGGAAATAATTGAGTTAAAAAGTGTCTTTCCCAAGGGTGGGGGGGGTGACAACCCACCCACTGCGACCCCAGCTGGATTTCTAACCCCACCACCACTTCCGCAAAAAAACCTGACGGACTAGGAGCCAAGCGGGGGGGGGACTCTACCAACTGGCCTTTACAAGCGGGCTTCCCTTTTTCAATCACTATCCCATCTCTTGGCTCCCAATCGCCCCGCAAAACAAGGTCCCAGGGACACCTTCACTTGCAATATAGAGCCTTAGAGGGTCGTACTCCTAGAGGCGGGATAGAGGGTCCCAGTGGCATTGCGAATGCTAAAAAGAATTTTTCTAGTGCATCCCTGGGACCCCCTGCACATTCTTTTAGAGGGTCCTTTAGAATTTTAATGCTAAATGTAATGCTTCATATTAACTAAAATCATAGACCCCCAAATGCCAAATGGGGGTCCCTGGGAGCCCAGCATTATGCAATCGAAATATTGATTCACGTGTTAAAAATGTGTATAAGTAAATCGGAAACCGATCACAAGAACTTCATTCTAATCATATAAAGAATGTGGTTTTTTCATAACTTACCTCTTCTTCACACTCTCAGCGGTACGACCGCAACCTCCAACAGCATTCACTGCGTCCGCAACCTCCTGCCATGCCACCCTCTTCTTCTTACAGACGTCTGCAACTTTTGAAGACGCCTTCAAAATACTGATGCGTGGTTTCACCGCAGCAATCAAAGTGTCATTTTCCTTGTCTGAAAAATTGTTACTTCTTTGCCGTTTTGCCTTGGGTTCCATGGTTATGATGGTACTTAATTTACTACGAGTGATCACGAAGCAGACGCTGCCTGAGAGTGAGTTCCCTTTGTTCTTTGAACATGCGCACTGAACGGATTCCCCATTGACAAAAATAGAACACGTTAGTAGGTCAGTCTAGTTCAAAACTAGCTAGTAGCATTCAAATCCGCATTCATGCTTTGAAGACTAAAATTAGTTTCAAACTTGCCCAGTAGTCTACTAAGCAGTTGTCAACTTGGACAAGTTGCATAATAGTTTAGTAAGCTCATATGCATAGAACTACATGTAGAATAGTGAGCTAGACATGAAAATTAAATTAGTTTCACAAAAAGAACTTGCCAAGTGGCTACTAAGCAGTTGTTTTTCCAATACTTGAGCAAGTTTGTATTTAAGTAGTTTTACGGTCAGCGAGACATTTATGCAAATTGAGCGAAAAAAACAACAGAGGAATTTAGTTGAGCTGAGGACATTGTAAGAATAGTGAGAGAGAACATGTAGATTAGTTTGGAGAGACAAGTAGACCAGTTAGGAATTAGTGAAGGGCGAGGGAGACATAGTGAGGGGGACACGTAAGAGTAGTGAGCGGACACCAGTAGAATTGTGAGAGAGATAAGTTTGAAGGGGCAGAATTGTGAGCGATACATGTAGAATAGTGAGCGAGACATGTTGAATAGCGGAGCGAGCCCAGTAGGGGGAAGATAGTTGAGGCGAGGGTAGGGGGGGACAAGGTAGGAATAGTGAGCGGGAGCGAGGACAAGTTTTACGATAGAATAGTGAGCGGGGGGGGGGGGGGGGGGACAAGGTAGAATTGTAGTGGAGGAGAGACCAGTTAGAATTAAGTGAGGCGACACCCAGTTAAGATAAGAATAGTGAGCGAGGAACATGTAGGAAAATAGTTGAGCGAAGAACCATGTTAGAATTAGTGTTGAGCGGGGGAGGGGGACATGGTAGAAATTAGGTGAGCTGAGAACCAGAGGGAAATAGTGAGCGAGGACAAGTAGGAATATTTGAGCGATTGGTAAAAAAAGCTAGAATAGTGAGCCCCTCCCCCGGAGACAAGTTAGGATATGTTTTTTTTTTTTTTCTGCGAGACAAGCTAGAATAGTGTGAAGCGAGGACAAAGTAGGGAATAGGTGAGGGCGAGGGGGTGGGGGGGGACATGGTTAGGAAATTAGTGTGTGGGAGGAAAAACAAGGTTAAGGAATAGTTGAAGCGAGGGTAACCAAGGTAGAAATAGTAGTCGGAGACAAGTAAGGAAAATAGTGAGCCGAGAACCAGTAGAATAGTGAGGGCGAGACCAGGTAAGAATAAAGTGAGCGGAGTCAAGTAAGAATAGTGAGAGGGAGAAAAGGAAAGAATAGTGAAAGGCGAGGGGGGACAAAGTATGAAATAGTGTGAGCGAATGTAGAATAGTGAGCGGGAAAATTAGTTGGGAGAGAAGTGAAGCGAGAAGGGAGGGGGATAGTGGAGCGGAGGGGGGACAAGTAAGAATAGTGAGGCGGCGGGGGGGGGGGACATGTGTTAGAATCGTGAGCGCAGGGACCAATTAGTAATAGTGGAGTAGATATCAGTAGCGCTAGGAGCGAGACAAGAGGGCGACCGTAAGAATAGGTGGAGCTAGACATGTAGGGTACAAGGTTAGAATATTGAATCGGAGGACAAAGTAGAATTTAGGTGCGAGCGAGGTGGAGTAGGGAGTAGTGACATGTAGGGTAGTGGGGGGGTACCAGTAGAAATAGTGAGCGAGACAAGATACCCCCAACATAGCTAATAGTGAGCTAGACAAGTAGAATAGTGATCGAGACATCTAGAATAGTGAGCGAGACAAGTAGAATAGTGAGCGAGACAAGTAGAATCGTGAGCGAGACATGTAGAATAGTGAGCGACACAAGTACAATAGTGAGCGAGACAAGTACAATAGTGATCGAGACAAGTAGAATAGTGAGCGAGACCCGTAGATATTGAGCGAGACAAGTATAAATAGTGAGAGAGTCAAGTAGATAGTGAGTCCGCGAAAAGTAGAATAGTGGAAGCGAGACCAAGTAGAATAGTGAGCGAGAAAAGTAGAATATTATGCGAGACCCATTAGAATAGTGA
>CM065684.1:26609991-26644991 GCA_017654935.2 Phymorhynchus buccinoides
CGAGACCAGTAGAATAGTGAGCGAGACAAGTAGAATAGTGAGCGAGACAAGTAGAATAGTGAGCGAGACAAGTAGAATAGTGAGCGAGACAAGTAGAATAGTGAGCGAGACAAGTAGAATAGTGAGCGAGACAAGTAGAATAGTGAGCGAGACAAGTAGAATAGTGAGCGAGACAAGTAGAATAGTGAGCGAGACAAGTAGAATAGTGAGCGAGACAAGTAGAATAGTGAGCGAGACAAGTAGAATAGTGAGCGAGACAAGTAGAATAGTGAGCGAGACAAGTAGAATAGTGAGCGAGACAAGTAGAATAGTGAGCGAGACAAGTAGAATAGTGAGCGAGACAAGTAGAATAGTGAGCGAGACAAGTAGAATAGTGAGCGAGACAAGTAGAATAGTGAGCGAGACAAGTAGAATAGTGAGCGAGACAAGTAGAAGTAGAATAGTGAGCGAGACAAGTAGAATAGTGAGCGAGACAAGTAGAATAGTGAGCGAGACAAGTAGAATAGTGAGCGAGACAAGTAGAATAGTGAGCGAGACAAGTAGAATAGTGAGCGAGACAAGTAGAATAGTGAGCGAGAGTAGAATAGTGAGCGAGTAGAATAGTGAGCGAGACAAGTAGAATAGTGAGCGAGACAAGTAGAATAGTGAGCGAGACAAGTAGAATAGTGAGCGAGACAAGTAGAATAGTGAGCGAGACAAGTAGAATAGTGAGCGAGACAAGTAGAATAGTGAGCGAGACAAGTAGAATAGTGAGCGAGACAAGTAGAATAGTGAGCGAGACAAGTAGAATAGTGAGCGAGACAAGTAGAATAGTGAGCGAGACAAGTAGAATAGTGAGCGAGACAAGTAGAATAGTGAGCGAGACAAGTAGAATAGTGAGCGAGACAAGTAGAATAGTGAGCGAGACAAGTAGAATAGTGAGCGATAGTAGAATAGTGAGCGAGACAAGTAGAATAGTGAGCGAGACAAGTAGAATAGTGAGCGAGACAAGTAGAATAGTGAGCGAGACAAGTAGAATAGTGAGCGAGACAAGTAGAATAGTGAGCGAGACAAGTAGAATAGTGAGCGAGACAAGTAGAATAGTGAGCGAGACAAGTAGAATAGTGAGCGAGACAAGTAGAATAGTGAGCGAGACAAGTAGAATAGTGAGAGAGTAGACAAGTAGAATAGTGAGCGAGACAAGTAGAATAGTGAGCGAGACAAGTAGAATAGTGAGCGAGACAAGTAGAATAGTGAGCGAGACAAGTAGAATAGTGAGCGAGACAAGTAGAATAGTGAGCGAGACAAGTAGAATAGTGAGCGAGACAAGTAGAATAGTGAGCGAGACAAGTAGAATAGTGAGCGAGACAAGTAGAATAGTGAGCGAGACAAGTAGAATAGTGAGCGAGACAAGTAGAATAGTGAGCGAGACAAGTAGAATAGTGAGCGAGACAAGTAGAATAGTGAGCGAGACAAGTAGAATAGTGAGCGAGACAAGTAGAATAGTGAGCGAGACAAGTAGAATAGTGAGCGAGACAAGTAGAATAGTGAGCGAGACAAGTAGAATAGTGAGCGAGACAAGTAGAATAGTGAGCGAGACAAGTAGAATAGTGAGCGAGACAAGTAGAATAGTGAGCGAGACAAGTAGAATAGTGAGCGAGACAAGTAGAATAGTGAGCGAGACAAGTAGAATAGTGAGCGAGACAAGTAGAATAGTGAGCGAGACAAGTAGAATAGTGAGCGAGACAAGTAGAATAGTGAGCGAGACAAGTAGAATAGTGAGCGAGACAAGTAGAATAGTGAGCGAGACAAGTAGAATAGTGAGCGAGACAAGTAGAATAGTGAGCGAGACAAGTAGAATAGTGAGCGAGACAAGTAGAATAGTGAGCGAGACAAGTAGAATAGTGAGCGAGACAAGTAGAATAGTGAGCGAGACAAGTAGAATAGTGAGCGAGACAAGTAGAATAGTGAGCGAGACAAGTAGAATAGTGAGCGAGACAAGTAGAATAGTGAGCGAGACAAGTAGAATAGTGAGCGAGACAAGTAGAATAGTGAGCGAGACAAGTAGAATAGTGAGCGAGACAAGTAGAATAGTGAGCGAGACAAGTAGAATAGTGAGCGAGACAAGTAGAATAGTGAGCGAGACAAGTAGAATAGTGAGCGAGACAAGTAGAATAGTGAGCGAGACAAGTAGAATAGTGAGCGAGACAAGTAGAATAGTGAGCGAGACAAGTAGAATAGTGAGCGAGACAAGTAGAATAGTGAGCGAGACAAGTAGAATAGTGAGCGAGACAAGTAGAATAGTGAGCGAGACAAGTAGAATAGTGAGCGAGACAAGTAGAATAGTGAGCGAGACAAGTAGAATAGTGAGCGAGACAAGTAGAATAGTGAGCGAGACAAGTAGAATAGTGAGCGAGACAAGTAGAATAGTGAGCGAGACAAGTAGAATAGTGAGCGAGACAAGTAGAATAGTGAGCGAGACAAGTAGAATAGTGAGCGAGACAAGTAGAATAGTGAGCGAGACAAGTAGAATAGTGAGCGAGAAGTAGTGAGCGAGACAAGTAGAATAGTGAGCGAGACAAGTAGAATAGTGAGCGAGACAAGTAGAATAGTGAGCGAGACAAGTAGAATAGTGAGCGAGACAAGTAGAATAGTGAGCGAGACAAGTAGAATAGTGAGCGAGACAAGTAGAATAGTGAGCGAGACAAGTAGAATAGTGAGACAAGTAGAGAGCGAGAAGTAGAATAGTGAGCGAGACAAGTAGAATAGTGAGCGAGACAAGTAGAATAGTGAGCGAGACAAGTAGAATAGTGAGCGAGACAAGTAGAATAGTGAGCGAGACAAGTAGAATAGTGAGCGAGACAAGTAGAATAGTGAGCGAGACAAGTAGAATAGTGAGCGAGACAAGTAGAATAGTGAGCGAGACAAGTAGAATAGTGAGCGAGACAAGTAGAATAGTGAGCGAGACAAGTAGAATAGTGAGCGAGACAAGTAGAATAGTGAGCGAGACAAGTAGAATAGTGAGCGAGACAAGTAGAATAGTGAGCGAGACAAGTAGAATAGTGAGCGAGACAAGTAGAATAGTGAGCGAGACAAGTAGAATAGTGAGCGAGACAAGTAGAATAGTGAGCGAGACAAGTAGAATAGTGAGCGAGACAAGTAGAATAGTGAGCGAGACAAGTAGAATAGTGAGCGAGACAAGTAGAATAGTGAGCGAGACAAGTAGAATAGTGAGCGTGAGACAAGTAGAATAGTGAGCGAGACAAGTAGAATAGTGAGCGAGACAAGTAGAATAGTGAGCGAGACAAGTAGAATAGTGAGCGAGACAAGTAGAATAGTGAGCGAGACAAGTAGAATAGTGAGCGAGACAAGTAGAATAGTGAGCGAGACAAGTAGAATAGTGAGCGAGACAAGTAGAATAGTGAGCGAGACAAGTAGAATAGTGAGCGAGACAAGTAGAATAGTGAGCGAGACAAGTAGAATAGTGAGCGAGACAAGTAGAATAGTGAGCGAGACAAGTAGAATAGTGAGCGAGACAAGTAGAATAGTGAGCGAGACAAGTAGAATAGTGAGCGAGACAAGTAGAATAGTGAGCGAGACAAGTAGAATAGTGAGCGAGACAAGTAGAATAGTGAGCGAGACAAGTAGAATAGTGAGCGAGACAAGTAGAATAGTGAGCGAGACAAGTAGAATAGTGAGCGAGACAAGTAGAATAGTGAGCGAGACAAGTAGAATAGTGAGCGAGACAAGTAGAATAGTGAGCGAGACAAGTAGAATAGTGAGCGAGACAAGTAGAATAGTGAGCGAGACAAGTAGAATAGTGAGCGAGACAAGTAGAATAGTGAGCGAGACAAGTAGAATAGTGAGCGAGACAAGTAGAATAGTGAGCGAGACAAGTAGAATAGTGAGCGAGACAAGTAGAATAGTGAGCGAGACAAGTAGAATAGTGAGCGAGACAAGTAGAATAGTGAGCGAGACAAGTAGAATAGTGAGCGAGACAAGTAGAATAGTGAGCGAGAGAGTAGTAGAATAGTGAGCGAGACAAGTAGAATAGTGAGCGAGACAAGTAGAATAGTGAGCGAGACAAGTAGAATAGTGAGCGAGACAAGTAGAATAGTGAGCGAGACAAGTAGAATAGTGAGCGAGACAAGTAGAATAGTGAGTGAGCGAGACAAGTAGAATAGTGAGCGAGACAAGTAGAAAGTAGAATAGTGAGCGAGACAAGTAGAATAGTGAGCGAGACAAGTAGAATAGTGAGCGAGACAAGTAGAATAGTGAGCGAGACAAGTAGAATAGTGAGCGAGACAAGTAGAATAGTGAGCGAGACAAGTAGAATAGTGAGCGAGACAAGTAGAATAGTGAGCGAGACAAGTAGAATAGTGAGCGAGACAAGTAGAATAGTGAGCGAGACAAGTAGAATAGTGAGCGAGACAAGTAGAATAGTGAGCGAGACAAGTAGAATAGTGAGCGAGACAAGTAGAATAGTGAGCGAGACAAGTAGAATAGTGAGCGAGAAGTAGAATAGTGAGCGAGACAAGTAGAATAGTGAGCGAGACAAGTAGAATAGTGAGCGAGACAAGTAGAATAGTGAGCGAGACAAGTAGAATAGTGAGCGAGAGAAAGTAGAATAGTGAGCGAGACAAGTAGAATAGTGAGCGAGACAAGTAGAATAGTGAGCGAGCGAGACAGTAGAATAGTGAGCGAGACAAGTAGAATAGTGAGCGAGACAAGTAGAATAGTGAGCGAGACAAGTAGAATAGTGAGCGAGACAAGTAGAATAGTGAGCGAGACAAGTAGAATAGTGAGCGAGACAAGTAGAATAGTGAGCGAGACAAGTAGAATAGTGAGCGAGACAAGTAGAATAGTGAGCGAGACAAGTAGAATAGTGAGCGAGACAAGTAGAATAGTGAGCGAGACAAGTAGAATAGTGAGCGAGACAAGTAGAATAGTGAGCGAGACAAGTAGAATAGTGAGCGAGACAAGTAGAATAGTGAGCGAGACAAGTAGAATAGTGAGCGAGACAAGTAGAATAGTGAGCGAGACAAGTAGAATAGTGAGCGAGACAAGTAGAATAGTGAGCGAGACAAGTAGAATAGTGAGCGAGACAAGTAGAATAGTGAGCGAGACAAGTAGAATAGTGAGCGAGACAGTAGAATAGACAAGTAGAATAGTGAGCGAGACAAGTAGAATAGTAGTGAGCAAGTAGAATAGTGAGCGAGACAAGTAGAATAGTGAGCGAGACAAGTAGAATAGTAGACAAGTAGAATAGTGAGACAAGTAGAATAGTGAGCGAGACAAGTAGAATAGTGAGCGAGACAAGTAGAATAGTGAGCGAGACAAGTAGAATAGTGAGCGAGACAAGTAGAATAGTGAGCGAGACAAGTAGAATAGTGAGCGAGAGACATAGTAGAATAGTGAGCGAGACAAGTAGAATATAGTGAGCGAGACGAGAAGTAGAATAGTGAGACGTAGAATAGTGAGCGAGACAAGTAGAATAGTGAGCGTAGACAAGTAGAATAGTGAGTGAGACAAGTAGAATAGTGAGCGAGACAAGTAGAATAGTGAGCGAGACAAGTAGAATAGTGAGCGAGACAAGTAGTAGACAAGTAGAATAGTGAGCGAGACAAGTAGAATAGTGAGCGAGACAAGTAGAATAGTGAGCGAGACAAGTAGAATAGTGAGCGAGACAAGTAGAATAGTGAGCGAGACAAGTAGACAAGTAGAATAGTGAGCGAGACAAGTAGAATAGTGAGCGAGACAAGTAGAATAGTGAGCGAGACAAGTAGAATAGTGAGCGAGAGACATAGTGAGCGAGAGTAGAATAGTGAGCGAGACAAGTAGAATAGTGAGCGAGACAAGTAGAATAGTGAGCGAGACAAGTAGAATAGTGAGAGAGACATAGTAGAATAGTGAGCGAGACAAGTAGAATAGTGAGCGAGACAAGTAGAATAGTGAGCGAGACAAGTAGAATAGTGAGCGAGACAAGTAGAATAGTGAGCGAGACAAGTAGAATAGTGAGCGAGACAAGTAGAATAGTGAGCGAGACAAGTAGAATAGTGAGCGAGACAAGTAGAATAGTGAGCGAGACAAGTAGAATAGTGAGCGAGACAAGTAGAATAGTGAGCGAGACAAGTAGAATAGTGAGCGAGACAAGTAGAATAGTGAGCGAGACAAGTAGAATAGTGAGCGAGACAAGTAGAATAGTGAGCGAGACAAGTAGAATAGTGAGCGAGACAAGTAGAATAGTGAGCGAGACAAGTAGAATAGTGAGCGAGACAAGTAGAATAGTGAGCGAGACAAGTAGAATAGTGAGCGAGACAAGTAGAATAGTGAGCAAGTAGAATAGTCCGACAAGTAGAATAGTGAGACAAGTAGAATAGTGAGCGAGACAAGTAGTGTGAGCGAGACAAGTAGAATAGTGAGACAAGAGAATAGAGAAGTAGAATAGTGAGCGAGACAAGTAGAATAGTGAGCGAGACAAGTAGAATAGTGAGCGAGACAAGTAGAATAGTGAGCGAGACAAGTAGAATAGTGAGCAGTAGAGACAAGTAGACAAGTAGAATAGTGAGCGAGACAAGTAGAATAGTGAGCGAGACAGTAGAATAGTGAATAGAGACAAGTAGAGACGAGAAGTAGAATAGTGAGCGAGACAAGTAGAATAGTGAGCGAGACAAGTAGAATAGTGAGCGAGACGAGACAAGTAGAATAGTGAGCGAGAAAGTAGAATAGTGAGCGAGACAAGTAGAATAGTGAGCGAGACAAGTAGAATAGTGAGCGAGACAAGTAGAATAGTGAGCGAGACAAGTAGAATAGTGAGCGAGACAGTAGTAGAATAGTGAGCGAGACAAGTAGAATAGTGAGCGAGACAAGTAGAATAGTGAGCGAGACAAGTAGAATAGTGAGCGAGACAAGTAGAATAGTGAGCGAGTAGAATAGTGAGCGAGACAAGTAGAATAGTGAGCGAGACAAGTAGAATAGTGAGCGAGACAAGTAGAATAGTGAGCGAGACAAGTAGAATAGTGAGCGAGACAAGTAAATAGTGAGCGAGACAAGTAGAATAGTGAGCGAGACAAGTAGAATAGTGAGCGAGACAAGTAGAATAGTGAGCGAGACAAGTAGAATAGTGAGTGAGCAAGTAGAATAGAGACAAGTAGAATAGTGAGAGTAGAATAGTGAGCGAGACAAGTAGAATAGTGAGCGAGACAAGAGACAAGTAGAATAGTGAGCGAGACAAGTAGAATAGTGAGCGAGACAAGTAGAATAGTGAGCGAGACAAGTAGAATAGTGAGCGAGACAAGTAGAATAGTGAGCGAGACAAGTAGAATAGTGAGCGAGACAAGTAGAATAGTGAGCGAGACAAGTAGAATAGTGAGCGAGACAAGTAGAATAGTGAGCGAGACAAGTAGAATAGTGAGCGAGACAAGTAGAATAGTGAGCGAGACAAGTAGAATAGTGAGCGAGACAAGTAGAATAGTGAGCAAGTAGAATAGTGAGCGAGACAAGTAGAATAGTGAGCGAGACAAGTAGAATAGTGAGCGAGACAAGTAGAATAGTGAGCGAGACAAGTAGAATAGTGAGCGAGACAAGTAGAATAGTGAGCGAGACGAGAGTGAGCGAGACAAGTAGAATAGTGAGCGAGACAAGTAGAATAGTGAGCGAGACAAGTAGAATAGTGAGCGAGTAGAATAGTGAGCGAGACAAGTAGAATAGTGAGCGAGACAAGTAGAATAGTGAGCGAGACAAGTAGAATAGTGAGCGAGACAAGTAGAATAGTGAGCGAGACAAGTAGAATAGTGAGCGAGAGTAGAATAGTAGAATGAGCGAGACAAGTAGTGAATAGTGAGCGAGACAAGTAGATAGTGAGCGACAAGTAGAATAGTGAGCGAGACAAGTAGAATAGTGAGCGAGACAAGTAGAATAGTGAGTGAGACAAGTAGAATAGTGAGCGAGTAGAATAGTAGTAGAATAGTGAGACAAGTAGAGACGAGACAGTAGAATAGTGAGCGAGACAAGTAGAATAGTGAGCGAGACAAGTAGAATAGTGAGCGAGAAGTGAGCGAGACAAGTAGTGAGCGAGACAAGTAGAATAGTGAGCGAGACAAGTAGTAGAGATAGTGAGCGAGTAGAATAGTGAGTAGAAGTAGAATAGTGAGCGAGACGAGTAGAATAGTGAGCGAGTAGAAGAGTAGTGAGCGAGACAAGCGAGCGAGACAAGTAGAATAGTGAGCGAATAGTAGAGCGAGAGCGAGACAAGTAGAATAGTAGAATAGTGAGCGAGAGAATAGTGAGCGAGACAAGTAGAATAGTGAGCGAGACAAGTAGAATAGTGAGCGAGACAAGTAGAATAGTGAGCGAGACAAGTAGAATAGTGAGCGAGACAAGTAGAATAGTGAGAATAGTGAGCGAGACAAGTAGAATAGTAAGTAGAATAGTAGAATAGAGCGAGACAAGTAGAATAGTGAGTGAGCGAGACGAGACAAGTAGAATAGTGAGACAAGTAGAATAGTGAGCGAGACAAGTAGAATAGTGAGCGAGACAAGTAGAATAGTGAGCGAGACAAGTAGAATAGTGAGCGAGACAAGTAGAATAGTGAGCGAGACAAGTAGAAGTGAGCGACAAGTAGAATAGTGAGCGAGACAAGTAGAATAGTGAGCGAGACAAGTAGAATAGTGAGCGAGACAAGTAGAATAGTGAGCGAGACAAGTAGAATAGTGAGCGAGACAGTAGTAGAATAGTGAGCGAGACAAGTAGAATAGTGAGCGAGACAAGTAGAATAGTGAGCGAGAGAATAGTGAGCGAGAATAGTGAGCGAGACAAGTAGAATAGTGAGCGAGACAAGTAGAATAGTGAGCGAGACAAGTAGAATAGTGAGCGAGACAAGTAGAATAGTGAGCGAGACAAGTAGAATAGTGAGCGAGACAAGTAGAATAGTGAGCGAGACAAGTAGAATAGTGAGCGAGACAAGTAGAATAGTGAGCGAGACAAGTAGAATAGTGAGCGAGACAAGTAGAATAGTGAGCGAGACGAGTAGAATAGTGAGCGAGACAAGTAGAATAGTGAGCGAGACAAGTAGAATAGTGAGCGAGACAAGTAGAATAGTGAGCGAGACAAGTAGAATAGTGAGCGAGACAAGTAGAATAGTGAGCGAGACAAGTAGAATAGTGAGCGAGACAAGTAGAATAGTGAGCGAGACAAGTAGAATAGTGAGCGAGACAAGTAGAATAGTGAGCGAGACAAGTAGAATAGTGAGCGAGACATAGTGAGCGAACAAGTAGTGAGAATAGAGACAAGTAGAATAGTGAGCGAGACAAGTAGAATAGTGAGCGAGACAAGTAGAATAGTGAGCGAGACAAGTAGAATAGTGAGCGAGACAAGTAGAATAGTGAGCGAGACAAGTAGAATAGTGATAGTGAGAATAGACAAGTAGAATAGTGAGCGAGACAAGTAGAATAGTGAGCGAGACAAGTAGAATAGTGAGCGAGACAAGTAGAATAGTGAGCGAGACAAGTAGAAATAGTGAGCGAGACAAGTAGAATAGTGAGACAAGTAGAAGTAGTGAGCGAGACAAGTAGAATAGTGCGAGTAGAATAGTGAGCGAGACAAGTAGAATATAGTGAGCGAGACAAGTAGAATAGTGAGCGAGACAAGTAGAATAGTGAGCGAGACAAGTAGAATAGTGAGAGCGAGAATAGTGAGCGAGTAGAATAGTGAGCGAGACAAGTAGAAGTAGAATAGTGAGACAAGTAGAATAGTGAGCGAGACAAGTAGAATAGTGAGCGAGACAAGTAGAATAGTGAGCGAGACACAGTAGAATAGTGAGCGAGACAAGTAGAATAGTGAGCGAGACAAGTAGAATAGTGAGCGAGAAGTAGAATAGTGAGCGAGACAAGTAGTGAGCGAGACAAGTAGAATAGTGAGCGAGACAAGTAGAATAGTGAGACAAGTAGAATAGTGAGCGAGACAAGTAGAATAGTGAGCGAGACAAGTAGAATAGTGAGCGAGACAAGTAGAATAGTGAGCGAGACAAGTAGAATAGTGACACAAGTAGAATAGTGAGCGAGAGTAGAATAGTGAGACAAGTAGAATGAGCGAGACAAGTAGAATAGTGAGCGAGACAAGTAGAATAGTGAGCGAGACAAGTAGTAGAGCGAGACAAGTAGAATAGTGAGCGAGACAAGTAGAATAGTGAGCGAGACAAGTAGAATAGTAGTGAGCGAGACAAGTAGAATAGTGAGCGAGAATAGTAGAGATAGTGAGCGAGACAAGTAGAATAGTGAGCGAGACAAGTAGAATAGTGAGCGAGACAGTGAGCGAGACAGTAGAATAGTGAGACAAGTAGAATAGTGAGCGAGACAAGTAGAATAGTGAGCGAGACAAGTAGAATAGTGAGCGAGACAAGTAGAGACAAGTAGAATAGTGAGCGAGACAAGTAGAATAGTGAGCGAGACAAGTAGAATAGTGAGCGAGACAAGTAGAGCGAGACAAGTAGAATAGTGAGCGAGTGAGCGAGACAGTAGTAGAATAGTGAGCGAGACAGTAGTAGAATAGTGAGCGAGACAAGTAGAATAGTGAGCGAGACAAGTAGAGACAAGTAGAATAGTGAGCGAGACAAGTAGAATAGTGAGCGAGACAAGTAGAATAGTGAGCGAGACAAGTAGAATAGTGAGCGAGACAAGTAGAATAGTGAGCGAGACAAGTAGAATAGTGAGCGAGACAGTAGTAGAATAGTGAGCGAGACAAGTAGAATAGTGAGCGAGACAAGTAGAATAGTGAGCGAGACAAGTAGAATAGTGAGCGAGACAGTGTAGAATAGTAGAAAGTAGTGAGCGAGACAAGTAGAATAGTGAGCGAGACAAGTAGAATAGTGAGCGAGACAAGTAGAATAGTGAGTGAGCAAGTAGAATAGTGACGAGACAAGTAGAATAGTGAGCGAGACAGTAGAATAGTGAGCGAGACAAGTAGAATAGTGAGCGAGACAAGTAGAATAGTGAGCGAGACAAGTAGAATAGTGAGCGAGACAAGTAGAATAGTGAGCGAGACAAGTAGAATAGTGAGCGAGACAAGTAGAATAGTGAGCGAGACAAGTAGAATAGTGAGCGAGACAAGTAGAATAGTGAGCGAGACAAGTAGAATAGTGAGAGACAAGTAGAATAGTGAGCGAGACAAGTAGAATAGTGAGCGAGACAAGTAGAATAGTGAGCGAGACAAGTAGAATAGTGAGCGAGACAAGTAGAATAGTGAGCGAGACAAGTAGAATAGTGAGCGAGACAAGTAGAATAGTGAGCGAGACAAGTAGAATAGTGAGCGAGACAAGTAGAATAGTGAGCGAGACAAGTAGAATAGTGAGCGAGACAAGTAGAATAGTGAGCGAGACAAGTAGAATAGTGAGCGAGACAAGTAGAATAGTGAGCGAGACAAGTAGAATAGTGAGCGAGACAAGTAGAATAGTGAGCGAGACAGTAGTAGAATAGTGAGCGAGACAAGTAGAATAGTGAGCGAGTAGAGACAAGTAGAATAGTGAGCGAGACAAGTAGAATAGTGAGCGAGACAAGTAGAATAGTGAGCGAGACAAGTAGAATAGTGAGCGAGACAAGTAGAATAGTGAGCGAGACAAGTAGAATAGTGAGCGAGACAAGTAGAATAGTGAGCGAGACAAGTAGAATAGTGAGCGAGAGAAGTAGAATAGTGAGCGAGACAAGTAGAATAGTGAGCGAGACAAGTAGAATAGCGAGACAAGTAGAATAGTGAGCGAGACAAGTAGAATAGTGAGCGAGACAAGTAGAATAGTGAGCGAGACAAGTAGAATAGTGAGCGAGACAAGTAGAATAGTGAGCGAGACAAGTAGAATAGTGAGCGAGACAAGTAGAATAGTGAGCGAGACAAGTAGAATAGTGAGCGAGACAAGTAGAATAGTGAGCGAGACAAGTAGAAGTGAGTGAGCGAGACAAGTAGAATAGTGAGCGAGACAAGTAGAATAGTGAGCGAGAGTGAGAGTAGAATAGTGAGCGAGACAAGTAGAATAGTGAGCGAGACAAGTAGAATAGTGAGACGAGACAAGTAGAATAGTGAGCGAGACAAGTAGAATAGCGAGTGAGAATAGAGACAAGTAGAATAGTGAGCGAGACAGTAGTAGAATAGTGAGCGAGACAAGTAGAATAGTGAGCGAGAGTAGAGACAAGTAGATAGTGAGAGTGAGCGAGACATAGTAGAATAGTGAGCGAGACAAGTAGAATAGTGAGCGAGACAAGTAGAATAGTGAGCGAGACAAGTAGAATAGTGAGAGAGACAAGTAGAATAGTGAGCGAGACAAGTAGAATAGTGAGCGAGACAAGTAGAATAGTGAGCGAGACAAGTAGAATAGTGAGCGAGACAAGTAGAATAGTGAGCGAGACAAGTAGAATAGTGAGCGAGACAAGTAGAATAGTGAGCGAGACATGTAGAGATAGTGAGCGAGACAAGTAGAATAGTGAGCGAGACAAGTAGAATAGTGAGCGAGACAAGTAGAATAGTGAGTGAGACAAGTAGAATAGTGAGACAAGTAGTAGATAGTGAGCGAGACAAGTAGAATAGTGAGCGAGACAAGTAGAATAGTGAGCGAGACAAGTAGAATAGTGAGCGAGACAAGTAGAAAGTAGCGAGACAAGTAGAATAGTGAGCGAGACAAGTAGAATAGTGAGCGAGACAAGTAGAATAGTGAGCGAGACAAGTAGAATAGTGAGCGAGACAAGTAGAATAGTGAGCGAGACAGTAGAATAGTGAGCGAGACATAGTAGAATAGTGAGCGAGACAAGTAGAATAGTGAGCGAGACAAGTAGAATAGTGAGCGAGACAAGTAGAATAGTGAGCGAGACAAGTAGAATAGTGAGCGAGACAAGTAGAATAGTGAGCGAGACAAGTAGAATAGTGAGCGAGACAAGTAGAATAGTGAGCGAGACAGTAGAATAGTGAGCGAGACAAGTAGAATAGTGAGCGAGAGTAGAGAGCGAGAAGTAGTGAGCGAGACAAGTAGAATAGTGAGCGAGACAAGTAGAATAGTGAGCGAGACAAGTAGAATAGTGAGCGAGACAAGTAGAATAGTGAGCGAGACAAGTAGAATAGTGAGCGAGACAAGTAGAATAGTGAGCGAGACAAGTAGAATAGTGAGCGAGACAAGTAGAATAGTGAGCGAGACAAGTAGAATAGTGAGCGAGACAAGTAGAATAGTGAGCGAGACAAGTAGAATAGTGAGCGAGACAAGTAGAATAGTGAGCGAGACAAGTAGAATAGTGAGCGAGACAAGTAGAATAGTGAGCGAGACAAGTAGAATAGTGAGCGAGACAAGTAGAATAGTGAGCGAGACAAGTAGAATAGTGAGCGAGACAAGTAGAATAGTGAGCGAGACAAGTAGAATAGTGAGCGAGACAAGTAGAATAGTGAGCGAGACAAGTAGAATAGTGAGCGAGACAAGTAGAATAGTGAGCGAGACAAGTAGAATAGTGAGCGAGACAAGTAGAATAGTGAGCGAGACAAGTAGAATAGTGAGCGAGACAAGTAGAATAGTGAGCGAGACAGTAGAATAGTAGAATAGTGAGCGAGACAAGTAGAATAGTGAGCGAGACAAGTAGAATAGTGAGCGAGACAAGTAGAATAGTGAGCGAGACAAGTAGAATAGTGAGCGAGACAAGTAGAATAGTGAGCGAGAAGTAGAAGTAGAAGTAGTGAGCGAGACAAGTAGAATAGTGAGCGAGACAAGTAGAATAGTGAGCGAGACAAGTAGAATAGTGAGCGAGACAAGTAGAATAGTGAGCGAGACAAGTAGAATAGTGAGCGAGACAAGTAGAATAGTGAGCGAGACAAGTAGAATAGTGAGCGAGACAAGTAGAATAGTGAGCGAGACAAGTAGAATAGTGAGCGAGACAAGTAGAATAGTGAGATAGTAGACAAGTAGAGTAGAATAGTGAGCGAGACAAGTAGAATAGTGAGCGAGACAGTAGAATAGTGAGCGAGACAAGTAGAATAGTGAGCGAGACAAGTAGAATAGTGAGCGAGACAAGTAGAATAGTGAGCGAGACAAGTAGAATAGTGAGCGAGACAAGTAGAATAGTGAGCGAGACAAGTAGAATAGTGAGCGAGAGAAGTAGAATAGTGAGCGAGACAGTAGAATAGTGAGCGAGACAAGTAGAATAGTGAGCGAGACAAGTAGAATAGTGAGCGAGACAAGTAGAATAGTAGAATAGTAGAGCGAGACAAGTAGAATAGTGAGCGAGACAAGTAGAATAGTGAGCGAGACAGTAGTAGAATAGTAGAGCGAGACAAGTAGAATAGTGAGCGAGACAAGTAGAATAGTGAGCGAGAGTAGAAGTAGAATAGTGAGCGAGACAAGTAGAATAGTGAGCGTAGAATAGTGAGCGAGACAAGTAGAATAGTGAGCGAGACAAGTAGAATAGTAGAATAGAATGAGCGAGACAAGTAGAATAGTGAGCGAGACAGTAGAAGTAGAATAGTGAGCGAGACAAGTAGAATAGTGAGCGAGACAGTGTAGAATAGAGCGAGAATAGTGAGCGAGACAAGTAGAATAGTAGAATAGTGAGCGAGACAAGTAGAATAGTGAGCGAGACAAGTAGAATAGTGAGCGAGAGTAGAGCAAGTAGAATAGTGAGTAGAGACAAGTAGAATAGTGAGCGAGACAAGTAGAATAGTGAGCGAGACAAGTAGAATAGAGCGAGACAAGTAGAATAGTGAGCGAGACAGTAGAATAGTGAGCAAGAGACAAGTAGAATAGTGAGCGAGAGAGAAGTAGAATAGTGAGCGAGACAAGTAGAATAGTGAGCGAGACAAGTAGAATAGTGAGCGAGACAAGTAGAATAGTGAGCGAGACAAGTAGAATAGTGAGCGAGACAAGTAGAATAGTGAGCGAGACAAGTAGAATAGTGAGCGAGACAAGTAGAATAGTGAGCGAGACAAGTAGAATAGTGAGCGAGACAAGTAGAATAGTGAGCGAGACAAGTAGAATAGTGAGCGAGACAAGTAGAATAGTGAGCGAGACAAGTAGAATAGTGAGCGAGACAAGTAGAATAGTGAGCGAGACAAGTAGAATAGTGAGCGAGACAAGTAGAATAGTGAGCGAGACAAGTAGAATAGTGAGCGAGACAAGTAGAATAGTGAGTGAGACAAGTAGAATAGTGACGAGACAGTAGATAGTGAGCGAGACAGTAGAATAGTGAGCGAGACAAGTAGAATAGTGAGCGAGAGAAGTAGAATAGTGAGCGAGACAAGTAGAATAGAGAGAGACAAGTAGAATAGTGAGCGAGACAAGTAGAATAGTGAGCGAGACAAGTAGAATAAGTAGAATAGTGAGCGAGACAAGTAGAATAGTGAGCGAGACAAGTAGAATAGTGAGCGAGACAAGTAGAATAGTGAGCGAGACAAGTAGAATAGTGAGCGAGACAAGTAGATAGTGAGCGAGACAAGTAGAATAGTGAGCGAGACAAGTAGAATAGTGAGCGAGACAAGTAGAATAGTGAGAGACAAGTAGAATAGTGAGCGAGACAAGTAGAATAGTGAGCGAGACAAGTAGAATAGTGAGCGAGACAAGTAGAATAGTGAGCGAGACAAGTAGAATAGTGAGCGAGACAAGTAGAATAGTGAGCGAGAATAGTGAGCGAGACAAGTAGAATAGTGAGCGAGACAAGTAGAATAGTGAGCGAGACAAGTAGAATAGTGAGCGAGACAAGTAGAATAGTAGAATAGTGAGCGAGACAAGTAGAATAGTGAGCGAGACAAGTAGAATAGTGAGCGAGACAAGTAGAATAGTGAGCGAGACAAGTAGAATAGTGAGCGAGACAAGTAGAATAGTGAGCGAGACAAGTAGAATAGTGAGCGAGACAAGTAGAATAGTGAGCGAGACAAGTAGAATAGTGAGCGAGACAAGTAGAATAGTGAGCGAGACAAGTAGAATAGTGAGCGAGACAAGTAGAATAGTGAGCGAGACAAGTAGAATAGTGAGCGAGACAAGTAGAATAGTGAGCGAGACAAGTAGAATAGTGAGCGAGACAAGTAGAATAGTGAGCGAGACAAGTAGAATAGTGAGCGAGACAAGTAGAATAGTGAGCGAGACAAGTAGAATAGTGAGCGAGACAAGTAGAGCGAGAGAATAGTGAGCGAAGTAGAATAGTGAGCGAGACAAGTAGAATAGTGAGCGAGACAAGTAGAATAGTGAGAGAGAGTGAGCAGTAGAATAGTGAGCGAGACAAGTAGAATAGTGAGCGAGACAAGTAGAATAGTGAGCGAGACAAGTAGAATAGTGAGCGAGACAAGTAGAATAGTGAGCGAGACAAGTAGAATAGTGAGCGAGACAAGTAGAATAGTGAGCGAGACAAGTAGAATAGTGAGCGAGACAAGTAGAATAGTGAGCGAGACAAGTAGAATAGTGAGCGAGACAGTAGAATAGTGAGCGAGACAAGTAGAATAGTGAGCGAGACAAGTAGAATAGTGAGCGAGACAAGTAGAATAGTGAGCGAGACAAGTAGAATAGTGAGCGAGACAAGTAGAATAGTGAGCGAGACAAGTAGAATAGTGAGCGAGACAAGTAGAATAGTGAGCGAGTAGAATAGTGAGCGAGACAAGTAGAATAGTGAGCGAGACAAGTAGAATAGTGAGCGAGACAAGTAGAATAGTGAGCGAGACAAGTAGAATAGTGAGCGAGACAAGTAGAATAGTGAGCGAGACAAGTAGAATAGTGAGCGAGACAAGTAGAATAGTGAGCGAGACAAGTAGAATAGTGAGCGAGACAAGTAGAATAGTGAGCGAGACAAGTAGAATAGTGAGCGAGACAAGTAGAATAGTGAGCGAGACAAGTAGAATAGTGAGCGAGACAAGTAGAATAGTGAGCGAGACGAGTAGAATAGTGAGCGAGACAAGTAGAATAGTGAGCGAGACAAGTAGAATAGTGAGCGAGACAAGTAGAATAGTGAATAGACAAGTAGAATAGTGAGACAGTAGAAAGTGAGCGAGAGCGAGACAGTAGAATAGTGAGCGAGACAAGTAGAATAGTGAGCGAGACAAGTAGAATAGTGAGCGAGACAAGTAGAATAGTGAGCGAGACAAGTAGAATAGTGAGCGAGACAAGTAGAATAGTGAGCGAGACAAGTAGAATAGTGAGCGAGACAAGTAGAATAGTGAGCGAGACAAGTAGAATAGTGAGCGAGACAAGTAGAATAGTGAGCGAGACAAGTAGAATAGTGAGCGAGACAAGTAGAATAGTGAGCGAGACAAGTAGAATAGTGAGCGAGACAAGTAGAATAGTGAGCGAGACAAGTAGAATAGTGAGCGAGACAAGTAGAATAGTGAGCGAGACAAGTAGAAATAGTGAGCGAGACAAGTAGAATAGTGAGCGAGACAAGTAGAATAGTGAGCGAGACAAGTAGAATAGTGAGCGAGACAAGTAGAATAGTGAGCGAGACAAGTAGAATAGTGAGCGAGACAAGTAGAATAGTGAGTGAGACGTAGAATAGTGAGCGAGACAAGTAGAATAGTGAGCGAGACAAGTAGAATAGTGAGCGAGACAAGTAGAATAGTGAGCGAGACAAGTAGAATAGTGAGCGAGACAAGTAGAATAGTGAGCGAGACAAGTAGAATAGTGAGCGAGACAAGTAGAATAGTGAGCGAGACAAGTAGAATAGTGAGCGAGACAAGTAGAATAGTGAGCGAGACAGTAGTAGAATAGTGAGCGAGACAAGTAGAATAGTGAGCGAGACAAGTAGAATAGTGAGCGAGACAAGTAGAATAGTGAGCGAGACAAGTAGAATAGTGAGCGAAGTAGAATAGTGAGCGAGACAAGTAGAATAGTGAGCGAGACAAGTAGAATAGTGAGCGAGACAAGTAGAATAGTGAGCGAGACAAGTAGAATAGTGAGCGAGACAAGTAGAATAGTGAGAGAGACAAGTAGAGACGAGAAGTAGAATAGTGAGCGAGACAAGTAGAATAGTGAGCGAGACAAGTAGAATAATAGTGAGCGAGACAAGTAGAATAGTGAGCGAGACAAGTAGAATAGTGAGCGAGACAAGTAGAATAGTGAGCGAGACAAGTAGAATAGTGAGCGAGACAAGTAGAATAGTGAGCGAGACAAGTAGATAGTGAGCGAGACAGTAGAATAGTGTAGAATAGTGAGCGAGACAAGTAGAATAGTGAGCGAGACAAGTAGAATAGTGAGCGAGACAAGTAGAATAGTGAGCGAGACAAGTAGAATAGTGAGCGAGACAAGTAGAATAGTGAGCGAGACAAGTAGAATAGTGAGCGAGACAAGTAGAATAGTGAGCGAGACAAGTAGAATAGTGAGCGAGACAAGTAGAATAGTGAGCGAGACAAGTAGAATAGTGAGCGAGACAAGTAGAATAGTGAGCGAGACAAGTAGAATAGTGAGCGAGACAAGTAGAATAGTGAGCGAGACAAGTAGAATAGTGAGCGAGACAAGTAGAATAGTGAGCGAGACAAGTAGAATAGTGAGCGAGACAAGTAGAATAGTGAGCGAGACAAGTAGAATAGTGAGCGAGACAAGTAGAATAGTGAGACAAGTAGAATAGTGAGCGAGACAAGTAGAATAGTGAGCGAGACAAGTAGAATAGTGAGCGAGACAAGTAGAATAGTGAGCGAGACAAGTAGAATAGTGAGCGAGACAAGTAGAATAGTGAGCGAGACAAGTAGAATAGTGAGCGAGACAAGTAGAATAGTGAGCGAGACAAGTAGAATAGTGAGCGAGACAAGTAGAATAGTGAGCGAGACAAGTAGAATAGTGAGCGAGACAAGTAGAATAGTGAGCGAGACAAGTAGAATAGTGAGCGAGACAAGTAGAATAGTGAGCGAGACAAGTAGAATAGTGAGCGAGACAAGTAGAATAGTGAGCGAGACAAGTAGAATAGTGAGCGAGACAAGTAGAATAGTGAGCGAGACAAGTAGAATAGTGAGCGAGACAAGTAGAATAGTGAGCGAGACAAGTAGAATAGTGAGCGAGACAGTAGAATAGTGAGCGAGACAAGTAGAATAGTGAGCGAGACAAGTAGAATAGTGAGCGAGACAAGTAGAATAGTGAGCGAGACAAGTAGAATAGTGAGCGAGACAAGTAGAATAGTGAGCGAGACAAGTAGAATAGTGAGCGAGACAAGTAGAATAGTAGAATAGTGAGCGAGACAAGTAGAATAGTGAGCGAGACAAGTAGAATAGTGAGCGAGACAAGTAGAATAGTGAGCGAGACAAGTAGAATAGTGAGCGAGACAAGTAGAATAGTGAGCGAGACAAGTAGAATAGTGAGCGAGACAAGTAGAATAGTGAGCGAGACAAGTAGAATAGTGAGCGAGACAAGTAGAATAGTGAGCGAGACAAGTAGAATAGTGAGCGAGACAAGTAGAATAGTGAGCGAGACAAGTAGAATAGTGAGCGAGACAAGTAGAATAGTGAGCGAGACAAGTAGAATAGTGAGCGAGACAAGTAGAATAGTGAGCGAGACAAGTAGAATAGTGAGCGAGACAAGTAGAATAGTGAGCGAGACAAGTAGAATAGTGAGCGAGACAAGTAGAATAGTGAGCGAGACAAGTAGAATAGTGAGCGAGACAAGTAGAATAGTGAGCGAGACAAGTAGAATAGTGAGCGAGACAAGTAGAATAGTGAGCGAGACAAGTAGAATAGTGAGCGAGACAAGTAGAATAGTGAGCGAGACAAGTAGAATAGTGAGCGAGACAAGTAGAATAGTGAGCGAGACAAGTAGAATAGTGAGCGAGACAAGTAGAATAGTGAGCGAGACAAGTAGAATAGTGAGCGAGACAAGTAGAATAGTGAGCGAGACAAGTAGAATAGTGAGCGAGACAAGTAGAATAGTGAGCGAGACAAGTAGAATAGTGAGCGAGACAAGTAGAATAGTGAGCGAGACAAGTAGAATAGTGAGCGAGACAAGTAGAATAGTGAGCGAGACAAGTAGAATAGTGAGCGAGACAAGTAGAATAGTGAGCGAGACAAGTAGAATAGTGAGCGACACAAGTAGAATAGTGAGCGAGACAGTAGTAGAATAGTGAGCGAGACAAGTAGAATAGTGAGCGAGACAAGTAGAATAGTGAGCGAGACAGTAGAATAGTGAGCGAGAATAGTAGATAGAGAGCGAGACAAGTAGAATAGTGAGCGAGACAAGTAGAATAGTGAGAGAGAAGTAGAATAGTGAGCGAGACAAGTAGAATAGTGAGCGAGACAAGTAGAATAGTGAGCGAGACAAGTAGAATAGTGAGCGAGACAAGTAGAATAGTGAGCGAGACAAGTAGAATAGTGAGCGAGACAAGTAGAATAGTGAGCGAGACAGTAGAATAGTGAGCGAGACAAGTAGAATAGTGAGCGAGACAAGTAGAATAGTGAGCGAGACAAGTAGAATAGTGAGCAAGTAGAGACAAGTAGAATAGTGAGCGAGACAAGTAGAATAGTGAGCGAGACAAGTAGAATAGTGAGCGAGACAAGTAGAATAGTGAGCGAGACAAGTAGAATAGTGAGCGAGACAAGTAGAATAGTGAGCGAGACAAGTAGAATAGTGAGCGAGACAAGTAGAATAGTGAGCGAGACAGTAGTAGAATAGTGAGCGAGACAAGTAGAATAGTGAGCGAGACAAGTAGAATAGTGAGCGAGACAAGTAGAATAGTGAGCGAGACAAGTAGAATAGTGAGCGAGACAAGTAGAATAGTGAGCGAGACAAGTAGAATAGTGAGCGAGACAAGTAGAATAGTGAGCGAGACAAGTAGAATAGTGAGCGAGACAAGTAGAATAGTGAGCGAGACAAGTAGAATAGTGAGCGAGACAAGTAGAATAGTGAGCGAGACAAGTAGAATAGTGAGCGAGACAAGTAGAATAGTGAGCGAGACAAGTAGAATAGTGAGCGAGACAAGTAGAATAGTGAGCGAGACAAGTAGAATAGTGAGCGAGACAAGTAGAATAGTGAGCGAGACAAGTAGAATAGTGAGCGAGACAAGTAGAATAGTGAGCGAGACAAGTAGAATAGTGAGCGAGACAAGTAGAATAGTGAGCGAGACAGTAGAATAGTGAGCGAGACAAGTAATAGTGAGCGAGACAAGTAGAATAGTGAGCGAGACAAGTAGAATAGTGAGCGAGACAAGTAGAATAGTGAGCGAGACAAGTAGAATAGTGAGCGAGACAAGTAGAATAGTGAGAGAAGTAGAATAGTGAGCGAGACAAGTAGAATAGTGAGCGAGACAAGTAGAATAGTGAGCGAGACAAGTAGAATAGTGAGCGAGTAGAATAGTGAGCGAGACAAGTAGAATAGTGAGCGAGACAAGTAGAATAGTGAGCGAGTAGAATAGTGAGCGAGACAAGTAGAATAGTGAGCGAGACAAGTAGAATAGTGAGCGAGACAAGTAGAATAGTGAGCGAGACAAGTAGAATAGTGAGCGAGACAAGTAGAATAGTGAGCGAGACAAGTAGAATAGTGAGCGAGACAAGTAGAATAGTGAGCGAGACAAGTAGAATAGTGAGCGAGACAAGTAGAATAGTGAGCGAGACAAGTAGAATAGTGAGCGAGACAAGTAGAATAGTGAGCGAGACAAGTAGAATAGTGAGCGAGACAAGTAGAATAGTGAGCGAGACAAGTAGAATAGTGAGCGAGACAAGTAGAATAGTGAGCGAGACAAGTAGAATAGTGAGCGAGACAAGTAGAAGTGAGTGAGACAAGAGAATAGTGAGCGAGAGAGTAGAATAGTGAGCGAGACAAGTAGAATAGTGAGCGAGAAGTAGAATAGTGAGCGAGACAAGTAGAATAGTGAGCGAGACAAGTAGAATAGTGAGCGAGACAAGTAGAATAGTGAGCGAGACAAGTAGAATAGTGAGCGAGACAAGTAGAATAGTGAGCGAGACAAGTAGAATAGTGAGCGAGACAAGTAGAATAGTGAGCGAGACAAGTAGAATAGTGAGCGAGACAAGTAGAATAGTGAGCGAGACAAGTAGAATAGTGAGCGAGACAAGTAGAATAGTGAGCGAGACAAGTAGAATAGTGAGCGAGACAAGTAGAATAGTGAGCGAGACAAGTAGAATAGTGAGCGAGACAAGTAGAATAGTGAGCGAGACAAGTAGAATAGTGAGCGAGACCAGTAGAATAGTGAGCGAGACAAGTAGAATAGTGAGCGAGACAAGTAGAATAGTGAGCGAGACAAGTAGAATAGTGAGCGAGACAAGTAGAATAGTGAGCGAGACAAGTAGAATAGTGAGCGAGACAAGTAGAATAGTGAGCGAGACAAGTAGAATAGTGAGCGAGACAAGTAGAATAGTGAGCGAGACAAGTAGAATAGTGAGCGAGACAAGTAGAATAGTGAGCGAGACAAGTAGAATAGAGAGAGAGAAGTAGAATAGTGAGCGAGACAAGTAGAATAGTGAGCGAGACAAGTAGAATAGTGAGCGAGACAAGTAGAATAGTGAGCGAGACAAGTAGAATAGTGAGCGAGACAAGTAGAATAGTGAGCGAGACAAGTAGAATAGTGAGCGAGACAAGTAGAATAGTGAGCGAGACAAGTAGAATAGTGAGCGAGACAAGTAGAATAGTGAGCGAGACAAGTAGAATAGTGAGCGAGACAAGTAGAATAGTGAGCGAGACCAGTAGAATAGTGAGCGAGACATGTAGAATAGTGAGCGAGACAAGTAGAATAGTGAGCGAGACCAGTAGAATAGTAGAATAGTGAGCGAGACAAGTAGAATAGTGAGCGAGACCAGTAGAATAGTGAGCGAGACAAGTAGAATAGTGAGCGAGACAAGTAGAATAGTGAGCGAGACAAGTAGAATAGTGAGCGAGACAAGTAGAATAGTGAGCGAGACAAGTAGAATAGTGAGCGAGACAAGTAGAATAGTGAGCGAGACAAGTAGAATAGTAGAGCGAGACAAGTAGAATAGTGAGCGAGACAAGTAGAATAGTGAGCGAGACAAGTAGAATAGTGAGCGAGACAAGTAGAATAGTGAGCGAGACAAGTAGAATAGTGAGCGAGACAAGTAGAATAGTGAGCGAGACAAGTAGAATAGTGAGCGAGACAAGTAGAATAGTGAGCGAGACAAGTAGAATAGTGAGCGAGACAAGTAGAATAGTGAGCGAGACAAGTAGAATAGTGAGCGAGACAGTAGAATAGTGAGCGAGAGACAAGTAGAATAGTGAGCGAGACAAGTAGAATAGTGAGCGAGACAAGTAGAATAGTGAGCGAGACAAGTAGAATAGTGAGCGAGACAAGTAGAATAGTGAGCGAGACAAGTAGAATAGTGAGCGAGACAAGTAGAATAGTGAGCGAGACAAGTAGAATAGTGAGCGAGACAAGTAGAATAGTGAGCGAGACAAGTAGAATAGTGAGCGAGACAAGTAGAATAGTGAGCGAGACAAGTAGAATAGTGAGCGAGACAAGTAGAATAGTGAGCGAGAGTAGAATAGACAAGTAGAATAGTGAGCGAGACAAGTAGAATAGTGAGCGAGACAAGTAGAATAGTGAGCGAGACAAGTAGAATAGTGAGCGAGACAAGTAGAATAGTGAGCGAGACAAGTAGAATAGTGAGCGAGACAAGTAGAATAGTGAGCGAGACAAGTAGAATAGTGAGCGAGACAAGTAGAATAGTGAGCGAGACAAGTAGAATAGTGAGCGAGACAAGTAGAATAGTGAGCGAGACAAGTAGAATAGTGAGCGAGACAAGTAGAATAGTGAGCGAGACAAGTAGAATAGTGAGCGAGACAAGTAGAATAGTGAGCGAGACAAGTAGAATAGTGAGCGAGACAAGTAGAATAGTGAGCGAGACAAGTAGAATAGTGAGCGAGACAAGTAGAATAGTGAGCGAGACAAGTAGAATAGTGAGCGAGTAGATAGTGAGCGAGACAAGTAGAATAGTGAGCGAGACAAGTAGAATAGTGAGCGAGACAAGTAGAATAGTGAGCGAGACAAGTAGAATAGTGAGCGAGACAAGTAGAATAGTGAGCGAGACAAGTAGAATAGTGAGCGAGACAAGTAGAATAGTGAGCGAGACAAGTAGAATAGTGAGCGAGACAAGTAGAATAGTGAGCGAGACAAGTAGAATAGTGAGCGAGACAAGTAGAATAGTGAGCGAGACAAGTAGAATAGTGAGCGAGACAAGTAGAATAGTGAGCGAGACAAGTAGAATAGTGAGCGAGACAAGTAGTAGAATAGTGAGCGAGACAAGTAGTGAGTGAGCGAGACAAGTAGAATAGTGAGCGAGACAAGTAGAATAGTGAGCGAGACAAGTAGAATAGTGAGCGAGACAAGTAGAATAGTGAGCGAGACAAGTAGAATAGTGAGCGAGACAAGTAGAATAGTGAGCGAGACAAGTAGAATAGTGAGCGAGACAGTAGAATAGAATAGAATGAGCGAGACAAGTAGAATAGTGAGCGAGACAAGTAGAATAGTGAGCGAGACAAGTAGAATAGTGAGCGAGACAAGTAGAATAGTGAGCGAGACAAGTAGAATAGTGAGCGAGACAAGTAGAATAGTGAGCGAGACAAGTAGAATAGTGAGCGAGACAAGTAGAATAGTGAGCGAGACAAGTAGAATAGTGAGCGAGACAAGTAGAATAGTGAGCGAGACAAGTAGAATAGTGAGCGAGACAAGTAGAATAGTGAGCGAGACAGTAGAATAGTGAGCGAGACAAGTAGAATAGTGAGCGAGACAAGTAGAATAGTGAGCGAGACAAGTAGAATAGTGAGCGAGACAAGTAGAATAGTGAGCGAGACAAGTAGAATAGTGAGCGAGACAAGTAGAATAGTGAGCGAGACAAGTAGAATAGTGAGCGAGACAAGTAGAATAGTGAGCGAGAGAATAGTGAGTAGAATAGTGAGCGAGACAAGTAGAATAGTGAGCGAGACAAGTAGAATAGTGAGCGAGACAAGTAGAATAGTGAGCGAGACAAGTAGAATAGTGAGCGAGACAAGTAGAATAGTGAGCGAGACAAGTAGAATAGTGAGCGAGACAAGTAGAATAGTGAGCGAGACAAGTAGAATAGTGAGCGAGACAAGTAGAATAGTGAGCGAGACAAGTAGAATAGTGAGCGAGACAAGTAGAATAGTGAGCGAGACAGTAGAATAGTGAGCGAGACAAGTAGAATAGTGAGCGAGACAAGTAGAATAGTGAGCGAGACAAGTAGAATAGTGAGCGAGACAAGTAGAATAGTGAGCGAGACAAGAAGAATAGTGAGTGAGCGAGACAGTAGAATAGAGCGAGACAAGTAGAATAGTGAGCGAGACAAGTAGAATAGTGAGCGAGACAAGTAGAATAGTGAGCGAGACAAGTAGAATAGTGAGCGAGACAAGTAGAATAGTGAGCGAGACAAGTAGAATAGTGAGCGAGACAAGTAGAATAGTGAGCGAGACAAGTAGAATAGTGAGCGAGACAAGTAGAATAGTGAGCGAGACAAGTAGAATAGTGAGCGAGACAAGTAGAATAGTGAGCGAGACAAGTAGAATAGTGAGCGAGACAAGTAGAATAGTGAGCGAGACAAGTAGAATAGTGAGCGAGACAAGTAGAATAGTGAGCGAGACAAGTAGAATAGTGAGCGAGACAAGTAGAATAGTGAGCGAGACAAGTAGAATAGTGAGCGAGACAAGTAGAATAGTGAGCGAGACAAGTAGAATAGTGAGCGAGACAAGTAGAATAGTGAGCGAGACAAGTAGAATAGTGAGCGAGACAAGTAGAATAGTGAGCGAGACAAGTAGTAGAATAGAGAGAATAGTGAGACAAGTAGAATAGTGAGCGAGACAAGTAGAATAGTGAGCGAGACAAGTAGAATAGTGAGCGAGACAAGTAGAATAGTGAGCGAGACAAGTAGAATAGTGAGCGAGACAAGTAGAATAGTGAGCGAGACAAGTAGAATAGTGAGCGAGACAAGTAGAATAGTGAGCGAGACAAGTAGAATAGTGAGCGAGACAAGTAGAATAGTGAGCGAGACAAGTAGAATAGTGAGCGAGACAGTAGTAAGTAGAATAGTGAGCGAGACAAGTAGAATAGTGAGCGAGACAAGTAGAATAGTGAGCGAGACAAGTAGAATAGTGAGCGAGACAAGTAGAATAGTGAGCGAGACAAGTAGAATAGTGAGCGAGACAAGTAGAATAGTGAGCGAGACAAGTAGAATAGTGAGCGAGACAAGTAGAATAGTGAGCGAGACAAGTAGAATAGTGAGCGAGACAAGTAGAATAGTGAGCGAGACAAGTAGTAGAATAGTGAGCGAGACGAGTAGTAGAATAGTGAGCGAGAGAAGTAGAATAGTGAGCGAGACAAGTAGAATAGTGAGCGAGACAGTAGTAGAATAGTGACGAGACAGTAGAATAGTGAGCGAGACAAGTAGAATAGTGAGCGAGACAAGTAGAATAGTGAGCGAGACAAGTAGAATAGTGAGCGAGACAAGTAGAATAGTGAGCGAGACAAGTAGAATAGTGAGCGAGACAAGTAGAATAGTGAGCGAGACAAGTAGAATAGTGAGCGAGACAAGTAGAATAGTGAGCGAGACAAGTAGAATAGTGAGCGAGACAAGTAGAATAGTGAGCGAGACAAGTAGAATAGTGAGCGAGACAAGTAGAATAGTGAGCGAGACAAGTAGAATAGTGAGCGAGACAAGTAGAATAGTGAGCGAGACAAGTAGAATAGTGAGCGAGACAAGTAGAATAGTGAGCGAGACAAGTAGAATAGTGAGCGAGACAAGTAGAATAGTGAGCGAGACAAGTAGAATAGTGAGCGAGACAAGTAGAATAGTGAGCGAGACGAGTAGAATAGTGAGCGAGACAAGTAGAATAGTGAGCGAGACAAGTAGAATAGTGAGCGAGACAAGTAGAATAGTGAGCGAGACAAGTAGAATAGTGAGCGAGACAAGTAGAATAGTGAGCGAGACAAGTAGAATAGTGAGCGAGACAAGTAGAATAGTGAGCGAGACAAGTAGAATAGTGAGCGAGACAAGTAGAATAGTGAGCGAGACAAGTAGAATAGTGAGCGAGACAAGTAGAATAGTGAGCGAGACAAGTAGAATAGTGAGCGAGACAAGTAGAATAGTGAGCGAGACAAGTAGAATAGTGAGCGAGACAAGTAGAATAGTGAGCGAGACAAGTAGAATAGTGAGCGAGACAAGTAGAATAGTGAGCGAGACAAGTAGAATAGTGAGCGAGACAAGTAGAATAGTGAGCGAGACAAGTAGAATAGTGAGCGAGACAAGTAGAATAGTGAGCGAGACAAGTAGAATAGTGAGCGAGACAAGGAAATAGTGAGCGAGACAAGTAGAATAGTGAGCGAGACAAGTAGAATAGTGAGCGAGACAAGTAGAATAGTGAGCGAGACAAGTAGAATAGTGAGCGAGACAAGTAGAATAGTGAGCGAGACAAGTAGAATAGTGAGCGAGACAAGTAGAATAGTGAGCGAGACAAGTAGAATAGTGAGCGAGACAAGTAGAATAGTGAGCGAGACAAGTAGAATAGTGAGCGAGACAAGTAGAATAGTGAGCGAGACAAGTAGAATAGTGAGCGAGACAAGTAGAATAGTGAGCGAGACAAGTAGAATAGTGAGCGAGACAAGTAGAATAGTGAGCGAGACAAGTAGAATAGTGAGCGAGACAAGTAGAATAGTGAGCGAGACAAGTAGAATAGTGAGCGAGACAAGTAGAATAGTGAGCGAGACAAGTAGAATAGTGAGCGAGACAAGTAGAATAGTGAGCGAGACAAGTAGAATAGTGAGCGAGACAAGTAGAATAGTGAGCGAGACCAGTAGAATAGTGAGCGAGACAAGTAGAATAGTGAGAGACGAGAGTGAGCAAGTAGAATAGTGAGCGAGACAAGTAGAATAGTGAGCGAGACAAGTAGAATAGTGAGCGAGACAAGTAGAATAGTGAGCGAGACAAGTAGAATAGTGAGCGAGACAAGTAGAATAGTGAGCGAGACAAGTAGAATAGTGAGCGAGACAAGTAGAATAGTGAGCGAGACAAGTAGAATAGTGAGACAAGTAGAGACAAGTAGAATAGTGAGCGAGACAAGTAGAATAGTGAGCGAGACAAGTAGAATAGTGAGCGAGACAAGTAGAATAGTGAGCGAGACAAGTAGAATAGTGAGCGAGACAAGTAGAATAGTGAGCGAGACAAGTAGAATAGTGAGCGAGACAAGTAGAATAGTGAGCGAGACAAGTAGAATAGTGAGCGAGACAAGTAGAATAGTGAGCGAGACAAGTAGAATAGTGAGCGAGACAAGTAGAATAGTGAGCGAGACCAAGTAGAATAGTAGAATAGTGAGCGAGACAAGTAGAATAGTGAGCGAGACAAGTAGAATAGTGAGCGAGACAAGTAGAATAGTGAGCGAGACAAGTAGAATAGTGAGCGAGACAAGTAGAATAGTGAGCGAGACAAGTAGAATAGTGAGCGAGACAAGTAGAATAGTGAGCGAGACAAGTAGAATAGTGAGCGAGACAAGTAGAATAGTGAGCGAGACAAGTAGAATAGTGAGCGAGACAAGTAGAATAGTGAGCGAGACAAGTAGAATAGTGAGCGAGACAAGTAGAATAGTGAGCGAGACAGTAGTAGAATAGTGAGCGAGACAAGTAGAATAGTGAGCGAGACAAGTAGAATAGTGAGCGAGACAAGTAGAATAGTGAGCGAGACAAGTAGAATAGTGAGCGAGAATAGTGAGCGAGACAAGTAGAATAGTGAGCGAGACAAGTAGAATAGTGAGCGAGACAAGTAGAATAGTGAGCGAGACAAGTAGAATAGTGAGCGAGACAAGTAGAATAGTGAGCGAGACAAGTAGAATAGTGAGCGAGACAAG
The DNA here is from genome assembly GCA_017654935.2 of Phymorhynchus buccinoides. Lineage (NCBI taxonomy): Eukaryota > Metazoa > Mollusca > Gastropoda > Neogastropoda > Raphitomidae > Phymorhynchus > Phymorhynchus buccinoides. The sequence goes on from CM065684.1 coordinate 26,638,757, forward strand.
TAGAATAGTGAGCGAGACAAGTAGAATAGTGAGCGAGACAGTAGAATAGTGAGCGAGACAAGTAGAATAGTGAGAGAGACAAGTAGAATAGTGAGCGAGACAAGTAGAATAGTGAGCGAGACAAGTAGAATAGTGAGCGAGACAAGTAGAATAGTGAGCGAGACAAGTAGAATAGTGAGCGAGACAAGTAGAATAGTGAGCGAGACAAGTAGAATAGTGAGCGAGACAAGTAGAATAGTGAGCGAGACAAGTAGAATAGTGAGCGAGACAAGTAGAATAGTGAGCGAGACAAGTAGAATAGTGAGCGAGACAAGTAGAATAGTGAGCGAGACAAGTAGAATAGTGAGCGAGACAAGTAGAATAGTGAGCGAGACAAGTAGAATAGTGAGCGAGACAAGTAGAATAGTGAGCGAGACAAGTAGAATAGTGAGCGAGACAAGTAGAATAGTGAGAGAGACAAGTAGAATAGTGAGCGAGACAAGTAGAATAGTGAGCGAGACAAGTAGAATATAGTGAGCGAGACAAGTAGAATAGTGAGCGAGACAAGTAGAATAGTGAGCGAGACAAGTAGAATAGTGAGCGAGACAAGTAGAATAGTGAGCGAGACAAGTAGAATAGTGAGCGAGACAAGTAGAATAGTGAGCGAGACAAGTAGAATAGTGAGCGAGACAAGTAGAATAGTGAGCGAGACAAGTAGAATAGTGAGCGAGACAAGTAGAATAGTGAGCGAGACAAGTAGAATAGTGAGCGAGACAAGTAGAATAGTGAGCGAGACAAGTAGAATAGTGAGCGAGACAAGTAGAATAGTGAGCGAGACAAGTAGAATAGTGAGCGAGACAAGTAGAATAGTGAGCGAGACAAGTAGAATAGTGAGCGAGACAAGTAGAATAGTGAGCGAGACAAGTAGAATAGTGAGCGAGACAAGTAGAATAGTGAGCGAGACAAGTAGAATAGTGAGCGAGACATGTAGAATAGTGAGCGAGACAAGTAGAATAGTGAGCGAGACAAGTAGAATAGTGAGAGTAGACATGTAGAGATAGTGAGCGAGACAAGTAGAAGCGAGTGAGCGAGACAAGTAGAATAGTGAGCGAGACAAGTAGAATAGTGAGCGAGACAAGTAGAATAGTGAGCGAGACAAGTAGAATAGTGAGCGAGACAAGTAGAATAGTGAGCGAGACAAGTAGAATAGTGAGCGAGAGACAGTAGAATAGTGAGCGAGACAAGTAGAATAGTGAGCGAGACAAGTAGAATAGTGAGCGAGACAAGTAGAATAGTGAGCGAGACAAGTAGAATAGTGAGCGAGAAGTAGAATAGTGAGCGAGACAAGTAGAATAGTGAGCGAGACAAGTAGAATAGTGAGCGAGACAAGTAGAATAGTGAGCGAGACAAGTAGAATAGTGAGCGAGACAAGTAGAATAGTGAGCGAGACAAGTAGAATAGTGAGCGAGAGTAGAATAGTGAGCGAGACAAGTAGAATAGTGAGCGAGACAAGTAGAATAGTGAGCGAGACAAGTAGAATAGTGAGCGAGACAAGTAGAATAGTGAGCGAGAGAGAGACAAGTAGAATAGTGAGCGAGACAGTAGAATAGTGAGCGAGACAAGTAGAATAGTGAGCGAGACAAGTAGAATAGTGAGCGAGACAAGTAGAATAGTGAGCGAGACAAGTAGAATAGTGAGCGAGACAAGTAGAATAGTGAGCGAGACAAGTAGAATAGTGAGCGAGACAAGTAGAATAGTGAGCGAGACAAGTAGAATAGTGAGCGAGACAAGTAGAATAGTGAGCGAGACAAGTAGAATAGTGAGCGAGACAAGTAGAATATGAGTGAGCGAGACAGAGTAGAATAGTGAGCGAGACAAGTAGAATAGTGAGCGAGACAAGTAGAATAGTGAGCGAGACAAGTAGAATAGTGAGCGAGACAAGTAGAATAGTGAGCGAGACAAGTAGAATAGTGAGCGAGACAAGTAGAATAGTGAGCGAGACAAGTAGAATAGTGAGCGAGACAGTAGAATAGTGAGCGAGACAAGTAGAATAGTGAGCGAGACAAGTAGAATAGTGAGCGAGACAAGTAGAATAGTGAGTGAGCGAGTAGAATAGAATAGTGAGCGAGACAAGTAGAATAGTGAGCGAGACAAGTAGAATAGTGAGCGAGACAAGTAGAATAGTGAGCGAGACAAGTAGAATAGTGAGCGAGACAAGTAGAATAGTGAGCGAGACAAGTAGAATAGTGAGCGAGACAAGTAGAATAGTGAGCGAGACAAGTAGAATAGTGAGCGAGACAAGTAGAATAGTGAGCGAGACAAGTAGAATAGTGAGCGAGACAAGTAGAATAGTGAGCGAGAGTAGAGTAGAATAGTGAGCGAGACAAGTAGAATAGTGAGCGAGACAAGTAGAATAGTGAGCGAGACAAGTAGAATAGTGAGCGAGACAAGTAGAATAGTGAGCGAGACAAGTAGAATAGTGAGCGAGACAAGTAGAATAGTGAGCGAGACAAGTAGAATAGTGAGCGAGACAAGTAGAATAGTGAGCGAGACAAGTAGAATAGTGAGCGAGACAAGTAGAATAGTGAGCGAGACAAGTAGAATAGTGAGCGAGACAAGTAGAATAGTGAGCGAGACAAGTAGAATAGTGAGCGAGACAAGTAGAATAGTGAGCGAGACAAGTAGAATAGTGAGCGAGACAAGTAGAATAGTGAGCGAGACAAGTAGAATAGTGAGCGAGACAAGTAGAATAGTGAGCGAGACAAGTAGAATAGTGAGCGAGACAAGTAGAATAGTGAGCGAGACAAGTAGAATAGTGAGCGAGACAAGTAGAATAGTGAGCGAGACAAGTAGAATAGTGAGCGAGACAAGTAGAATAGTGAGCGAGACAAGTAGAATAGTGAGCGAGACAAGTAGAATAGTGAGCGAGACAAGTAGAATAGTGAGCGAGACAAGTAGAATAGTGAGCGAGACAAGTAGAATAGTGAGCGAGACAAGTAGAATAGTGAGCGAGACAAGTAGAATAGTGAGCGAGACAAGTAGAATAGTGAGCGAGACAAGTAGAATAGTGAGCGAGACAAGTAGAATAGTGAGCGAGACAAGTAGAATAGTGAGCGAGACAAGTAGAATAGTGAGCGAGACAAGTAGAATAGTGAGCGAGACAAGTAGAATAGTGAGCGAGACAAGTAGAATAGTGAGCGAGACAAGTAGAATAGTGAGCGAGACAAGTAGAATAGTGAGCGAGACAAGTAGAATAGTGAGCGAGACAAGTAGAATAGTGAGCGAGACAAGTAGAATAGTGAGCGAGACAAGTAGAATAGTGAGCGAGACAAGTAGAATAGTGAGCGAGACAAGTAGAATAGTGAGCGAGACAAGTAGAATAGTGAGCGAGACAAGTAGAATAGTGAGCGAGACAAGTAGAATAGTGAGCGAGACAAGTAGAATAGTGAGCGAGACAAGTAGAATAGTGAGCGAGACAAGTAGAATAGTGAGCGAGACAAGTAGAATAGTGAGCGAGACAAGTAGAATAGTGAGCGAGACAAGTAGAATAGTGAGCGAGACAAGTAGAATAGTGAGCGAGACAAGTAGAATAGTGAGCGAGACAAGTAGAATAGTGAGCGAGACAAGTAGAATAGTGAGAGCGAGACAAGTAGAATAGTGAGCGAGACAAGTAGAATAGTGAGCGAGACAAGTAGAATAGTGAGCGAGACAAGTAGAATAGTGAGCGAGACAAGTAGAATAGTGAGCGAGACAAGTAGAATAGTGAGCGAGACAAGTAGAATAGTGAGCGAGACAAGTAGAATAGTGAGCGAGACAAGTAGAATAGTAGAATAGTGAGCGAGACAAGTAGAATAGTGAGCGAGACAAGTAGAATAGTGAGCGAGACAAGTAGAATAGTGAGCGAGACAAGTAGAATAGTGAGCGAGAGACAAGTAGAATAGTGAGCGAGACAAGTAGAATAGTGAGCGAGACAAGTAGAATAGTGAGCGAGACAAGTAGAATAGTGAGCGAGACAAGTAGAATAGTGAGCGAGACAAGTAGAATAGTGAGCGAGACAAGTAGAATAGTGAGCGAGACAAGTAGAATAGTGAGCGAGACAAGTAGAATAGTGAGCGAGACAAGTAGAATAGTGAGCGAGACAAGTAGAATAGTGAGCGAGACAAGTAGAATAGTGAGAGAGCGAGACAAGTAGAATAGTGAGCGAGACAAGTAGAATAGTGAGCGAGACAAGTAGAATAGTGAGCGAGACAAGTAGAATAGTGAGCGAGACAAGTAGAATAGTGAGCGAGACAAGTAGAATAGTGAGCGAGACAAGTAGAATAGTGAGCGAGACAAGTAGAATAGTGAGCGAGACAAGTAGAATAGTGAGCGAGACAAGTAGAATAGTGAGCGAGACAAGTAGAATAGTGAGCGAGACAAGTAGAATAGTGAGACGAGAATAGTAGAATAGTGAGCGAGACAAGTAGAATAGTGAGCGAGACAAGTAGAATAGTGAGCGAGACAAGTAGAATAGTGAGCGAGACAAGTAGAATAGTGAGCGAGACAAGTAGAATAGTGAGCGAGACAGTAGAATAGTGAGCGAGACAAGTAGAATAGTGAGCGAGACAAGTAGAATAGTGAGCGAGACAAGTAGAATAGTGAGCGAGACAAGTAGAATAGTGAGCGAGACAAGTAGAATAGTGAGCGAGACAAGTAGAATAGTGAGCGAGACAAGTAGAATAGTGAGCGAGACAAGTAGAATAGTGAGCGAGACAAGTAGAATAGTGAGCGAGACAAGTAGAATAGTGAGCGAGACAAGTAGAATAGTGAGCGAGACAAGTAGAATAGTGAGCGAGAGAATAGTAGAATAGTGAGTGAGCGAGACCAGTAGAATAGTGAGCGAGACAGTAGAATAGTGAGCGAGACAAGTAGAATAGTGAGCGAGACAAGTAGAATAGTGAGCGAGACAAGTAGAATAGTGAGCGAGACAAGTAGAATAGTGAGCGAGACAAGTAGAATAGTGAGCGAGACAAGTAGAATAGTGAGCGAGACAAGTAGAATAGTGAGAGACAAGTAGAATAGTGAGCGAGACAAGTAGAATAGTGAGCGAGACAAGTAGAATAGTGAGCGAGACAAGTAGAATAGTGAGCGAGACAAGTAGAATAGTGAGCGAGACATGTAGAATAGTGGCGAGACAAGTAGAATAGTGAGCGAGACAAGTAATAGTGAGCGAGACAAGATAATAATAATAATAATAATAATAATAATAATAATAATAATAATAATAATAATAAATAATAATAATAATAATAATAATTTTATATAATAATAATAATTTTATTTCATAATAATAATAATAATAATAATAATAATTTTATTTCATATAGCGCTAACATACATACAGTACTTTGCTCGATGTGCTTTACAAAAGCACACGTACACAATGAAAGATGGAGAGAAAAAAACATGCATTAAAATCAGCAAGAAAGTCATACTACCAACATTCCAATGCAAAGAAATAAAGTAACAAAGATAACATGATTCTCACTCACAAAGACATCCGCCCTCGTTCACCAGCACTGTCACTCTCTGATAACACCTCACCTTCACAGAAACTAATGAAAATGTCAACAAGCAGCAGGAAGGAATGCACCGGTATATGCGTACACACGGCCCACTCTCTCTCTCTCTCTCTCTCTCTCTCTCTCTCTCTCTCTCTCTCTCTCTCTCTCTCTCTCTCTCTCTCTCTCTCTCTCTCTCTCTCTCTCTCTCTCTCCCTCTCTCTCTCTCTTTCTCAGGGCTGGGTGTAAATACAAATTCTCTCTCTCTCTCTCTCTCTCTCTCTCTCTCTCTCTCTCTCTCTCTCTCTCTCTCTCTCTCTCTCTCTCTCTCTCTCTCTCTCTCTCTCTCTCTCTCTCTCTCTCTCTCTCTCTCTCTCTCTCTCTCTCTCTCTCTCTCTCTCTCTCTCTCTTCTCAGGGCTGGGTGTAAATACAAATTCTCTCTCTCTCTCTCTCTCTCTCTCTCTCTCTCTCTCTCTCTCTCTCTCTCTCCCTCCTCTCTCTCTCTCTCTCTTTCTCAGGGCTGGGTGTAAATACAAATTCTCTTTCTCTCTCTCTCTCTCTCTCTCTCTCTCTCTCTCTCTCTCTCTCTCTCTCTCCCCTCTCTCTCTCTCCTTCTCAGGGCTGGGTGTAAATACAAATTCTCTCTCTCTCTCTCTCTCTCTCTCTCTCTCTCTCTCTCTCTCTCTCTCTCTCTCTCTCTCTCTCTCTCACAGAA
>CM065684.1:26659991-26663807 GCA_017654935.2 Phymorhynchus buccinoides
CTGCTCCCAGAAAAGCATGCAAGATTCCCCAATCTTACGTTATTGTCCAGGAGACAACGGAATGTCCATTTGGGACAGGATACGGATAGAGTCGACAGGAAAACACTGTTAGGATAGAGGATGTATATGGAAGCATAGAGCATTAAGCAAATTAAACAAGAACGTTTAAATTATGGAATTTACTTAATTATAATTATTACCCTCAGAACGTATCGGATCTATGTTTTAAACCAGACCCCCTACTCCCCTCCACACAAAAAAGTTCAATATATAATGTGATTATGACACATAAAGCAAAAGCCAGCAACTGATTTACAAATAAGGGTTTCCATTTTACTTTCCAGAAGTCTGTAATTATAAACCACAAACAATAAATCTACGCCCAAATAGAAGTGAAAACAAATATAAGGCGAAAGCGTAACAAGATAAACGAACACGAAATCAAGAATGAATGTCTGAATCGTCATTGTTTCATGCACACAATTCCATAATCAAACGGTATTCATCATTGGGGCTAAAAGAATGAACTGACTACAACAGAAACAATGCGTTGAATGGACATCATGACAGAATGAATCAGAGGAAGGTATAGCAAAAAACAACAACAACGTTAGACTCGACCTAATGAAACCATAGTATCCATACAGTGGATTGTACAACAAAGAAGACACTAATCGAATGAACTAAACAATCCCTAGCACTATCGTCATAACACGCTACATAAACATTCCCGGCCCTGTCTGCACACACCTGTCCAGGATACCTGATGTCAGTGTGGTCATAGGTGTGGGTGACGTGGCCAGAACTGACCTCTATCCTGTGCACCAGGTTTGTATGGCAGTCAGCCACCAGGACGTGGTTGTCCACGTCAACAAAGATGTAATCTGGTGACTTTAGTCCTGGCAGCCTGCTGCTGTCAGTGACAATTCTCACCACGTCACCACGTCGGGTCAGCACGTGTAGTGCAGCAGGACCGGTGCTTATGGCTTCCCTACAACTAACCAATAACAGTCCGTCACTCAGTCCTGCTATACCATCATACTCCCTAACTGTCTTTATCTGTGACGTCACTGTAAGTTTCTTCGTCACACTGATCAGATAGATCAGGTTGGTCCATGTTGTCACGGCAACCAGGCCGTCAGACAAGAGAGCCAGGCAGCATGGCTTTTCCTTACATTCTACAGAGTCAGATATCGTGTGTGGAGGAGTCACCCCCATCACCAGACAGACAATGGCGGCGATCCTGGGTTTCGTCCTGTCGCCTTGCTCTGTTGGCCGCGCACTGAACAGTCGTCTGGGTGTCGCCGTCATGACGTCCACAGTAGCAGGGGTGAAGATGGGTGTGGGGGAGGGGGTGGCTGCTAAAACTTGTGCTGAAGAGGGGAGGGGGGTGAGGGTGGGGGTGGGGGAGGGGTGGCTGCTGACACTTGAGCTGAAGAGAGGATGGGGGTGGGGGAGGGGGTGGCTGCTGACACTTGTGCTGAAGAGGGGAGGGGGGTGGGGGTGGGGGAGGGGGTGGCTGCTGGCACTTGTGCTGAAGAGGGGATGGGGGTGGGGGAGGGGGTGGCTGCTGACACTTGTGCTGAAAAGGGGATGGGGGTGGGGGAGGGGGTGGCTGCTGGCACTTGAGCTGAAGAGGGGATGGGGGTGGGGGAGGGGGTGGCTGCTGGCACTTGAGCTGAAGCGGGGATGGGGGTGGGGGTGGGGCGAGGGGTGGCTGCTGACACTTGTGCTGAAGTGGGGATTGGGGTGGGGGTGGGGGAGGGGGTGGCTGTTGACACTTGAGCTGAAGAGGGGAGGGGTGTGTGAGAAGATATGGGTAAGCCCACTTGTGAAGAGGAAGTTTGAATCAGACTGTCCTGATCTGTTAATAATATCATCATCATTATCAGGATTCTCCCCTTTAGGGAGAATATTATTGCATTTGTAAAAAATCTTTTTTTTCTTTTCTTTTTCTTTTTCTTTTTCTTCCCTTTTTGGTCTGATTTGGCTGCAATTTTCAGAACAGTTACAGGACCGACCTTATGGGTATGTAAAATTTGAAATATTAAATGATTTCGCCGAATTTTCGGCATAATAATAGGCCCCCAATCCCAGAAATTTTAATCTTGAATATCTCAAAAACGGCAGAACGGATTTCGTTCATATTTTCCGAATTTTACTTAAAAATAAATGTCCAACATTTGCGTTATAAAATCTAACCGGAAGTGCTCCAGCTTGGAACCTGCAGCTTTCATTTGGTTCACAGACTAGCCAAAACCGGAAGTGATATCACAAAACTAACTACTGGATATTGTAGCCTGCATGTTGGCCCAGGTCGGAAAGGAGTTTGGTGATGATATGTTAAATAGTTTGGAAGTTATTCAAATGTATGTAAATTTGGTTGTCTTAGCACGGTTGTCTTTGTTTCAATCCTGTGTTCCGCACTGTTGTTTTGTCGGGGCCTTAGCACGGTTGTCTTTGTTTCAATCCCGTGTTCCGCATTGTTGTTTTGTCGGGGCCTTAGCACGGTTGTCTTTGTTTCAATCCCGTGTTCCGCACTGTTGATTTGTCGGGGCCTTAGCACGGTTGTCTTTGTTTCAATCCCGTGTTCCGTACTGTTGATTTGTCGGGGTCTTAGCACGGTTGTCTTTGTTTCAATCCTGTGTTCCGCACTGTTGATTTGTCGGGGCCTTAGCACGGTTGTCTTTGTTTCAATCCCGTGTTCCGCATTGTTGTTTTGTCGTGCCTTCACGGTTGTCTTTGTTTCAACGTGTTCCGCATTGTTGATTTGTCGGGGCCTTAGCACGGTTGTCTTTGTTTCAATCCCGTGTTCCGCACTGTTGATTTGTCGGGCCTTAGCATCAATCCCGTGTTCCGCATTGTTGTTTTGTCTGGGCCTTAGCACGGTTGTCTTTGTTCCAATCCCGTGTTCCGCACTGTTGATTTGTCGGGGTCTTAGCATGGTTGTCTTTGTTTCAATCCCGTGTTCCGCATTGTTGTTTTGTCGGGGCCTTAGCACGGTTGTATCTTTGGTTTTAATCCCGTGTTCCGCACTGTTGATTTGTTGGGGCCTTAGCACGGTTGTCTTTGTTTCAATCCCGTGTTCCGCACTGTTGATTTGTCGGGGTCTTAGCACGGTTGTCTTTGTTTCAATCCCGTGTTCCGCACTGTTGATTTGTCGGGGCCTTAGCACGGTTGTCTTTGTTTCAATCCTGTGTTCCGCACTGTTGATTTGTTGGGGTCTTAGCACGGTTGTCTTTGTTTCAATCCCGTGTTCCGCACTGTTGATTTGTCGGGGCCTTAGCACGGTTGTCTTTGTTTCAATCCCGTGTTCCGCACTGTTGATTTGTCGGGGCCTTAGCACGGTTGTCTTTGTTTCAATCCCGTGTTCCGCACTGTTGATTTGTCGGGGCCTTAGCACGGTTGTCTTTGTTTCAATCCCGTGTTCCGCACTGTTGATTTGTCGGGGCCTTAGCACGGTTGTCTTTGTTCCAATCCCGTGTTCCGCACTGTTGATTTGTCGGGGCCTTAGCACGGTTGTCTTTGTTTCAATCCCGTGTTCCGCACTGTTGATTTGTCGGGCCTTAGCACGGTTGTCTTTGTTTCAATCCCGTGTTCCGCACTGTTGATTTGTCGGGGCCTTAGCACGGTTGTCTTTGTTTCAATCCCGTGTTCCGCACTGTTGATTTGTTGGGGCCTTAGCACGGTTGTCTTTGTTTCAATCCCGTGTTCCGCACTGTTGATTTGTCGGGGCCTTAGCACAGTTGTCTTTGTTCCAATCCCGTGTTCCGCATTGTTGTTTTGTCGGGGCCTTAGCACGGTTGTCTTTGTTCC
>CM065684.1:26664307-26669307 GCA_017654935.2 Phymorhynchus buccinoides
ACACATTGAGGTTATGTTGGGTGCGTTTCGATTAGACTAGATCTATTTGCCGCCGCATGCATGATTACTAACACTCCTATCAATGACGGCCTCGCACAAAACTGCTCGCGATAGGCCTATACATGACTTCAAAGCAGACAATAATCACTCAAAGTTGTATAACACCATTGCAGAGCAGTGGGGCTAAACTAGAGGTCATTCGCACAGGCCACCAAGGCACAAAACATCATCGTCACCACAATGGCATAAAAACATAATCCGAGCCATTTGCCGCCAAGGGTCAGGTACAAATCAGCAGTGCGGAACACAGGATTGGAACAAAGACAACCGTGCTAAGGCCCCAACAAATCAACAGTGCGGAACACGGGATTGTAACAAAGACAACCGTGCTAAGGCCCCTACAAATCAACAGTGCGGAACACGGGATTGGAACAAAGACAACCATGTTAAGGCCCCGACTAATCAACAGTGTGGAACACGGGATTGAAACAAAGACAACCGTGCTAAGGCCCCGACAAAACAACAATGAAACAAAGACAACCGTGCTAAGGCCCGACAAATCAACAGTGCGGAACACGGGATTGAAACAAAGACAACCGTGCTAAGACCCCAACAAATCAACAGTGCGGAACAATAAACCGGAATTGTTAAGCAAAAGACAAACCAAGCGTACGGCCTTCACGGGACAAAAACAACAGGTGCGGAACACGGATTTGAAAAAAAGACAAACCCTCTTAAGGCCCGGACAAAATACAACAGTGCGGAACACGGGATTGAAACAAAGACAACCGTGCTAAGGCCCCGACAAAACAACAGTGCGGAACACGGGATTGAAACAAAGACAACCATGCTAAGACCCCAACAAATCAACAGTGCGGAACACAGGATTGAAACAAAGACAACCGTGCTAAGGCCCCGACAAATCAACAGTGCGGAACACGGGATTGAAACAAAGACAACCGTGCTAAGACCCCGACAAATCAACAGTGCGGAACACGGGATTGAAACAAAGACAACCGTGTTAAGGCCCCGACTAATCAACAGTGTGGAACACGGGATTGAAACCAAAGATACAACCGTGCTAAGGCCCCGACAAAACAACAATGCGGAACATGGGATTGGAACAAAGACAACTGTGCTAAGACCCCGACAAAACAACAATGCGGAACACGTGATTGAAACAAAGACAACCGTGCTAAGGCCCCGACAAAACAACAGTGCGGAACACGGGATTGAAACAAAGACAACCGTGCTAAGGCCCCGACAAATCAACAGTGCGGAACACGGGATTGGAACAAAGACAACCGTGCTAAGGCCCCGACAAAACAACAATGTGGAACACGGGATTGTAACAAAGACAACCGTGCTAAGGCCCGACAAATCAACAGTGCGGAACACGGGATTGGAACAAAGACAACCGTGCTAAGGCCCGACAAATCAACAGTGCGGAACACGGGATTGAAACAAAGACAACCGTGCTAAGGCCCCGACAAATCAACAGTATGGAACACGGGATTGAAACAAAGACAACCGTGCTAAGGCCCCGACAAAACAACAGTGCGGAACACGGGATTGAAACAAAGACAACCGTGCTAAGGCCCCGACAAAACAACAATGCAGAACACGGGATTGAAACAAGACAACCGTGCTAAGGCCCCGACAAAACAACAGTGCGGAACACAGGATTGAAACAAAGACAACCGTGCTAAGACAACCAAATTTACATACATTTGAATAACTTCCAAACTATTTAACATATCATCACCAAACTCCTTTCCGACCTGGGCCAACATGCAGGCTACAATATCCAGTAGTTAGTTTTGTGATATCACTTCCGGTTTTGGCTAGTCTGTGAACCAAATGAAAGCTGCAGGTTCCAAGCTGGAGCACTTCCGGTTAGATTTTATAACGCAAATGTTGGACATTTATTTTTAAGTAAAATTCGGAAAATATGAACGAAATCCGTTCTGCCGTTTTTGAGATATTTAAGACTAAAATTTCTGGGATTGGGGGCCTATTATTATGCCGAAAATTCGGCGAAATCATTTAATATTTCAAATTTCACATACCCATAAGGTCCTGTAACTGTTCTGAAAATTGCAGCCAAATCAGACCAAAAAAGGGAAGAAAAAAGAAAAAGAAAAAAGAAAAAAAAAGATTTTACAAATGCAATAATATTCTCCCTAAAGGGGAGAATCCTGATAATGATGATGATATTATTAACAGATCAGGACAGTCTGATTCAAACTGCCTCTTCACAAGTGGGATTACCCATATCTTCTCACACACCCCTCCCCTCTTCAGCACAACTGTCAGCAGCCACCCCCTCCCCCACCCTCACCCCAATCCCCACTTCAAGCACAAGGTGTCAGCAGCCACCACTCGCCCCACCCCCACCCCCATCCCCGCTTCAGCTCAAGTGACCAGCAGCCACCCCCTCCCCCACCCCCATCCCCTATCTTCAGCTCAAGTGGCCAGCAGCCACCCCCTCCCCCCACCCCATCCCCTCTTCAGCACAAGTGGCAGCAGCCCCCCCCTCCCCCAACCCTCATTCCCTCTTCAGCACCCCAAGTGCCATCAGCCACTCCCCCTCCCCCACCCCCACCCCCCTCCCCTCTTCAGCACAAGTGTCAGCAGCCACCCCCTCCCCCACCCCCACCTTCTTCAGCTCAAGCTTGTCAGCAGCCACACCCTCCCCCTCCCACACCCCTCACCCCCCTCCTCTCTTCAGCACAAGTTTTAGCAGCCACCCCCTCCCCCACACCCATCTTCACCCCTGCTACTGTGGACGTCATGACGGCGACACCCAGACGACTGTTCAGTGCGCGGCCAACAGAGCAAGGCGACAGGACGAAACCCAGGATCGCCGCCATTGTCTGTCTGCCGGATGACAGAGTCGTCATGCCGGACTACTATAACAGCAAAGTGAAGGTGATGGGGGTGACTCCTCCACACACGATATCTGACTCTGTAGAATGTAAGGAAAAGCCATGCTGCCTGGCTCTCTTGTCTGACGGCCTGGTTGCCGTGACAACATGGACCAACAATGATCTATCTGATCAGTGTGACGAAGAAACTTACAGTGACGTCACAGATAAAGACAGTTAGGGAGTATGATGGTATAGCAGGACTGAGTGACGGACTGTTATTGGTTAGTTGTAGGGAAGCCATAAGCACCGGTCCTGCTGCACTACACGTGCTGACCCGACGTGGTGACGTGGTGAGAATTGTCACTGACAGCAGCAGGCTGCCAGGACTAAAGTCACCAGATTACATCTTTGTTGACGTGGACAACCACGTCCTGGTGGCTGACTGCCATACAAACCTGGTGCACAGGATAGAGGTCAGTTCTGGCCACGTCACCCACACCTATGACCACACTGACATCAGGTATCCTAGACAGGTGTGTGCAGACAGGGCCGGGAATGTTTATGTAGCGTGTTATGACGATAGTGCTAGGGATTGTTTAGTTCATTCGATTAGTGTCTTCTTTGTTGTACAATCCACTGTATGGATACTATGGTTTCATTAGGTCGAGTCTAACGTTGTTGTTGTTTTTTGCTATACCTTCCTCTGATTCATTCTGTCATGATGTCCATTCAACGCATTGTTTCTGTTGTAGTCAGTTCATTCTTTTAGCCCCAATGATGAATACCGTTTGATTATGGAATTGTGTGCATGAAACAATGACGATTCAGACATTCATTCTTGATTTCGTGTTCGTTTATCTTGTTACGCTTTCGCCTTATATTTGTTTTCACTTCTATTTGGGCGTAGATTTATTGTTTGTGGTTTATAATTACAGACTTCTGGAAAGTAAAATGGAAACCCTTATTTGTAAATCAGTTGCTGGCTTTTGCTTTATGTGTCATAATCACATTATATATTGAACTTTTTTGTGTGGAGGGGAGTAGGGGGTCTGGTTTAAAACATAGATCCGATACGTTCTGAGGGTAATAATTATAATTAAGTAAATTCCATAATTTAAACGTTCTTGTTTAATTTGCTTAATGCTCTATGCTTCCATATACATCCTCTATCCTAACAGTGTTTTCCTGTCGACTCTATCCGTATCCTGTCCCAAATGGACATTCCGTTGTCTCCTGGACAATAACGTAAGATTGGGGAATCTTGCATGCTTTTCTGGGAGCAGTGGGTGGATGCCTCGTGCCTCCATACGGGGAGCTGGACGACCCCGCCCCCCCTCCACGAGTCTGTCCCCGTGGGGATACAGTGGGGGGTAGGGGGGTGAGGGGGAGGATCTTTCGGGGATAACAAATGGTTACCCCACCTTCTGGAAGTTATGTGCTTGTAACTTCCTCTAACCTGTCACTCTTTGACTGTCTGTCATCTACTATCTTTCTAACTTATTGACCCATTCTCCTGCCTTTAACCCTTTCACCGCCAATGTCGCATTTTTTAGCACCACAATGGTTTAACACTCATGTCACTAAAAGGCATCAAATCAGGGCCTGTTATCCGAATACCCTATTTTCTTAATTTTGGGAGGTAAGGATAGGCCTAATGTTATACATGTCACAGAGGAATTTGCAATATTGCAGATATTTTATTTTCTCTACCCAGTTAAGCTTCAATGGTATTTTCTGGCTGAAAAAATGGCTGGCGGCGAAAGGGTTAAAACAAATCCCCAAAATGTTCTCCTGTGAGCTCACTCCGAAATCGGAATGTGTTGGCTGAATGCAGCGGGGAGACCACCTGTTACAACTGAAAACTGGACACATGCATACTTTACCCATTGTGGGCATTTTGCTGGAGAAGAGAATGCTTTTCTTGATCAGCATCACCCAAAGAACGACTTGAATGGGTTAAAGCTATAAGGTTATGAAGTTACACAAAAATTGACAGGTCATAGGGGAATGGTCAGATAAACAGACAGGCTGACAGAAAAACAGACAAACGTTTTAATCAAAATTCACCTGAGGTAAGTCTTGTAGAACTTTTGGCTCAGTAACATGTAGATGATGAAGTTAAGTCAAGTC
>CM065684.1:26674307-26676807 GCA_017654935.2 Phymorhynchus buccinoides
TTGCATTAGTGGATTTGGACTTACTCTGTGAAAAGAAAGGAAAAATGTGGGAAGGTCGCAACCATTTTCGTCCGACTTGGTTGGATAGTGTGATATCTGACATAATCCCTTAGGCTGTAGCACAATAATCACATGCCATACCTTAGCAGCGGTTTTTCTCCACCGGGAGCTTCGCCGTATGGTGATGAAGACGAACTTTGATATTGGAACATATACATGCAAAGGGTAACCAAATGCAACATAGGCCTACTCTTAGGCTGTAGCACAATAAACACGTACCATAACTTAGCAACGGTTTTTCTCCACTGGGAGCTTCGCCGTATGGTGACGAAGATACAAAATAGTGCAGATGATAACGATACCCATATTCCGAACTTCGAAAATGGGGCGTAAATGCTAAGCAAAGAGTAACCTAATCTAACATATCTCTTAGGCTGTAGCACAATAAGCATATACCATAATTATGTTAGCAGCAGTTTTTCTCCACTGTGAACTTCGCCGTATGGTGATGAAGATGAAGATGGTGCACATGACAACGAAGCCCGTAGGCCCGAACGTTGATATTGGAACATATAAATGGAAACGGTAACCAAATCTAACATAATCTCTTAGGATATAGCACACTAATCACATACCATACCGTAACAGCGGTTTTTCTCCACTGCGAACTTCGCCATACGGTGATGAAGATATAAATAATGCAGATGATGACGATACCCATATTCCGAACTTCAAAAATGGGGCATCAGTGGCACCCAAAGGGCAACTTAATCTAGCGTACCCCCAAGGCTGTAGCACAATAATCACATACCATTACCTTAGCGGCGGTTTTTCTCCACTGGGAGCTTCGCCGTATGGTGATGAAGATGAAGACGGTGCAGAGAATGACGATGGCCATGGGTCCGAAGTAGAACACCCCGGATAGAGCGACGTTGTTATAAGCGGTGATGATGTCCAGGTTCTCGTAATAAAACTGCGTGCCGCGCAGCGTCGGGATGAGCTGCCCCGTCGCTCGGCTCGGGCGCCAGACTACCTGTGAATGTAGGGGGGGAAACTAAGAATCAAAGAGTTAAATAATTAATCTAGGAAGCTGTAGAAATGTTCTACCAAGGCAAGGCAAGGCTAATTGTTTATTTCATACCCACTTGCGGCACAGAAATATAAAACAAAGCACACACATATTTAAACACTCAAACATCAATACAGAGTGATGGGTGGGTTCTGTATAGGACAGTCAGTCACTGTCTGTCTGTCTGTCTGTCTGTCTGTCTGTCTCTCTCTCTCTCTGTCTCTCTCTCTCTCTCTCTCTCTGTCTCTGTCTCTCTCTCTCTCTCTCTGTCTCTCTCTCTCTCTCTCTCTCTCTCTCTCTCTCTCTCTCTCTCTCTCTCTCTCTCTCTCTCTCTCTCTCTCTCTGTCTCTGTCTCTGTCTCTCTCTCTCTCTCTCTCTCTCTCTCTCTCTCTCTCTCTCTCTCTCTCTCTCTCTCTCTCTCTCTCTGTCTCTCTCTGTCTCTCTCTCTCTCTCTCTCTCTCTGTCTCTCTCTCTCTCTCTCTCTCTCTCTCTCTCTCTCTCTCTCTCTCTCTCTCTCTCTCTCTCTCACACACACACACACACACACACACACACACACACACACACACACACACACACACACACACACGTGCACAAATGCACACACACACTGTGCGCGCGTACGTCCGTGTGCGCGCGCGCGCGCGCACACACGGACGTACGCGCGCACAGTGTGTGTGTGCATTTGTGCACGTTCGTGTGTGCGTGTGTGTGTGTGTGGATGCGCGCGCACGTTCGTGTGTGTGTGTGTGTGTGTGTGTGTGTGTGGATGCGCGCGCGGCACGTTCGTGTGTGCGTGCAAGTTCATGTGTGTGCGCGCGCGTACGCGCGCAGGTGCGTGTGCTATTTGTAGACACAATACACGGACTACATGGTAAAGATGGCTCTCAATCTAAACTGACAGTCAGATCGACAAAAGTACGCGAATTGGACACACAGTATATTTGTTTTTCAATGTAAACGGGACAAAAAAACCTGAAACAGACTGCAACGTCACTGGAACATACAACAAACAAACAACTACACGACAAGTGTAAAGTGACGTTATTTTATTCACAAGAGACAAATCAAAACAACTGGATATTTCGGCGAATGCTATGGCGCGCCAAAGATACAAAACTCTATCTAGCTGTTCGATAGAGTTTTGAAACTGTATCTATCAGTTCGACAGAGTTTGAAAACCCTATCTAGCTGTATCTAGCTAACCCTATCGAGATATAGTTTTTCTATCGCGATTTCTGATTGGTACATGGCTTCAGCGACAAGTTTGTGGCCTTGGCAGGGCAGTGACCCGTGAATTTGAATAAGACGATAGGCCTAGGCCCCTACATGTAGTCAAACAAACATGGCAGCTGAACGATTTCAACGAGCGAATCTTCCCGGCGTTTCATCTGTAATTGAAGCCGCTAAACGAGTTCGTAGAATGCCACC
>CM065684.1:26686807-26689597 GCA_017654935.2 Phymorhynchus buccinoides
CTACTTGTCTCGCTCACGATTCTACATGTCTCGCTCATATTCTACATGTCTCGCTCACTATTCTACTTGTCTCGCTCACTATTCTATTACTATGTCTCGCTCACTATTCTACTTGTCTCGCTCACTATTCTACTTGTCTCGCTCACTATTCTACTTGTCTCGCTCACTATTCTACTTGTCTCGCTCACTATTCTACTGGTCTCGCTCACTATTCTACTGGTCTCGCTCACTATTCTACATGTCTCGCTCACTATTCTACTGGTCTCGCTCACTATTCTACTTGTCTCGCTCACTATTCTACTTGTCTCGCTCACTATTCTACATGTCTCGCTCACTATTCTACTTGTCTCACTCACTATTCTACATGTCTCTCGCTCACTATTCTACATGTCTCGCTCACTATTCTACTTGTCTCGCTCACTATTCTACTTGTCTCGCTCACTATTCTACATGTCTCGCTCACTATTCTACTTGTCTCGCTCACTATTCTACATGTCTCGCTCACTATTCTACTTGTCTCGCTCACTATTCTACTTGTCTCGCTCACTATTCTACTTGTCTCGCTCACTATTCTACTGGTCTCGCTCACTATTCTACTTGTCTCGCTCACTATTCTACATGTCTCGCTCACTATTCTACTTGTCTCGCTCACTATTCTACATGTCTCGCTCACTTTTACTTGTCACACTCACTATTCTACTTGACTCGCTCACTATTCTACTTGTCTCGCTCACTATTCTACTTGTCTCAGCTCACTATTCTACATGTCTCGCTCACTATTATACTTTTCTCGCTCACTATTCTACTGTCTCTCTCACTATGTCTCGCTCACTATTCTACTTGTCACGCTCACTACTACTTGTTTACTCACTAATCTACTCGCTCAACTATTCTACTTGTCTCGCTCACTATTCTACTGGTCTCGCTCACTATTCTACTGATCTCGCTCACTATTCTACTTGTCTCGCTCACTATTCTACATGTCTCGCTCACTATACTACTTGTCTCGCTCACTATTCTACTTGTCTCGCTCACTATTCTACATGTCTCGCTCACTATTCTACTTGTCTGTCTCACTATTCTACTTGTCTCGCTCACTATTCTACTTGTCTCGCTCACTATTCTACTTGTCTCGCTCACTATTCTACTTTTCTCGCTCACTATTCTACATGTCTCGATCACTATTCTACTTGTCTCGCTCACAATTCTACATGTCTCGCTCACTATTCTACTTGTCTCGCTCACTATTCTACTTGTCACTCTCACTATTCTACATGTCTCGCTCACTATTCTACTTGTCTCGCTCACTATTATACATGTCTCGCTCACTATTCTACTTGTCTCCCTCACTATTCTACTTGTCTCGCTCACTATTCTACTGGTCTCGCTCACTATTCTACTTGTCTCGCTCACTATTCTACATGTCTCGCTCACTATTCTACATGTCTCGCTCACTATTCTACTTGTCTCGCTCACTATTCTACTTGTCTCGCTCACTATTCTACTTGTCTCGCTCACTCTTTTCTACTTGTCTCGCTCACTATTCTACCTGTCTCGCTCACTATTCTACTTGTCTCACTCACTATTCTACATGTCTCGCTCACTATTCTACATGTCTCGCTCACTATTCTAATTGTCTCGCTCACAATTCTACATGTCTCACTCACAATTCTAAATGTCTCGCTCACTATTCTTACTGTTCTCGTTCACTATTCTACTTATCTCGCTCAATTTTCTACTTGTCTCGCTCACTATTCTAAGATTATTTGCGCTGTGAGCAAGTACCAATGTACTTGTCTCTCTAAATTTTCTAAATGTCTCACTCACGCAAATGATCTTTATGAAATGATGATGTTACCTCTTTTTTTGGAGGTTTCTGGATATTTTCCAATGGGTAATTAAAATCGACTTGTCTATCCTTGTCTACATAGAAACGCTTGCATTACACAGGCACGTGAACACGCGCACGTACATGCACGCACGGAAAGGAAACGCTCTAGTTAGTAAACCTCAAACACACACACACATCACACCCACAAACACACACAAACACACACCCACACCACCACACACACCCACACACACACACACAAACACACACACACACACCACACGCACGTTGTGTCACTCAAACGTACACGCATAAACTTTACTGTTTCTAGCTTGCTAATGCTTTTATGTAATTTGTAGGAACCCGTTCTTTTTTATTTGCTAATATATCGGTGGATGATGATGATGATGATGATGATGAGGATGAGGAGGAGGAGGGATAAGGAGTGAGGAGCAGGGGAAGAGTAGAGGAGAGGAGGAGGAGGTAGCATGAGGAGGAAGGATCAGGAGGAGGGAGGAGGCAGGAGGCGGAGGAGGAGAAGCAGGAGGAGGAGGAGGATGAGCGATTGAGGAGGAGGAGGAGGAGGAGGAGGAGGATGGAGGAGGAGGAGCAGGATCAGGAGGATGAGGAGAGGAGGAGGAGGATGGAGGAGGAGAGCAGGTGGAGAGAGGAGGAGGAGAGAGGATGCAGCGGGGAGGAGCCAGGAGGGAGGAGGAGTAGGAGGAGGAGGTGGAGGAGGAGGAGAAGGAGGAGAAGGATAATCAGGAGGAGGAGGAGGAGAGACGCAGGAGTAGTAGGATCGGAGGAGGAGGAGGGAGAGGAGGAGGAGAAGCAGGAGGATTGAGGATGAGGAGGTGCAGGAGGAGGAGGAAAACAACGTTGATACAGATGACGACAACGACGACGATAATGTTGGGGATGACAATGGGGGGGGGACCCCCCCCCAAACGGTAAAGCAA
>CM065684.1:26690097-26708477 GCA_017654935.2 Phymorhynchus buccinoides
AAGTAACTAATAATAATAATAATAATATGTAAAAGCAATGAACCAAACAGAGCCTCCCCCGCACACACATCCACACTCACACATGCAAAAACAAAGTTGAAGTGTAATTTTAAGTGTTTCTGTATTGTAGCGCCATACTACGAGAGAAGTTCAAAATGTTCAAACAATACAAAATGTGGGCAATTATTGTGACAAAAGCAACCTGGATAATCTAATAATCCCTCGATGAGCTCCAAAATCTCATGCAATAGTGTCTCATTTATGACATGACTTGTGTGCTCTTCTCTCATGTAAATAAAAAAAGAAAGAAATATAATCTATTTTGAATATGTAAATGCTCGACTGACACAAAAAAGATCAGTCTGGCACTGTTTACAATATTAAATACATAGTAGCCTATCAACCAAACTGCATCAACCAATAGAAGCAAAAAACAACAGCAACAACATTTCATGGCTTCTTGAACTTCTGTTGTTTGAAAAAAAAAAAAATTGACAATCCATTCACATTATGAAAACATACACAAAAGTAACAATACAAAAGCATACAATCCATTCACAGTATGATGGCGTACACAAAATTAGCAATAGAAAAGCAACCAAAAAGTGATCAATGCTTAGAAATTTGATCCCACGACCAGTAACATGGGTGCTCCTGGGAAATTAAAAAAATCCTGCCAGGGGGCGGCCCCGGCGGAGTGCAGGAGCAGCACACACACACACACATTTACTGCTCTTTTTTAACCCCTCTAGACTAGTACAAGTGCTACATTCCTTTGAATACAGCAAATGCTTATATAGGCCCTTTTTATTGTACAAGTTTGTGTGTGTGGAAGAAAATCGTTGTTTTTCAAATTCTCATAATCCAGCAATGCGGGTTCTAGGCAATTTAAAAACCCTGCAATTCAGGACATCCTGAAAGAAGGAGCATCCATGCAGTAATGCTTTACTACGAATTTTAAATGCTTTGTGGACATCTAAAGGTAAATAACAACAAGTTCAATACAGGTAGTTGCCCACTTGCTATGTTTATGATTATTCTCCTTTTTGGAATCATGTTTCACACATTCTTGTACATTTTTAGTAAACTATGTAATAAAAGAGCATGTCTGACAGTAATTTGTGAGCTTGTACAACATTAGAATGCAGCATTTATAATGTTTAGTTCATGTGCAGATAACCCTGACCCACAGTGGAATAATGGGCAAGTTCTGACCGAGGGTGCACGGCTAGATGCAGGCAAAAGAAGAAGAAACAGAATCATCAGCAGCAACTTCAGTCGCCGTGGCAGACGCTAAAGTAAGCTACTAAAAAGAATCTTTTACATATGTACTGAACAGCAGACAAGAAAAGAATGTATGACAATCACAATGAACTATGAAGATTTTTTTCAACCTTGTCGCACTTGTGTCATCTGCAAACAAAATATAAAAAGAAGAAAAAAAAACTACCACCAGAAAAATCCCCACATGACCAAAAGAATGTTCACATTGACCTTGCTGAAGTGACCAATAAAATGCCTATTGCCATAAAACGTAAAGCACAAGCACCCCCACCCCCCCTCTCCAAATTACAAGTCTGTACCCTGATTCATTTGTCTCTTAAGCATTTCTATTTCTAGTTGAAGCTTTTCTTTTTTGAAGAGCATTACCTCTATGTCTGCCTTGTTTCTTTCAATGTCTGACTGATTTTTTTCTATGCAGCTCCATAGATACTGGTCGTTTAAGTCTTCATCAAGGCTCAATGTCACTGCTTTTTTGCGTGCAGGCTTGGTGTGACTTGGTGCACTGGTCAGGAGCTGACTGGATGGCCTGGATGATATAGCCGTTGATGGTGCACTCTCAAACCTGTCTTCCAAATGGACAACAGTTCCCGAGTGACATGGAGACGCTGACGGGGCTCTGGATGGTTGAGGTGTGGATGAAGCCATCGGAGTTGAATCTGTAAATTGATAACATCCTCAATAAATGGTCCTTTCAGTAAAACATCTCTGCCATATTTTTGACAACCAGTGTGTATCAAACATGAACTGATAAAATAAGTTTATGGGTTATTCCATCATACATAACTTCAGAAATTTCCAATGTGTTTGTAACAAAATGTTGTTCCAGACTGTTCAATGGTGTAATGATATAGCTTCTTGGTAGAGGAGAACTATAAAAGATAATCATCTGCAAGAAATTGTTCAGAACACATATGATATATATGTGTGTCTTTGTTTGTTCTTGTCACATGCATGCCAGGGCTCCCAGGGACCCCCATTTGGGGGTCTATGAAGCACTAAAATTCTAAAGGACCCTCTAAAAGAATGTGCAGGGGGTCCCAGGGATGCACTAGAAAAATTATTTTTAGCATTCGCAATGCCACTGGGACCCTCTATCCCTGCCTCTAGGACCCTCTATACTGTAAGTGAAGGAGTCCCTGGGACCCCTTCATTTGCAGGACGATTGGGAGC
This sequence comes from Phymorhynchus buccinoides, assembly GCA_017654935.2. Lineage (NCBI taxonomy): Eukaryota > Metazoa > Mollusca > Gastropoda > Neogastropoda > Raphitomidae > Phymorhynchus > Phymorhynchus buccinoides. The sequence continues at coordinate 26,692,552 of CM065684.1, forward strand.
CCTGCATACACTATTTATTTGTTGTCGAAAACTGCATTACATTACTTATCACCAGCCTTATTTATCACCAGATACAAAGTATAGATCTTATAGAGGGAACTTTTTTTTTCAGGGAATATAACAATTTTAAATTTCCATTAAAGCCTTTGTGTGCTTGTATATTTCAAAGAGTTAGCATATCAATGTTTGCTGACTTATGGCGCAAACATCTCTGCCACTAATGTACACACACTTAAACCCACACTCTGACTTACCTTTGTAGTCCTCACTAATGTACACCCCTGCAGCATCCTTCCCTTCAGCGGCGTACCAAATATAGGTCCCATCCTCAGCAGTTGACATTTCCAAAATCACATTGTTTGTTGAACCTGCCAATAGAAACACATCAATTTTAAAGACCCAGTGACGCGCCACGATTAAGTCCCTTGGGTTTTTTCTGGGTTGCTGTGACCCACAAGCAAATTTTCCCATATTCAAATTGAGGCTGCTCTTTAAACTGATGTTTCGGTTTCAATTTGGGGCCATTTATATGGGAGTCAGACTTTGTCAAAACAAGATTTATAAGATAGAGAACACGTGAAACTCGTGAAATTTGACACATGATCGGGGGATCTTTAAGATGTGAAGAAATCAAAAGGCAAACACAACAATAGTATTATTAAGAAAAGCTATGCCTGTGGAATAGAAGTGTGTATGTGTATTACTATTAGGTCAAGTCAAGTGTGTCTGTGCATTCATATGTGTGTCCTCAAGCAAGAGTCCTTAGCTTTCGACAGGAATGTTTAGCCAAATGTTCAGCAGCGCTATTGGAACATGCAGATGCACACAGAAAATATGTATAAATAACCACATATGGTTATCATCATCAATCATCATCATCATTGGAGGATTGCAGCTGGACAAGTAGCATATTTGGTGTTGATTTATTTAAGGGAAATGTACTAGCAAAGGAAATAAACATTTCTTATGCTTGGCTACCTGGGTACACTTGCCCCACTTATGTTGAATCACAACATGATCAGTTAAGTCAAGTATAATATTCATGCTAATGTGAATGATAATGTAGATGTTGTAATGATTACTATCCTAGGCAATTAATCAAGAGGTTAAATAGTTGAGCTAGATAAATTTCTTGTATATACATTCAAGCTAAGAGACGTTTCATTCATGATGGTAACGGATGAAAGTATATTTAAGTGTTTTCCTTTGCTGTGTTAACCCTTTCGCCACCAACCATTTTTCAGCCACAAAATATCATTAAACTTACCCGAGTCACAGAGAAAAAAAAAATCTGCCATATTGCAAATTCCTCTGTGACATGTATAACATTAGGCCTATCCTTACCTCCCAAAATTAAAAAAATAGGGTCTTTGGATAACAGGCCCTGATTTGATGCTTTTTAGTGACATGGGTGTTAAACCATTGTGGTGCAACAATGCGACATTGGCGATGAAAGGGTTAAGGCTACTGTGGCTATTAGTATGATGGTAGATGTTTTTGAAACTGCTTTTTGCGGCTTTATTCTCATTCATAATTTTGTGATGTGTTCTTGTGTCATGTGTATGGTTTGAATTGATTTTGTTGCTTTGTTTGTACAAGTATTAATGTACATATGTTTGTTTACCCCCATGAAAGGTGCTGTAGGCCTAATTCAATAAGATTCCGACTTCTGACTATGTCGAATCAAACTCAGGCAAAGCAAGTGCACAACCAGTTCTAAATATGTGTACAATTGAAGCTATCATATCAAAGCCAGGCTAAAGTGTTTACAAGATATAACTCAAATTTAATTTAATTTAAAAGTACAGTAGATTCATATTTGGAAACGTGCACATAAAATGAAGAAGTAATAAGACCTTAGCAGCAAATCAAACCCGCTATTTACTGCCACATTCTCCTTTCCCCTCCATCCTCCTACCTATAAGTCATATCAAGTGTCCTCGTTTCTTTCTCTCTCTGTTTCTCCAACCACCCACCTATCCTCATTCCCCAACTGTCTTCCCCGAGTTTCAAATCTTAAGGCAAATCCTAAGAACATGATAAGGTAAAAACATTCTTCGGTTTCAATGCTTTGTAAAGTTACGTTTTGTCCATTGCACCTTCTGTGAAGACCTCGATCGGTTGTTCTTGTGACTGGGATGGCATGGCCAACATATCCCCGTCAGCAGCAGACACTGCAACACCAATGTTTTGTTTTCATTTCACACAGTCATGTAATGATGTATACATGTATTTCACAATGAAAATCTGTTCTATGATTAATAAACTATTAACTATATTAATCAGGGCAAAAGTTGTGTCTTGATTTTTATTGGAAGAAGAGATCTCATTATCTTTTTTGTAATAAAATGACTGCTGCAGGAAGAAAAACAAAATTGATTGATTTTAAAGTTCAAGAAAGGTACTAAAACTGTTTGACAGCTTATGAACTGCTTATTTTTTGCTGATTTAAAAATATTAGCTTGTTTTTCAGTTTTACATGGGCATTCATTCTATTTATTTTAATGGCTTATATAAATTTGCTTTTCAAGTTCAAACTAAAGTGTTGCCAAAGTGGTAACTATAGATTTTGAGTTTCAACATTTCATTTTGAAAATGAAAAGGAACAGCAAGTTATTCATCCAGAGATGTATCTGTGGCAAAACGTACCAACTCCTGTGTGTTTCTTTCTCTCCCCAACCACATCCAGGATGTCATCTGTGTATTTGTCATCCTTTATTGGAGGGCCTCCACCAGTGCCGTTGGCATGTCTCTTCTGCTTTCCAAGCACAGCTTCCATGTCACCCCACCTTTTGAGACAAACATTCCATTCATTAATAAATAAAAGGCAGGAACCCCCCCCCCCCATTTGCTGGCAATCCAGCCCCCCTGGCTACAATACATTCCTACGCCACTGTGTGTATGTGTGTTTATGTATGCAAGTGTTTGTGTGTGTGCATGTGCATGTACCTGAGTATATTGTGCTTGTGTGCGATGGGGAAGGGTTGTGGATTTTCTCATTTTATTTATTTTGCTTACTCTTATTCATCGTTTTGTTTCTTGTTTTATGTTTGCTTTTGTGGTTGTGTTCTCATGTTTTCTCCATGAGGAAACAGTGTAAAAAAAATAATAAATTACAATTGCTTATGTTTACCCTCAGTAAAAAAAGAATTGAATTTTGAGTTTTGTGTTGATTCTCCCCCTCTCTCGTCTTCTTCTACATCTCTCTCTCTCTGTATCTCTGTATAGATCTCTCTCTCTCTCTCTCTCTCTCTCTCTCTCTCTCTCTCTCTCTCTCTCTCTCTCTCTCTCTCTCTCTCTCTCTCTCTCTCTCTCTCTCTCTCTCTCTCTCTCTCTCTCTCATGTATTTGCTTACTCTATTAGTATTACCGTCATTAAATAAAAGTAATTCCCTTATGCAATATTTTTCTCATGCAAATGCATGGTTTAATTTTTGATGACACTTTAAATTAAACTGCGGACCAATACATAATAAACCTTGAGTTGGCAGTTGCTGTTTATCAGAATGATTTGGATACTAACATTAAGTTGACACAAAATAATAATACTTTCAAAACTCCCATGGACAATCTTCCCAATTTTCAGAAATACTCATGATTTTGATTAATCATTCAAAAACTTGCACATACCCAAACACAATAAATCAAACAATATTCCACTGATATTGAGGGGACGTTTAATAGTCCGTAAGGCTAGGCTAGACTGATGATGTCTGTCCCTATCTGTCCCTATCTACCTACCTACCTATGTTTAATTCCATTAATACAATAATAGGCCATCAAATTCCTCTGCTTATTTCTTCTTCTTTTCTTCCTATTGGGGATGTTTATCCTGCCCCACACCCAAAGTCTTCATTTAGACTGCAACTGGCGCACAGGATGCATGCTATGTGAGTTCGTGTCATCCATCCCACCGGCACAACATGGCCTACTCCTACCGATTAGTGGAATGGGCTTTAACGTGTGCGCAAGATCTTTGTGCATGCGTTCGCACACAGGACCTTGGTTTTAAGTCTCATCCAAAGGACTTTTCCCCCAACTGACGTCAGGTACCCATTTACACCTGGGTGGAGTGAGGAAAATATGAGTAAAGTGCCTTTCCCAAGGACACACCACTGCGACCCCAGCTGGATTCGAACCCACACACTCGCAAACCTGACGGACTATGAGCCAGCGACTCTTACCAACTGCGCTACAGCGGCTCCTTTTCATCACTATCATCTCTTGGCTCCCAATCGCCCCGCAAAACAAGGTCCCAGGGACACCTTCACTTGCAATATAGAGCCTTAGAGGGTCGTACTCCTAGAGGCGGGATAGAGGGTCCCAGTGGCATTGCAAATGCTAAAAAGAAATTTTCTAGTGCATCCCTGGGACCCCCTGCACATTCTTTTAGAGGGTCCTTTAGAATTGTAATGCTAAATTTAATGCTTCATACTAATCATAGACCCCCAAATGCCAAATGGGGGTCCCTGGGAGCCCAGCATTATGCAATCGAAATATTGATTCACGTGTTAAAAATGTGTATAAGTAAATCGGAAACCGATCACAAGAACTTCATTCTAATCATATAAAGAATGTGGTTTTTTCATAACTTACCTCTTCTTCACACTCTCAGCGGTACGACCGCAACCTCCAACAGCATTCACTGCGTCCGCAACCTCCTGCCATGCCACCCTCTTCTTCTTACAGACGTCTGCAACTTTTGAAGACGCCTTCAAAATACTGATGCGTGGTTTCACCGCAGCAATCAAAGTGTCATTTTCCTTGTCTGAAAAATTGTTACTTCTTTGCCGTTTTGCCTTGGGTTCCATGGTTATGATGGTACTTAATTTACTACGAGTGATCACGAAGCAGACGCTGCCTAAGAGTGAGTTCCCTTTGTTCTTTGAACATGCGCACTGAACGGATTCCCCGTTGACAAAAATAGAACACGTTAGTAGGTCAGTCTAGTTCAAAACTAGCTAGTAACATTCAAGTCCGCATTCATGCTTTGAAGACTAAAATTAGTTTCAAACTTGCCAAGTAGTCTACTAAGCAGTTGTCAACTTGGGCAAGTTGTATACTAGTTTAGTAAGCTCATATGCATAGAACTACAGTAGAATAGTGAGCGAGACCAGTAGAATAGTGAGCGAGACATGTAGAATAGTGAGCGAGACAAGTAGAATAGTGAGCGAGACAAGTAGAATAGTGAGCGAGACATGTAGAATAGTGAGCGAGACAAGTAGAATAGTGAGCGAGACAAGTAGAATAGTGAGCGAGACAAGTAGAATAGTGAGCGAGACAAGTAGAATAGTGAGCGAGACAAGTAGAATAGTGAGCGAGACAAGTAGAATAGTGAGCGAGACAAGTAGAATAGTGAGCGAGACAAGTAGAATAGTGAGCGAGACATGTAGAATAGTGAGCGAGACATGTAGAATAGTGAGCAAGACCAGTAGAATAGTAGAATAGTGAGCGAGACAAGTAGAATAGTGAGCGAGACCAGTAGAATAGTGAGCGAGACAAGTAGAATAGTGAGCGAGACAAGTAGAATAGTGAGCGAGACAAGTAGAATAGTGAGCGAGACAAGTAGAATAGTGAGCGAGACAAGTAGAATAGTGAGCGAGACAAGTAGAATAGTGAGCGAGACAAGTAGAATAGTGAGCGAGACAAGTAGAATAGTGAGCGAGACAAGTAGAATAGTGAGCGAGACAAGTAGAATAGTGAGCGAGACCAGTAGAATAGTGAGCGAGACATGTAGAATAGTGAGCGAGACAAGTAGAATAGTGAGCGAGACAAGTAGAATAGTGAGCGAGACAAGTAGAATAGTGAGCGAGACAAGTAGAATAGTGAGCGAGACAAGTAGAATAGAATAGTGAGCGAGACAAGTAGAATAGTGAGCGAGACAAGTAGAATAGTGAGCGAGACAAGTAGAATAGTGAGCGAGACAAGTAGAATAGTGAGCGAGACAAGTAGAATAGTGAGCGAGACAAGTAGAATAGTGAGCGAGACAAGTAGAATAGTGAGCGAGACAAGTAGAATAGTGAGCGAGACAAGTAGAATAGTGAGCGAGACAAGTAGAATAGTGAGCGAGACAAGTAGAATAGTGAGCGAGACAAGTAGAATAGTGAGCGAGACAAGTAGAATAGTGAGCGAGACGAGACAGTAGAATAGTGAGCGAGACAAGTAGAATAGTGAGCGAGACAAGTAGAATAGTGAGCGAGACAAGTAGAATAGTGAGCGAGACAAGTAGAATAGTGAGCGAGACAAGTAGAATAGTGAGCGAGACAAGTAGAATAGTGAGCGAGACAAGTAGAATAGTGAGCGAGACAAGTAGAATAGTGAGCGAGACAAGTAGAATAGTGAGCGAGACAAGTAGAATAGTGAGCGAGACAAGTAGAATAGTGAGCGAGACAAGTAGAATAGTGAGCGAGACAAGTAGAATAGTGAGCGAGACAAGTAGAATAGTGAGCGAGACCAGTAGAATAGTGAGCGAGACAAGTAGAATAGTGAGCGAGACAAGTAGAATAGTGAGCGAGACAAGTAGAATAGTGAGCGAGACAAGTAGAATAGTGAGCGAGACAAGTAGAATAGTGAGCGAGACAAGTAGAATAGTGAGCGAGACAAGTAGAATAGTGAGCGAGACAAGTAGAATAGTGAGCGAGACCAGTAGAATAGTGAGCGAGACAAGTAGAATAGTGAGCGAGACAAGTAGAATAGTGAGCGAGACAAGTAGAATAGTGAGCGAGACAAGTAGAATAGAATAGTGAGCGAGACAAGTAGAATAGTGAGCGAGACAAGTAGAATAGTGAGCGAGACAAGTAGAATAGTAGTAGAATAGTGAGCGAGACAAGTAGAATAGTGAGCGAGACAAGTAGAATAGTGAGCGAGACAAGTAGAATAGTGAGCGAGACAAGTAGAATAGTGAGCGAGACAAGTAGAATAGTGAGCGAGACAAGTAGAATAGTGAGCGAGACAAGTAGAATAGTGAGCGAGACAAGTAGAATAGTGAGCGAGACAAGTAGAATAGTGAGCGAGACAAGTAGAATAGTGAGCGAGACAAGTAGAATAGTGAGACGAGACAAGTAGAATAGTGAGCGAGACAAGTAGAATAGTGAGCGAGACAAGTAGAATAGTGAGCGAGACAAGTAGAATAGTGAGCGAGACAAGTAGAATAGTGAGCGAGACAAGTAGAATAGTGAGCGAGACAAGTAGAATAGTGAGCGAGACAAGTAGAATAGTGAGAGAGACAAGTAGAATAGTGAGCGAGACAAGTAGAATAGTGAGCGAGAGTAGAATAGTGAGCGAGACAAGTAGAATAGTGAGCGAGACAAGTAGAATAGTGAGCGAGACAAGTAGAATAGTGAGCGAGACAAGTAGAATAGTGAGCGAGACAAGTAGAATAGTGAGCGAGACAAGTAGAATAGTGAGCGAGACATGTAGAATAGTGAGCGAGACAAGTAGAATAGTGAGCGAGACAAGTAGAATAGTGAGCGAGACAAGTAGAATAGTGAGTAGAGACAAGTAGAATAGTGAGCGAGACAAGTAGAATAGTGAGCGAGACAAGTAGAATAGTGAGCGAGACAAGTAGAATAGTGAGCGAGACAAGTAGAATAGTGAGCGAGACAAGTAGAATAGTGAGCGAGACAAGTAGAATAGTGAGCGAGACAAGTAGAATAGTGAGCGAGACAAGTAGAATAGTGAGCGAGACAAGTAGAATAGTGAGCGAGACAAGTAGAATAGTGAGCGAGACAAGTAGAATAGTGAGCGAGACAAGTAGAATAGTGAGCGAGACAAGTAGAATAGTGAGCGAGACAAGTAGAATAGTGAGCGAGACAAGTAGAATAGTGAGCGAGACAGTAGAATAGTGAGCGAGACAAGTAGAATAGTGAGCGAGACAAGTAGAATAGTGAGCGAGACAAGTAGAATAGTGAGCGAGACAAGTAGAATAGTGAGCGAGACAAGTAGAATAGTGAGCGAGACAAGTAGAATAGTGAGCGAGACAAGTAGAATAGTGAGCGAGACAAGTAGAATAGTGAGCGAGACAAGTAGAATAGTGAGCGAGACAAGTAGAATAGTGAGCGAGACAAGTAGAATAGTGAGCGAGACAAGTAGAATAGTGAGCGAGACAAGTAGAATAGTGAGCGAGACAAGTAGAATAGTGAGCGAGACAAGTAGAATAGTGAGCGAGACAAGTAGAATAGTGAGCGAGACAAGTAGAATAGTGAGCGAGACAAGTAGAATAGTGAGCGAGACAAGTAGAATAGTGAGCGAGACAAGTAGAATAGTGAGCGAGACAAGTAGAATAGTGAGCGAGACAAGTAGAATAGTGAGCGAGACAAGTAGAATAGTGAGCGAGACAAGTAGAATAGTGACGAGAGACAAGTAGTAGTGAGCGAGACAAGTAGAATAGTGAGCGAGACAAGTAGAATAGTGAGCGAGACAAGTAGAATAGTAGAATAGTGAGCGAGACAAGTAGAATAGTGAGCGAGACAAGTAGAATAGTGAGCGAGACAAGTAGAATAGTGAGCGAGACAAGTAGAATAGTGAGCGAGACAAGTAGAATAGTGAGCGAGACAAGTAGAGGGAATAGTAGATAGTGAGCGAGACAAGTAGAATAGTGAGCGAGACCAGTAGAATAGTGAGCGAGACAAGTAGAATAGTGAGCGAGACAAGTAGAATAGTGAGCGAGACAAGTAGAATAGTGAGCGAGACAAGTAGAATAGTGAGCGAGACAAGTAGAATAGTGAGCGAGACAAGTAGAATAGTGAGCGAGACAAGTAGAATAGTGAGCGAGACAAGTAGAATAGTGAGCGAGACAAGTAGAATAGTGAGCGAGACAAGTAGAATAGTGAGCGAGACAAGTAGAATAGTGAGCGAGACAAGTAGAATAGTGAGCGAGACAAGTAGAATAGTGAGCGAGACAAGTAGAATAGTGAGCGAGACATGTAGAATAGTGAGCGAGACAAGTAGAATAGTGAGCGAGACAAGTAGAATAGTGAGCGAGAGAGTGAGTAGAATAGTGAGCGAGACAAGTAGAATAGTGAGCGAGACAAGTAGAATAGTGAGCGAGACAAGTAGAATAGTGAGCGAGACAAGTAGAATAGTGAGCGAGACAAGTAGAATAGTGAGCGAGACAAGTAGAATAGTGAGCGAGACAAGTAGAATAGTGAGCGAGACAAGTAGAATAGTGAGCGAGACAAGTAGAATAGTGAGCGAGACAAGTAGAATAGTGAGCGAGACAAGTAGAATAGTGAGCGAGACAAGTAGAATAGTGAGCGAGACGAAGTAGAATAGTGAGCGAGACAAGTAGAATAGTGAGCGAGACAAGTAGAATAGTGAGCGAGACAAGTAGAGTGATAGTAGAATAGTGAGACCAGTAGAATAGTGAGCGAGACAAGTAGAATAGTGAGCGAGACAAGTAGAATAGTGAGCGAGACAAGTAGAATAGTGAGACGAGATAGTGAGCGAGTAGAATAGTGAGCGAGACAAGTAGAATAGTGAGCGAGACAAGTAGAATAGTGAGCGAGACAAGTAGAATAGTGAGCGAGACAAGTAGAATAGTGAGCGAGACAAGTAGAATAGTGAGCGAGACAAGTAGAATAGTGAGCGAGACAAGTAGAATAGTGAGCGAGACAAGTAGAATAGTGAGCGAGACAAGTAGAATAGTGAGACAAGAGAATAGTAGAATAGTGAGCGAGACAAGTAGAATAGTGAGCGAGACAAGTAGAATAGTGAGCGAGACAAGTAGAATAGTGAGCGAGACAAGTAGAATAGTGAGCGAGACAAGTAGAATAGTGAGCGAGACAAGTAGAATAGTGAGCGAGACAAGTAGAATAGTGAGCGAGACAAGTAGAATAGTGAGCGAGACAAGTAGAATAGTGAGCGAGACAAGTAGAATAGTGAGCGAGACAAGTAGAATAGTGAGCGAGACAAGTAGAATAGTGAGCGAGACAAGTAGAATAGTGAGCGAGACAAGTAGAATAGTGAGCGAGACAAGTAGAATAGTGAGCGAGACAAGTAGAATAGTGAGCGAGACAAGTAGAATAGTGAGCGAGACAAGTAGAATAGTGAGCGAGACATGTAGAATAGTGAGCGAGACAAGTAGAATAGTGAGCGAGACAAGTAGAATAGTGAGCGAGACAAGTAGAATAGTGAGCGAGACCAGTAGAATAGTGAGCGAGACCAGTAGAATAGTGAGCGAGACAAGTAGAATAGTGAGCGAGACAAGTAGAATAGTGAGCGAGACATGTAGAAGTAGAATAGTGAGCGAGACAAGTAGAATAGTGAGCGAGACAAGTAGAATAGTGAGCGAGACAAGTAGAATAGTGAGCGAGACAAGTAGAATAGTGAGCGAGACAAGTAGAATAGTGAGCGAGACAAGTAGAATAGTGAGCGAGACAAGTAGAATAGTGAGCGAGACAAGTAGAATAGTGAGCGAGACAAGTAGAATAGTGAGCGAGACAAGTAGAATAGTGAGCGAGACAAGTAGAATAGTGAGCGAGACAAGTAGAATAGTGAGCGAGACAAGTAGAATAGTGAGCGAGACAAGTAGAATAGTGAGCGAGACAAGTAGAATAGTGAGCGAGACAAGTAGAATAGTGAGCGAGACAAGTAGAATAGTGAGCGAGACAAGTAGAATAGTGAGCGAGACAAGTAGAATAGTGAGCGAGACAAGTAGAATAGTGAGCGAGACAAGTAGAATAGTGAGCGAGACAAGTAGAATAGTGAGCGAGACAAGTAGAATAGTGAGCGAGACAAGTAGAATAGTGAGCGAGACCAGTAGAATAGTGAGCGAGACAAGTAGAATAGTGAGCGAGACAAGTAGAATAGTGAGCGAGACAAGTAGAATAGTGAGCGAGACAAGTAGAATAGTGAGCGAGACAAGTAGAATAGTGAGCGAGACAAGTAGAATAGTGAGCGAGACAAGTAGAATAGTGAGCGAGACAAGTAGAATAGTGAGCGAGACAAGTAGAATAGTGAGCGAGACAAGTAGAATAGTGAGCGAGACAAGTAGAATAGTGAGCGAGACAAGTAGAATAGTGAGCGAGACAAGTAGAATAGTGAGCGAGACAAGTAGAATAGTGAGCGAGACAAGTAGAATAGTGAGCGAGACAAGTAGAATAGTGAGCGAGACAAGTAGAATAGTGAGCGAGACATGTAGAATAGTGAGCGAGACAAGTAGAATAGTGAGCGAGACAAGTAGAATAGTGAGCGAGACAAGTAGAATAGTGAGCGAGACAAGTAGAATAGTGAGCGAGACAAGTAGAATAGTGAGCGAGACAAGTAGAATAGTGAGCGAGACAAGTAGAATAGTGAGCGAGACAAGTAGAATAGTGAGCGAGACAAGTAGAATAGTGAGCGAGACAAGTAGAATAGTGAGCGAGACAAGTAGAATAGTGAGCGAGACAAGTAGAATAGTGAGCGAGACAAGTAGAATAGTGAGCGAGACAAGTAGAATAGTGAGCGAGACAAGTAGAATAGTGAGCGAGACAAGTAGAATAGTGAGCGAGACAAGTAGAATAGTGAGCGAGACAAGTAGAATAGTGAGCGAGACAAGTAGAATAGTGAGCGAGACAAGTAGAATAGTGAGCGAGACAAGTAGAATAGTGAGCGAGACCAGTAGAATAGTGAGCGAGACAAGTAGAATAGTGAGCGAGACCAGTAGAATAGTGAGCGAGACAAGTAGAATAGTGAGCGAGAGCGAGACAAGTAGAATAGTGAGCGAGACAAGTAGAATAGTGAGCGAGTGACGAGACATGTAGAATAGTGAGCGAGACAAGTAGAATAGTGAGCGAGACAAGTAGAATAGTGAGCGAGACAAGTAGAATAGTGAGCGAGACAAGTAGAATAGTGAGCGAGACAAGTAGAATAGTGAGCGAGACAAGTAGAATAGTGAGCGAGACAAGTAGAATAGTGAGCGAGACCAGTAGAATAGTGAGCGAGACAAGTAGAATAGTGAGCGAGACAAGTAGAATAGTGAGCGAGACAAGTAGAATAGTGAGCGAGACAAGTAGAATAGTGAGCGAGACAAGTAGAATAGTGAGCGAGACAAGTAGAATAGTGAGCGAGACAAGTAGAATAGTGAGCGAGACAAGTAGAATAGTGAGCGAGACAAGTAGAATAGTGAGCGAGACAAGTAGAATAGTGAGCGAGACAAGTAGAATAGTGAGCGAGACAAGTAGAATAGTGAGCGAGACAAGTAGAATAGTGAGCGAGACAAGTAGAATAGTGAGCGAGACAAGTAGAATAGTGAGAGACGAGACCAGTAGAATAGTGAGCGAGACAAGTAGAATAGTGAGCGAGACAAGTAGAATAGTGAGCGAGACAAGTAGAATAGTGAGCGAGACAAGTAGAATAGTGAGCGAGACAAGTAGAATAGTGAGCGAGACAAGTAGAATAGTGAGCGAGACAAGTAGAAGAATAGTGAGCGAGACAAGTAGAATAGTGAGCGAGACATGTAGAATAGTGAGCGAGACAAGTAGAATAGTGAGCGAGACAAGTAGAATAGTGAGCGAGACAAGTAGAATAGTGAGCGAGACAAGTAGAATAGTGAGCGAGTGTAGAATAGTGAGCGAGACAAGTAGAATAGTGAGCGAGACAAGTAGAATAGTGAGCGAGACAAGTAGAATAGTGAGCGAGACAAGTAGAATAGTGAGCGAGACAGTGAGCGAGACAAGTAGAATAGTGAGCGAGACAAGTAGAATAGTGAGCGAGACAAGTAGAATAGTGAGCGAGACCAGTAGAATAGTGAGCGAGACAAGTAGAATAGTGAGCGAGACAAGTAGAATAGTGAGCGAGACAAGTAGAATAGTGAGCGAGACAAGTAGAATAGTGAGCGAGACAAGTAGAATAGTGAGCGAGACAAGTAGAATAGTGAGCGAGACAAGTAGAATAGTGAGCGAGACAAGTAGAATAGTGAGCGAGACAAGTAGAATAGTGAGCGAGACAAGTAGAATAGTGAGCGAGACAAGTAGAATAGTGAGCGAGAGAAAGTAGAATAGTGAGCGAGACAAGTAGAATAGTGAGCGAGACAAGTAGAATAGTGAGCGAGACAAGTAGAATAGTGAGCGAGACAAGTAGAATAGTGAGCGAGACAAGTAGAATAGTGAGCGAGACAAGTAGAATAGTGAGCGAGACAAGTAGAATAGTGAGCGAGACAAGTAGAATAGTGAGCGAGACAAGTAGAATAGTGAGCGAGACAAGTAGAATAGTGAGCGAGACAAGTAGAATAGTGAGCGAGACAAGTAGAATAGTGAGCGAGACAAGTAGAATAGTGAGCGAGACAAGTAGAATAGTGAGCGAGACAAGTAGAATAGTGAGCGAGACAAGTAGAATAGTGAGCGAGACAAGTAGAATAGTGAGCGAGACAAGTAGAATAGTGAGCGAGACAAGTAGAATAGTGAGCGAGACAAGTAGAATAGTGAGCGAGACAAGTAGAATAGTGAGCGAGACAAGTAGAATAGTGAGCGAGACAAGTAGAATAGTGAGCGAGACAAGTAGAATAGTGAGCGAGACAAGTAGAATAGTGAGCGAGACAAGTAGAATAGTGAGCGAGACAAGTAGAATAGTGAGCGAGACAAGTAGAATAGTGAGCGAGACAAGTAGAATAGTGAGCGAGACAAGTAGAATAGTGAGCGAGACAAGTAGAATAGTGAGCGAGACAAGTAGAATAGTGAGCGAGACAAGTAGAATAGTGAGCGAGACAAGTAGAATAGTGAGCGAGACAAGTAGAATAGTGAGCGAGACCAGTAGAATAGTGAGCGAGACAAGTAGAATAGTGAGCGAGACAAGTAGAATAGTGAGCGAGACAAGTAGAATAGTGAGCGAGACAGTAGTAGAATAGAATAGTGAGCGAGACAAGTAGAATAGTGAGCGAGACAAGTAGAATAGTGAGCGAGACAAGTAGAATAGTGAGCGAGACATGTAGAATAGTGAGCGAGACAAGTAGAATAGTGAGCGAGACAAGTAGAATAGTGAGCGAGACAAGTAGAATAGTGAGCGAGACAAGTAGAATAGTGAGCGAGACAAGTAGAATAGTGAGCGAGACAAGTAGAATAGTGAGCGAGACAAGTAGAATAGTGAGCGAGACAAGTAGAATAGTGAGCGAGACAAGTAGAATAGTGAGCGAGACAAGTAGAATAGTGAGCGAGACAAGTAGAATAGTGAGCGAGACAAGTAGAATAGTGAGCGAGACAAGTAGAATAGTGAGCGAGACAAGTAGAATAGTGAGCGAGACAAGTAGAATAGTGAGCGAGACAAGTAGAATAGTGAGCGAGACCAGTAGAATAGTGAGCGAGACAAGTAGAATAGTGAGCGAGACAAGTAGAATAGTGAGCGAGACAAGTAGAATAGTGAGCGAGACAAGTAGAATAGTGAGCGAGACAAGTAGAATAGTGAGCGAGACAAGTAGAATAGTGAGCGAGACAAGTAGAATAGTGAGCGAGACAAGTAGAATAGTGAGCGAGACAAGTAGAATAGTGAGCGAGACAAGTAGAATAGTGAGCGAGACAAGTAGAATAGTGAGCGAGACATGTAGAATAGAATAGAATAGTGAGCGAGACAAGTAGAATAGTGAGCGAGACAAGTAGAATAGTGAGCGAGACAAGTAGAATAGTGAGCGAGACAAGTAGAATAGTGAGCGAGACAAGTAGAATAGTGAGCGAGACAAGTAGAATAGTGAGCGAGACAAGTAGAATAGTGAGCGAGACATGTAGAATAGTGAGCGAGACAAGTAGAATAGTGAGCGAGACAAGTAGAATAGTGAGCGAGACAAGTAGAATAGTGAGCGAGACAAGTAGAATAGTGAGCGAGAAGTAGAATAGTGAGCGAGACAAGTAGAATAGTGAGCGAGACATGTAGAATAGTGAGCGAGACAAGTAGAATAGTGAGCGAGAGACATGTAGAATAGTGAGCGAGACAAGTAGAATAGTGAGCGAGACAAGTAGAATAGTGAGCGAGACATGTAGAATAGTGAGCGAGACAAGTAGAATAGTGAGCGAGACAAGTAGAATAGTGAGCGAGACATGTAGAATAGTGAGCGAGACAAGTAGAATAGTGAGCGAGACAAGTAGAATAGTGAGCGAGACAAGTAGAATAGTGAGCGAGACAAGTAGAATAGTGAGCGAGACAAGTAGAATAGTGAGCGAGACAAGTAGAATAGTGAGCGAGACAAGTAGAATAGTGAGCGAGACAAGTAGAATAGTGAGCGAGACAAGTAGAATAGTGAGCGAGACATGTAGAATAGTGAGCGAGACAAGTAGAATAGTGAGCGAGACAAGTAGAATAGTGAGCGAGACAAGTAGAATAGTGAGCGAGACAAGTAGAATAGTGAGCGAGACAAAGAATAGTAGAATAGTGAGCGAGACAAGTAGAATAGTGAGCGAGACAAGTAGAATAGTGAGCGAGACAAGTAGAATAGTGAGCGAGACAAGTAGAATAGTGAGCGAGACAAGTAGAATAGTGAGCGAGACAAGTAGATTAGTGAGAGACAAGTAGAATAGTGAGCGAGACATGTAGAATAGGAGCGAGTAGAATAGTGAGCGAGACAAGTAGAATAGTGAGCGAGACATGTAGAATAGTGAGCGAGACAAGTAGAATAGTGAGCGAGACCAGTAGAATAGTGAGCGAGACAAGTAGAATAGTGAGCGCGAGACAAGTAGAATAGTGAGCGAGACAAGTAGAATAGTGAGCGAGACAAGTAGAATAGTGAGCGAGACAAGTAGAATAGTGAGCGAGACAAGTAGAATAGTGAGCGAGACATGTAGAATAGTGAGCGAGACAAGTAGAATAGTGAGCGAGACAAGTAGAAGTGAGCGAATAGTGAGCGAGACAAGTAGAATAGTGAGCGAGACAAGTAGAATAGTGAGCGAGACAAGTAGAATAGTGAGCGAGACAAGTAGAATAGTGAGCGAGACAAGAGAACACCAGTAGAGTAGTGAGCGAGACCAG
>CM065684.1:26708977-26711477 GCA_017654935.2 Phymorhynchus buccinoides
TTGTGAATGGTCGTGTGTTGCGAAGATGTGTGTTGCCCTTACCGGCATTTTACCCGAGAGACATGACCAGTCGCTCCCCACTGTCAGTAATTGTAACCTAGGACCCATGCTCCGTCCCATGACTTCCTCTGTGTTCTGTTGTTGCTACGACCTCTGCGTTGGAAATTGCCCATTCAGGCGTAGTACATCCATGCCTTGGGGAGTCCTCTAGTGTCGCCTGAAGTGCGCCGTTAGAACGGTCTCTTGTCTCGTCTTCCGTCCGACGTGTCTGATGGGTGTGTAAGTCACAACGATGGATAACTGGCATACTGGAATTCAGTCTGACATAAAGCAAGCGTTTCGCTGATGGGTGGGTTCCACCGCAGTAAGGTGTTGGTGACAAAGATCATGCAGACAGGAAAGACGAGACGGTGAAGGACGACAGATCGACAGACAAGATACTGACCCTATTTACCGAGATAGACAGACTGGACATTTTGCAGAGTTGGGACAGAGAGTGACAGATTACAGAGACTGTCAGATTGCCAGAGTACAAAGATTGGCAGATTGGCCAGCAGAGTGCCAGATGTACAGAGATGACTGACCGAAATTTACAGAGAGTGAAGAGTGACAGACCAAAAGAGACTGACATACTGATAATTGTACAGATTGAACAGTGACTGACGGACTGACAGAATTGAAAGAGACTGACGTAACTGACAGATTGACCACACATGATAGATTGACAGACAGAGGAGGCATACGACGACTGACATACAGAGACGACAGACGGATAAAGCTTAGACTGGACAGACGGACAGATTGACGGATGAACAGACAGAGATACCTGGCAGGACTGGATCACACGTGGCTACCGACAGACAGACAGACAGATAGACAAGAGAAAGGTAGCAGCAAATATTGCTAGGGGAGGATGCAAGACCTCACTACTGGCTGGTTCTGGCGGGTTCCCCTACTATTATGGCAGGGCGAAGTACCCCATGGCATTGGAGCCAAGGGATCATTAGTTACTGTCATAGCAGAGCAGGGTGGACACTAAGTATACCACCATTGACCGTTCTCTGGCACAGATTCAGTACTACTGGGTTGTTCTGTGTCCCTACAATGGTGCAAGTTAGGGAAATAGTAAAAAGAAAGAAAGATTAACGAAGCGAGTGAGGTTCGATATTTAGATCTTCTTCTTCTGCATTTCTCTTCTTTCTTTCTTCGACTCGCTCAGACAGTTTCTGTCACGATGAGCGCAGATGCGTCATGCTGCCCTGTATGCGCCTAAGTAAGAAATAGTAGACCCAGCATGTCGACTTCGGTGGAGGAAATCTTTGAAAAACGTGTTTCTTGAAAAAAGCAGGAGAATGGACAGAAAAGGCAGGAAAGATTAGTTCACGACGTTAGCAAGGCAGAGGGAAAAATGGCAGAGGCAAAGAGAGTGACAGATTAGAGGAAAAGTTTCAAGCACAGAACTTCCAGAAGGTGGGGAATATTTATGACAAAAAGGACCCCCAGAATCCCCGCGGGGGGGAGGGGGGGGGGAGGGGGGGAGATAGATTTAGCTGAGAGGACAAGCTGTGGGGGAAAGGTAACGTATTTTAAATTCTGATTATGGGCTTATTATTTTTAGCTTGTTGTTTGTGCTTCTGTTTGTTTGTCTGTCTGTTGGACTGCAAACACTCTACTCGAGGGCAACATTATAACACGATTCCCCCCTAAAAAAAAAAATCTGTGTGAGATAGAATGTCACCGAAGCCTACATCTACAACAATGTTAGCGGATCTAATGATTATGATCTTTTACGTGTTTTAATATTTTTTTTCTGGTAGATAGTTTCTCTGTTTACCAATTTAATATCACGTAGGCCTAATCTTTTGTAGTTCTGTGTTATTGCCAGTAGCAAATTCAAAGGCTGTGTCTCTTAGCAAATTAAAATGCTCTTAATGCGTATCGGTTTTTATGTAATTCTGAAAATGTGAAAGCAGACAGCTGCTTTCTTGGGTGTGTGCGTGTGCGCGTGTGCGTCCGTGTGCGTGTGTGCGTGTGCGCGTGTGGTGTGGTGTGTGTGTGTGTGGTGTGTGTGTGATGTATGCGCGCGCGCGAGTCGCGTGTGTGTGTGTGGTGTGTGGTGTGCGCGAGCGTGATGCGTTTGTGTGTGAGTGCGTGGGCCACGCTTGCGTTGCGCGCGCGAGTATGTGTGTGTGTGCGTGTACGTGTGTTACGTTTTATGAGGCTAATGGCTAACTGTTAGTGGAGGTGTCGTCCTTATCCTTCGCACCAGGCGTCGTTTCCATTACAGGCCGTTTCATAAGCAATACGAAACCTGCCGCGCATCTACCGTCATGCTCTCTCGCCAACACGCACCAAAAATAGCTGTTGCTCTTATTGCATGCAGGGAAGGATATAAGCCGATGATTGATCTCCTTAGGGCAGAAGAACGCTAATTGTTTTTCAGAAATAAAAGGGGACTAGTTCACGGGCGGAGGAAGAGAGGGGGGGGGGAGAGGAGAGA
>CM065684.1:26718977-26754651 GCA_017654935.2 Phymorhynchus buccinoides
AAACATGACAATATCGACACATGCAAAGTTGATTCTGAGTATTTCTGTGCGCTGTTTCGTAGTGTTGACGCTCTTTTG
Source organism: Phymorhynchus buccinoides (assembly GCA_017654935.2). Lineage (NCBI taxonomy): Eukaryota > Metazoa > Mollusca > Gastropoda > Neogastropoda > Raphitomidae > Phymorhynchus > Phymorhynchus buccinoides. The sequence continues at coordinate 26,719,056 of CM065684.1, forward strand.
GATTATTTTCTCAGCGTTAGGTGCTTGACATTGTGGCTCAACAAGATCTGTAGCCAAACGTAATGCCATTTATAGACTGGCATTTTAAAAAGGATGCAGCACGAATTGCAGGTACACTCTACGTTCTTAAAACCCCCAGCATGGATGAAAGATTACTGAGCCTTGACAACAATCTTCAACGAATATTAAGTGAAGTGAACAATGTAAAGCAGTGTGTGGAACCCTTGTTTTAGTTATACATTTATGAATTTGCATGAGGATTTATTTATTTATTCATTTATTTATTTATTTATTTATATATTAGGATTCTACCCTTTCGGTAGAATACTATTGCATTTGCATTTGTAAGAGTTTTTCTTCTGCTTTTTCTTCTTTTCCTTCCCCTTATTTCGTCCATTTTGGCTGAAATTTTCAGGAAAGTTGTCGGGCATTAAGGGATTGCCAAATGTGCAGTAGTAAACGATGTCGCCGATTTTTCGGTAAAATATGTACGAAAAACGGCAAAATCGGCAACATTACAATCTTGAATATCTCAAAAACGGGCTGAAGTGAATGCCTTTATTTTTTCAGTATATACTTAAAAATAAATTTCCAACACTTCAGGTATAAAAGCAAACCGGAAGTACCAACCGGAAGTGCCTCAGCTAGGGTCAGGCAGCTTTCATTTGGTTCACGGAATAGCCAAAACCGGAAATGCCGTCACAAAACAAACTTTTGGATATTGTGGCCCAGTGCGGAAAGAAGTTTGGTGATAATATGTTAAATAGTTTGGAAGGTATTCAAATTTATGTAAACCTATTTCCATTTCACTGATTTCCATTTGTGGAAATGTTTTCTTTTTACCTGATTTTAATGAAATGTGCAGGAAAGTTTAAAAGAATTATTCTTACGTAAAATTTGCAATATCAAAATGATTGGCCACGTTTTGGCCGAAATGGCCAACATGACCAAATTTGGCCAAGTTTTAATCCTGAATAACTCATAAACAGCTACAGTGAATGCGTTCATATTTTCAGTATTTATTACAGAGATACGTGCAATACCGCCGGTAAAATATCCAACCGTAAGTACTGACCGGAAGTGCCCCAGCCAGGGTCAGGCGGCTGCCATTGGAGTCACTGAATAATCAAACCGGAGGTTATGTAAAAAACTAAATTATGGGTACTGTAGCCCTTACTCTGGCCAAGGTCTTTAAGATGTTTGGTAATGATGTATTGGACAGTTTGGAAGTTATTCAAATTGATGTAAATCTGGTTGCGTTATATTCATAGATTTCAAATTTCTGGATTTCTATTTTTAAAATCCGATTTTGATTAAGATTGATTGATTGGTATAAAAACATTTTCCGTTTCAAAGCGATTAGCTGAATTTTGGCCCGTAACGGGCAAATTGGGCTGCGATTCAATCTTCAACGGCTAGACGTAATACAGTCAGATTTTGACTGATTAATAACTATAGATTAGCAATACTTCCAATATAAATTCGAACCAGGAGTGGGGAGAGAAAAGGTTGGTAAGGGTAGAATCCTTGCATGTTTGCTCTGAAAGGCAAACATAAGCTATCTAGTTTATTTACTTGCCTTTGTTTGACTCAATTCCTTTTATTTATGTCTTCGACTTCTGTTGTTTCACTCAGACGGTTACAGTTTGGTATGTTATCTTTTATCTTATCTCCTGCTCTTGTGTTGGTAGGACAGGTGGGGCCAGTGCATCTCTGGGTCCCATCAGCACCTTCGGGTGTTTCTTGTTCATTGGTATGTAATCTTGTATTTTGTTTTCTTTAAACGCATTTATTCCACACACACAAATAAACCCAGACAGAAAAGCAAAACGAAGAGAAAATCCTTTTTCCTAATTTGGTGCATGTTTTACATCATAAAATCAAAATACTAAGAAGATTTAAACATGGACATATTTACAAGAGTGTAGATTTGCAGTTATCTATTGATAGAAATGGGATCCATGACTAATCCTTTCATTACTATGCTTGCTTCATAAGATGAAGCATTTTTAGCATTTTAATGTTGGACAGCGTTGTTTCCGAAACGAAAATCATTTGTCTTATAGAATAGACGAAACACATCGAGCGCTATCTTTAGAAACTCTGCTCTGAACCTACTACCAGTCAAACAGTACAGGTAAAAATTGATGGCACTGTTTGAATGCGACAGAACATGACTGACTGCAATGAAGACCCAGTAGTGCCCGGTAGTAATAGGGTCAGTCCAGTCAACATGTTCGACTGCCAGGGTGTACGTAGCGACTGGTGTGGTCAGTAGCAGAAAACAAGCGGTAGCTGAAACCAAAGTGACGGTCAAGGAAGACACTTTCTGTTGTCTGGAAACCTGGGCGGCTTGCTGCACAGGAAGACGTCTGCCTGCTTTGCTGGATGCGATTATTGTCCAGAGCAGAATGCCGTTGCTAATGACCAACAGTACGAAAGGTACAAAACAGTACCGTGCTAGACGTATCCAAGTCCAGATGAAATGCAGAATCCACCGGTATACTTCTGGGGCAGTTACCCTGCAAGTGCCGTCGATTATGCCTAGTCCATATAGATAGTGACAATTCATAAGAACGAGGATAAGGATAACTATCCCAGCAGTGGCTCGTGACTTTCCCTTCGTCCACACAACATTGACGCGAAGGGGCCACAGTACAGAAGCGGCTCTGAGCATGGTGAGTGACACAAGCATCCATGACGATAAAGGTGACGCTAGGCGAAGTAAAACAAAATATACCTTACACTGCCAAGAGCCTAGATCCCTAAAACTGGGCACACGGAACACCATGTGTAGGAAGCGTTCAAGTGGGCCGAAGAGTACGAACTGGTCAGACACAGCCAGAAGTATAAAGAAGACACTGAATGTGGAACTGGGAAGACGAAACATGATTAATATTATCATACAATTGCCCCACATCCCCAAAATAATCACAGTAGGGTCCCCAATTTTAACGATTAGTCCAGCTGCATCGAAATAAGGTTGGACATAATCTCCCCAAGCTTTCCGTTTGAGAGGGGTTGAGATTTCCGCTGTACTGCTCATTTTTAAATGCGTCTATTGAAAATAACTGGGTTTTGTTCAGTGACGGTTGGGGTTTGATTTATAATCAATGCCGAAGAGTGCCTATATTGCAAATGTTGTAACGGAAGACAGGTGAACCTATGCACTGATTGTGTAATTTGTTTTGATCGGATGCCCTACCATCTGGCACTGGAAAACATATGGGATGGGTGGAAAGCGTTAGATAGTTCTTCAAAACTGTAAGGAATGCTCTTAAGCACCAGGATAAATTCATTACTGGCATCAACATTTGTAAACATTGTACAGGACTTGAGAGGACACTTAGCTGTACTCATAAAAGTTGATGTCTTGAACTGAAGAGGTTGTGATGTGGGTAGGTATAATGTTTCTTTTTTATGTATGTTGTGTGAGTGGTGTGTTGATGTGCTTCTTACTTTATGAATATTAAACAAGTTATAAATTGAAATGTGGTTATTTTGTCTTGTATTGTTTTTACCCCATCGCACAAACCGAGTTACTCTTTACTGAAACAAATACAAAGATGGGTTGATTGATCGATTGTAGAAGATTGTTAAGCTTAGAGATTGAAAAACAGATGTGCAGCCATTAGGAACTGCATACATCTTGGTCACAAAACCCAAACTTCTAAACCCTTCAGTGCTTAGGACATGTATAATGTGTATTCAAATATAACGATGGCTTGGAGTCAAAACGGACTATCTTTAGATAGTCCATTGACATATTATTGAACTTATTACGAAAAACTAATAACTTGCATAAAAAAAGACTGCAGAAATATGAAAAGCAAAAAAACTTTATATATTTCTGCAGTCATTGTTTGATGCAAGTTATTAGTTTTCGTACTAAATTGAATAATATGTCAATGGACTATCTAAATATAGTCCGTTTTGACTCCAAGCCATCGATATTAAGTCCTGCTAATGCTAACGTTCTTCTTGGCCACATGCTTGAATACAAGTGTTCAATTCTGATGTGTTGCCAAATCACGGGCATCACCTTTTGAGTTTGAATTGTAATAAGGGAATCTGGTCATGGGGTGTTGAACGCCCCCCCCCCCCCTCTTTTCTGTGACTCGCACTAACATTATTAAATGGGTGTTCGTGCTGATGGAGATACTAAAAAGTTTGGTTGTGTAGGCCCTAACAAATTGATAGCAGGCATTGTTTTTAGCAGTAAGCAATCGTTTTCATTGAGTAGGCCTATGTGTAACTGGAGAGGGGTTCAGGGAGGCAATAAGGCACTATGGGCGTAATAATCCTTTCGTTATTGCTTTATTGTGTAGACTGACAGTACATTATGGGATATATCAGTCTAAAAGTACTTTCAACAGTTAGCTTTTTTTCACTTACCTTAAAAAAATGTTATGTTTAGTTTGCCTCATTAGTCCCTTGCTATAATGTTTGCTTAATTATAACTGTCCGTGATCAAAATGCCTTTGACACTGAAGTGGTTAAAGACTGATTTGAAAACATCCCTACGTCAGAATGGATAAACACACCATAAGAAACCACCATGCCAAATGTCATGCTTGTTACTTGAGAATGTTCAAAACTAGACTATTTTAAAAATCAATTAACTGTTCGCCAGAAATTGATAAACACATCATAAGAAACTATCATGCCAAATGCCATGCTTGTTGCATGAAAATGCAAAATTCTGCTCCATACATCTTCATCTAATAGGCAAGAAACTGAAATGTATAATTAAATCCTGTAAGAAAAAATAAATCAAGAAACCCACGCGCGCACGCGCGCGCGCGCGCGCGCGTGCGTGTGTGTGTGTGTGTGTGTGTGTGTGTGTGTGTTGTGTGTGTGTGTTGTGTGTGTGTGTGTGTGTGTGTGTGTGTGGTGTGTGTGTATATGTATATATATATATATGTGTGTGTGTGTGTGTGTGTGTGTGTGTGTGGTGTGTGTGTGTGTGTGTGTGTGTGTGTGTGTGTGTGTGTGTGTGTGTGTGTGTGTGTTGTGTGTGTGTGTGTGTGTGTGTGTGTGTGTGTGTGTGTGTGTGTGTGTGTGTGTGTAAGAAAAAAGGAAAACAAGAAAACCCACGTATATGTGTGTGTGTGTGCGTGTGTGCGCACACGCATGTTTTATGTGTGTACGTGTGTGTATATGTGAGTGAGTGAGTGTGTGTCTGTTTGTATGTGCGCGTGCACGCGCGCGCGTGTGCACAAATATATGTGTGGGTATGTGTGTGTGTGTGCGGCTCTGTGTGTGCTATTTTATAATTACTGTATACATGTGCATCCTTGTATGTGTGCTTATTATTTCCTTCGTGATAATGGTTGCACGCCTGCACAGAGAGACATGTTTTCCATGGCACTGCTTCTTTGATTTACTGCTAGTTCAGGAAAGGACGTGTCTATTGTTTTCTTGAGTGCTCACTCACTAAATAGGCATTTATTACTGATATACACCTCAACTGTCGTTAGACCTATTTGTTAAAGGGTTTGGAACCCGCATATGACTTGGCATCGAATGTCTGGAAAAATAAGTAACAGGCAAGAGCAAAATCATTTGATCCATTCCATTTAAAAACCGATCGCGAAAAGTCATCTACGTCGTTTTCATGGTTAGGAAGATAATAGTGAAAGAGTCGATTTATAATGTTTTGCTGCGTTTTAAAGATATATTGATAACAAGCGCGAAATCGCAATAGTTTGTGGCACGCGGTCTATTTTTACCACTCCAATCATGAGTCACCTCCCCTGGCTTTTCAATAATTTTAATCTCTGCACCATTTCGTAACTTTTTATATCTTTTGGAAAACATTTAAAACTATGTATCCTACTTATACTCATCAAAAGAAGCACCGCATACTCGTCGTGTCTGTTGTAGTGTCTGTATTACGTATGTTTATTATTTTGTACGCTTTTAAAATACATCATTTTAAAGAGCGGCCTCAATTTGAAGTGTAGCCTCGATTTGAAGTGCGACAATTTTGTCAAAATGTGCGACAATTTTGGACCGACAGATCGACCGACCGACCGACCGACCGACAAAGTGAGTTATAGGTTTGTGGCTTGAGCCACAAACAAAAACTACATGACGGGTTTATATGTGAACTGTATTCCTGCACAACTAAAAGAACGAGTTTGTGCATAATGTAGGCCTTACTCGAAGAAACTGCCGTAGTGAAACAATCAAGTTCTTCAGAGAATGATATAAAACAAAATTGAAGCATGCCAAAGCAACAGAACAACAGCAGCAAAAATACTAAATACTACTACTACTACTACTACTACTACTACTACTACTACTACTACTACTACTACTACTACTACTACTACTACTACTACTACTACTAGTCTCATCTGACTCTATCTCCGCCTTTCGCTCTGCCCTTAAAACTCACTTGTTTCGGACATATTATGATTGATTAGTGTTTGTGTGTGTGCGTGTGGGGGGGGGGGGGGTGGGCGGTCCGTTTTATCGCAGAAATCTTGTAAAAAAAAATGTATTTACAATTATTTTATAATTCGTATTTTGTGTGTAGAATGTCTACGTTTTGTAAACTTTAAATGCTTGTAAATGAGGTAGAAGGGTATTTTTGTTTTTGCAAAATTTGTCTATTATAATTAGTCATGTAATTGGTATGTCGATGGCAGTATGATTTTATTTCAAGTTGCAGTATTGTATTCAAACTTGATTGAGAATGTGAATGTGGTCTCTATGTTTCTTCTTAAAATGTTCATATTGTAACTATTTTACTCTTGTATAATTAATTGTGTGTGAGTGTGTGTGTGCGCGCATGTATGTATGTATGTATGTATGTATGTATGTATGTGTGTGTGTGTGTGTGTGTGTGTGTGTGTGTGTGTGTGTGTGTGTGTGTGTGTGTGTGTGTGTGTGTGTGTGTGTGTGTGTGTGTGTGTGTGTAAGGAAGTAAGAGAACGTTGCGTGCAAGCATCGTGCTTATTTTACTTTCTAATGATTAATTATTTGTTTGCCTTTAATGTTCTTGTTATCAATGTAAAGCGCACTGAGCTCATGTGAGAAAGAGCGCTATATAAATTCCCATTATTACTACTACTACTACTACTACTACTACTACTACTACTACTACTACTACTACTACTACTACTACTACTACTACTACTACTACTAAATAATAATAATAATAATAATAAATAAATGAAGATTATATAGCGCTCTTCGATGAAAAATTCATCCTCAGAGCGATTTACAAATAATTTGAGAAGAAAACATTATCACAAAACATTAAGAAGCATAACAATAAAAATTTAGCAACAATGTACCAATTTAAAGTAACAAAACAAAAACAAAAAAGCGAACATATTACAACAAGGCGAACATAAGTAAACAAACAAAAAAGCAAACGCACAAAATGAAACCCGACAAAAACAACTATTACAAAACAAATCGCCGTAAATGTATTGATCTGAGTGAAAACACGTCTTTAATATTTGAGCTGTCATCTTGTTTATTCACTGTTTATCTTTTACGTGCAACCACAGATGTATTTCCATGTATTTTGGACAATAAATTGTGTGTGACTTGTGACTTGTGAACATTTCACTGCAGGTCTAAAGCTAATACCCTTCACTAAAGCCGGCGACAGACTATATGACTGCCGCATGTGACTCGATCAGGTCGTGACGTTTCACCTCATTTGCATACCATCTAACTCGATCAGTCTGACTAAGTCGGGCCCAGTCAGGTGACAGGGCCGAATAGGGTGGGTTCTAAATTTCACTGATCGAGTCTGATCGAGTCAGATGGCTTGTGACGTCTTCTGTGCGGGAAACAAAATTTGATCTACGTCACGATTTGATCGAGTCACATAAGGCAGTCGCTGTCGCCGGCTTAAGGGTGACCCATACTTATCCAACTGCATTCGTACAGCTTAAGGTCTCTGTGTACACGTTCATATTATTCACGGGATATTTCTATTTCCCCACGGCAACGCAGTGTTAGGATGCTCATAAAGGTCTGTGTACACGTTAACATTATTCACAAGACATTTCTAGTTCCCCAATGGCAACACAGTGAGTTGTAAGTCATTTATTATGAGTGGCCTATCGCTGTGTTCCCAAGGGGAAATAGAGATAGGTTGTGAATAATGATAACGTGTACACAGACCTTAATGTGACTTACAACTCACTGTGTTGCCATGGGGAAATAGAAATATCCCGTGAATAATGTTAACGTGTACCGAGACCTTAGCCAAACCATGACATTTGTGAGGCATGATTCTTATGAAATACTACTGTCTAAAAGGATCTGATGAAATCCTATTAGTTTCGTTCACTATACTTGTAGTTCCCAATACACAAATCTAATGACAAAACCGTGTTTGTTAGAGGTGGAGGGGGGGGGGGGGGGTTTGAACAGAAAAACCGGTGCTAAGCTTTCGCGGTTCGAAAAAACCGGTTCGAGTTGCTGTGAACCGGTTTTTTTAACTGCAAACTGAAAGTAAGTTTTTCTTAGAATAACGCATTCTTTTCGAAAAACAACACTGATTCTCAGCGCAGATTGGGTGTTTGTAAACCAAGAGTAGCTGTTTCTAGTTTGTGGTGGTGTATGGTTTTGACTTTGTTGAGTTGAGTGTGTGTGTGTGTGTGTGTGGTGTGTGTGTGTGTGTGTGTGTGTGTGTGTGTGTGTGTTTGTGTGTGTGTGTGTGTGTGTGTGTTGTAAACCATAGTGTGTGTTTGTTTGTGTGTGTGTGTGTGTGTGTGTGTGTTGTGTGTGTGTGTGTGTGTGTGTGTGTGTGTATGTGTGTGGTGTGTGTGTGTGTGTGTCGTGTGTGTGTGTGTGTGTGTGTGTGTGATATTAAGTCATAAGTTTCTTTATTGTGTGTGTGTGCGTGTGCGCCCGCGCGTGCGTGCGTGCGTGTGTGTGAATATTCTGACAAATAAATATGTGTTTGCATAGGTGAAACTAGTGATGTGAGTACTGGTTAAAAAAACACAACGGTTCGATAAAACCGGTTCGAAGAGAGAAAACCGGTTTAAAACTAGTTTTCCAAAGTCCCTCTTCCCCAACCCTCAACACTCTCCCCCCCCCCCCCCCCCCCCCCCCCCCCCGCATGCAAATAAAGTGGCACTGAACTAGCTGAAAGAAGGTGGCAGAGTGGGTAAGACGTTCGCCTACCAATATCAATGCGTGAGTGACCCGGGTTCGAATCCCGGCCTCGCCCTTTCTTTCCAGTTTGAAGGAAGAAATCGAACTGAGCGTCGAGTCCTTCGCAAGGTAGTGGCATTGGTAGTGGTGGTGGTTCCCATTTTACTTATTCATTATTTATCATAATCTTCATCATTATCATTGTTGTTGTTGTAGTGATTGTCCACGTAACTCTTTTAATGCACACGCTTATCCACCCGCACACACACATACACACATATGCATGCGCATGCGCACACACGCATATATACATGCACACGCACGCACGCACACGCACACACACACACACGCACGCACACGCGCGCGCGCACGCACGCACACACACACACACACACACACACACACACACACACACACACACACACACACACACACTCACTCTCTCTCTCTCTCTCTCTCTCTCTCTCTCTCTCTCTCTCTCTCTCTCTCTCTCTCTCTCTCTCTCTCTCTCTCCCACACACATGCACCAGCTTCACACAGTATGAATGTGTCAGTACACCAAACATTAGGTCACACAGAAACCCAGACATTTTTGTACCAAATAACAACACTTAAGGCTCTTGGAAATGTCCATCTTAGTCAGACACACAGACAATAGGATGAAAGAGAGAGGGAAAAAGCCTACCTAAAAAAAATTTAAAAAAAAATAAAAAGGGGGGGGGGGGGTAGGAAAAAAGGGAGGGGGAGAAAAAAAGAAAAGGAACAAGGAAAAAAAAGGAGGAAAGGAAGGAAAAAAAGAAAAGAAAGGGTTAAAAATGAAGGCGGAAGTGGTGGTGGGTTGCATGATGAGTGAGCAAGATAGCGGAGAGCGGATGAATGATTGGGTGTGGTGTGAGAGTTACATATTTGTTAATGTAAATTTATGTTTCATACTTTTATTTAATATTTTTTATTTTACACGGTGGAAGACAAGTTTCCATGTGCGTTGCACAATGCCAATGGACAATAAAAGAAACTTATGACTTATGACTTATGGGGGGTCTTTAAAGCAAGTCTGGCCAGTGCGCTTTGCTCAAGCTGAAAATATACGGCAGCTACAGTCAATAAGAGCTAGCAGGAAGAAATCCCGCTGCCTGGTATGAACCAAATCGAAAACTAGTTTTCCCAAGTCCCTCTTCCTCAACCATCAACAACACCCCCCCCCAAAAAAAAAAGAAAAAAAAGAAAAAAGGATGGTGCTGTACTGGCGGCGACACGATGTCCCGGTAGAAACAACTCGAATTTCACAGACACGATTCGTTGTGACTGGGAAAGTAGTACACTACCGAAACATAACTATGCTTATGTGAGTGAAAGTTCGTTTAACGTCCTCCGGCCTGGAACAGGCACATACGGGACATTAATAACTATGAAGATAGTGGGACAATCCTGTAGGTACTGCAACACCAGGAGAGTCTCAAAGGCTTTTTTTCATTCAACAATCAAGATGTGCTTGTATGATTGTAAGTCGCCGCTACTCATCTGCTTCGCGTCACGTTTTCTTTCTGGTTTATGGCAAAGCAGGGCTTTATTAACATATTAAAGGGGCTCCGTGACGGATGAGTTTTTGCAAGAAACACATCGAGATCACCAGAAAGACAGCCTTTTCAAGGATCGGAACACTCACTTTGCTCTGGTTTCCTAGAAATTAAACCGTCAAAACGGCGATTCCTCCTTGGCGGAGATGCCGGAGAGAGTAGCCATTTTGGACGGGGTGGGTGGAGGTCACTCATTGTGGTTGAAGCGTTGTCTTTTTTTGTAGTGCAGTAAAAAAAAAAATTGGAGCTATTTCCTTTGTTGTGAGCGAAACTCCTTTAGATAAACAATATAAAATTAAAAATAATAAAAATTAAAAGGTTTCTATTGCGAAAATGTCGTGCAAACGATTTGGCGGCCATTAGAAAAGAGACGGCACACGTCTTCTCTTTGGGTGAAATAATGTGACTTCCAGCACCTCCGCCAAGGAGGAATCGCTGATTTGACGGTTTGATTTCTAGGAAACCAGAGCAAAGTGAGTGTTGCGATCTCTGTAAATGGTGTTTTCATGGTGATCTCGACGTGTTTCTTACAAAAAAACTCATCCGTCAGGGTGCCCCTTTAAGTTGATGTTTGATGCTGACAGTGGTATCATTAATCATTGTCACCACCAAGATACCCCAAAACACAGGTAGCGGGATGTAGGTTTCTGACTCAACAGCACGTACAACCCGTTCTAAAACCTTTTGACTGACATTGAGTAGGCCCGTGTCGCCAAGAATGCTTGAATCTGGGTACTCTCAGCACCGGGTGGCACAGGCCATGAATGTCAACTAAAATGTGGTCTCGGGAATGTGGAACTTGTGCCAAACTGCAGATATGGCCCGAAGAAGTTATTCTTGTGGGAGAACTTGTACTGCTGTTCAGTGGCAGGATATAATTTATTTCTTGTCGTCACAAGCTCGTTGACATCTCTTCGGGGCCGCTATTCAGCTGCAGAACCGGCCTTGGCCGTGCAAATTGGAATACAACTTCGATTGAAACCACAAGGAGGAGGCTTTATGTAGGTGGTCTGAAGTCAAGAGCACCTGCAATCTGTACTCCCTTGACCCCACAACACAGGCAGAAGCTAGACTGACTTGGCAGCAGAATGCCACATCGGACCATAATGATTGGACGCCCATCTTGCTTACTGGTGTGTCACCTTTTGGCCTAAACCTGGTAGATTGCAGGCACAGGGAGTCCGGTTGCAGGAATTAGCGATTCTACAAATAATAATAATAATGATAATGATGATAATAATAATAATAATAATAATAATAATAATAATAATAATAATAATAATATATAATAACAATAATAATAATAATAATAATAATAATAAATAATAATAATAATAATATTTATAGAGCGCCCTTTCTATCTTGAGCTCAGGGCGCATCACAAATTACTTAAATAAATAAATAGATAGATCATAAATATATAAATGAACTACCAACATATTGACTATCACAAACATGCACACAGCCACAAAACGCACACGCGCGCACACACCCACACAAAAAAACGCGCGTGCGCATACCCTCACACACAATGTTGTTGAATATAGTTAAGGCAGGAAACAGGACAGGGAAGAAATCAGAGGTATTCCTGGAAGAGGTGCGTTTTAAGAGCTGTTTTGAAAGATTGGAAATATTTAGCAGAACGAAGTTCATAGGGTAGGGAGTTCCAGATAGAAGGGGCACTGAAAGAAAATGAACGTTCACCATATATCTTAGTGTTTGTACGAGGAATAGAAAGGATAAGTTTGTCAGATGAGGAACGAAGAGACCTGGAGGGACAGTCTGAACTGATGAAGGAAGATAAGTGGCTACACCAGATAATCCTCTCTCACATTATACATATCGTTTTAAACATGCAATGTACAAACAAGTAATGCTTCACACGTATTTCCTTTAGTATTTTTACCTCTAGATAAAAGATCTACAGACACAAAAATTCATTTTGCTGTTTTGTTGCAGCTAACGAGAAATTTGTTGCATTGCCAGAGCGAAAATGAATAAAATACACTTCCAATCACTTTCTGTATTATATATTGTGATTCACACCCTAAACACATTATAATTAGCCACTGAGATGGCAGATTTATTCCAATAGATACGTAAGATATAGAGCTGTTATTCCATTTAGCCGCCATTTTGAAAACTGTCATGGCGGCCATATTTCGCGAATACAGAAGCAACATCCATGTGAAATGCATTACGCTACATCCATACATTCTATCCCAGATGGATGATCCTTCTAATCAGCAACATTTAGGTGGTTTAACTTTTTGTAAAAACAAGTGTTTAATTAACCTCCTTTGAACAGACAATGATTCTGTTTTAACTTTTAACCTGTCTGTTTTCTGTCTGTTTGTCTGCATATCTGTCTATCGGTACACATCTGGATTTTGTCTCAGATAAGTGCTTTTCAAATTGATCGTAATGAAGAGCCCGTGTGGTCAGCTCGCTCTAAATAAACTGAAACCGAGATGCCCATTTGTCGGATGTTTGCACTGTTTCAGTTCCTTTTCACTGAAAGAGGCTTTCGCTCTTATTGTTCCAAATTTGAACTGTACAGTTTGACATTTGCTGTTATAATTATGTAGATGTGAAATCAATAACATCTGACATTCATAATGCTGTTGGTTACATTTATCTTGCTTGCATCTAACTTAATTAATATGTTTTTAACCAAAAAACCCAGACACTTAAAAAACATGTGTGATGCAATACACTTAATTGATAGCAAGAACTGTGTGCCCGTGATCATCTCAAGTCATCATTCTATATGAGATGAGACTGAGCTGACATGAAACACATAGACAGAATCATCCACATTGAACTGACATGAAACACATAGACAGAATCATCCACATTGAGCTGACATGAAACACACAGACAGAATCATCCACATTGAGCTGACATGACACACAGAGACAGAATCATCCACATTGAATAATCTGACATGACAACACACAGACAGAATCATCCACATTGAGCTGACATGAAACACATAGACAGAATCATCCACATTGAGCTGACATGACACACACAGACAGAATCATCCACATTGAGCTGACATGAAACACACAGACAGAATCAGACAGAATCATCCACATTGAGTTGACATGAATCACACATAGACAGAATCATCCACATTGAGCTGACATGACACACACAGACAGAATCATCCACATTGAGCTGACATGGATCACATTGAGCTTGACATGGAATCACACAGACAGAATCAGACAGAATCCACATTGACATGGATCACACAGACAGAATCATCCACATTGAACGGACATGAAACACACAGACATAATTGAACGGAGTCCAGAATCATCCACATTGAGGACATGGACACACAGACAGAATCATCCACATTGATGACATGGATCACACAGACAGAATCAGTCCACATTGAGTTGACATGACATAATTAGGATCACATGGATCACACAGACAGAATCAGTCCACATTGAGCTGACATGGATCACACAGACAGAATCAGTCCACACTGAGCTGACATGGATCACACAGACAGAATCAGTCCACACTGAGCTGACATGGATCACACAGACAGAATCAGTCCACACTGAGCTCACATGGATCACACAGACAGAATCAGTCCACATTGAGCTGACATGGATCACACAGACAGAATCACACAGAGCAGAACACAGACAGAATCAGTCCACATTGAGTTGACATGGATCACACAGACAGAATCAGTCCACATTGAGCTGACATGGATCACACAGACAGAATCAGTCCACACTGAGCTGACATGGATCACACACAGAATCACCACATTGAGCTGACATGGATCACACAGACAGAATCAGTCCACATTGAGCTGACATGGATCACACAGACAGAATCAGTCCACATTGAGCTGACATGGATCACACAGACAGAATCAGTCCACACTGAGCTGACATGGAGCTGACATGGATCACACAGACAGAATCAGTCCACATTGAGCTGACATGGATCACACAGACAGAATCAGTCCACATTGAGTTGACATGGATCACACAGACAGAATCAGTCCACATTGAGCTGACATGGATCACACAGACAGAATCAGTCCACATTGAGTTGACATGAAACACACAGACAGAATCAGTCCACATTGAGCATGGATCACACAGACAGAATCAGTCCACAAGTTGACACACACAGACAGAATCATCCACATTGAGTTGACATGGATCACACAGACAGAATCTGTCCACATTGAGCTGATGGATCACACAGAAAGAATCCCACACTGAGCTGACATCGAGCACTCAGACAGAATAAGTCCACGCTGAGATGACAGCAAGCATATAATAAGCTCTGTCAGTCCAAACTAAGCTGACATAGAGCACAGAGACAGAATCACTCCACGCTGAGCTGACATGGACCACACAGGCAGAATCCCTGTTGTCGCCAAGGCACATATTGTTGCCGACGACAAAACTGCGACAAAATGTGCCAGGCGTTTGCGGCACGCTTTGTTGTCGGCGACGAAATGTGTCGGGACTACTACTAGTGATCATTTGGGCGACAGAATGTGCCGTGAACGCTCAGCACATTTTGTCGCCACTGTCCATAATATTTCCCATCAAGATTTATTTCTCTGTCTCTCTGTCTCTGTCTGTCTGTCTGTCTGTCTGTTTCTCCCTCTCTGTCTCTGTCTCTCTCTCTCTCATTGTATGTGCGTCTGTGTGTGTTTGTCTCTGTATGTGTCTCTCGCGCGCGTTTCTTGGCATGGAAATAATGTTTCGCTTATGTGCTAAGTGCACGCAGGTGCACGTACACATACACCTCTGTTTTGTGAATGCATTGATTTACTGCTGCCCTATGTCACTCATATTGTGAATGATTCTCTCTTGTCTGGCTCCTTCCCTTCTGTCTTGAAATCTGCTATTGTCCGCCCCCTGTTAAAGAAACCCTCCCTGGATCATGACAATCTGAAAAGCTATAGACCTGTGTCCAATCTATCCTTTCTTTCAAAACTCACAGAAAAGGTTGTTCTTTGTCAACTACTTGCACACTTAGAGCAAAATTACCTTCTGAACCCCCATCAATCCGCCTATAGAAAATGTCACAGTACAGAAACAGCCCTTCTCAAAATTGTAAGCGGTATCATTCAAGGTTTTGATGAAAACAAAGTTTCTCTCTTGGCTCTCCTTGTTTTTAGTGCCGCTTTCGACACTATTGATAATTATATTCTCCTTCGCCGACTCAAATAATCTTTTGGTATCCACGACATTGCCCTGGCCTGGTTTGAGAGCTATTTATCCGACCGCACCCAGACTGTCTGTTTAGTGGCATGTACTCAGAGCCTTCTGCTCTCAAGTATGGTGTACCACAGGGTTCTGTTCTGGGACCTATTCTTTTCGTGAACTATGCTGCTCCTGTGTCCGATGTTGTCAGTGAACATTCCTTGTCACATGGGAGTTTTGCTGATGATACAGAAGTGTATCAGTCGGCCTCTTTTGCTGAAGTTAGTGGGCTGATATCACGGACACTGGAGCTGACCTAAAAACATGGATGACACACAACAAACTACTGCTTAATGAGGATAAAGCTGAATGTATGTTAGCATGTCCTAAGATTTGCTCAATGATTCTTCACTTCCAGTCTCTGTCACAATCAACAACACCACTATCTCCTTTGCCTCTTCTGTGCGCAGTCTTGGTGTCACCTTAGATCAAAGCCTCTCCCTTCAGCAGCATATGTCCACTATCTGCAGATCAGCCTATATTGAGCTTCGTAAAATCAGTTCTGTTCGTCACTGTCTCTCCACTAAAACCTCAGTCTATGCTTTTGTCCTTTCTAAAATAGATTACTGCAACTCTCTTCGCACTGGCCTTCCCAAGTACTGGCTTAACAGACTTCAGAGAATCCAAAACAATGCTGCACTGGCTGCCGATCTCTGATAGAATTGAGTACAAACTTTCTGCTCTTAGCTTTGCTGTCATTTCTGGCTCTGCTCCTACTTACTTGTCTGATCTGCTGCATACTTACACACCCTCTCGTCAGCTCCGTTCTTCCTCTGATTCTCGTCTTCTGCAGCTTCCCTTGGTTAAAGCAAAAACTTACGGTGAGATATCCTTTTTTTCAGGCCCCAGCTACTTGGAACAAACTACCACCATCTCTGAGACATTCCAACTCTCTGGCAGTCTTTAAGGCTAATCTGAAAACGCACTTCTTCTCTCAACGCTAATGCTTGTGATGGCTCTGCATGAATGAAGTGTGCGCGGATTAGATGAGAGGAGGGGAATGGGGCATGCAGTAACAGAGTTTGTTTGTTTGTGCGTGTGCGCGCGTGCGCGCGCATGTGCGCGCGCATGTGTGTGTTTATGCACGCGTGCATATGTGTGTGTACGTGTGTGTGTGTGTGTGTGTGTGTGTTTGTGCGTTGATGTGAGTGTGTTTGTGTGTGGGGAGGGAAGGATGCGTTTGTGTATACCAATGTGTATATATGCGTGTGCATGTTTGTATATCTATGAGTATGTTTTGCGTGGGGGTGACGGTGGGAATGCGAGCGCTGAGTATGTTTGATATGTATGATGTAATCTTGTGTGGAGTGAAGTTTAGTGTGAGTAGTTCGTCTAGAATGTGCGCTCTATAAATGTCTTGTATGTGGAGTGAGTAGTTTTAGTTTTGTTAAGCGCCATGAGTAGTTCGTCTAGCGCCATGCGCTCTATATAATGTGCTTCTATTATGTCTTTATTATGATTGTATGTGGAGTGAAGCTTAGTTTTGTTAAGCGCCATGAGTAGTTCGTCTAGCATGTGCGCTCTATGAATGTCTTTATTATGATGATTATGATTATGATTATGATGATGATGATGATGATGATGATTATTATTAGTATGATTATTATTACGCACACACATACACATGCGCACGAACAAAGATGGAAACAAACACGTATAAACATGAAACTAATTCTCTCACAAAATGATTTACCAAACGGGTAATCATCCGTCGTCTTTATCAATCATCAATCTCAACCGGTCATCAGTCTTCATCAACGATCATCCCTTTTCATCAATCAACAATCCTCGCCAATCATTACTCATAAACAATCAACAGTAATGATCAAACGAATTTTAAAACAGTTTCACTCAGCTAAAGTATAGGCTCACCTCGGAGCTTTCGGGGCGTCGCGCTCCCTTCGTCAGCGTCGTCTGCTGAGAGGCCACTGGCGGTTCAGTGCACACGATCGTGAGTACAGCTCAAGGCTGCACCCACGGCGCATGACTGAACCAGGGTAGAATAAGCCGCGGGCAGTGTGTGTCTCCCACGGTCCCGGTTCAGTGTGGGCTTGGCGGCCGCGATGTAGATGGTCTCCTTCACCCCTCTCTGGAACCATCTGCTGTCTCGGTCCAGCATAGAGATGTTGTCAGGTGAAAACTGGTGGTCGTAGGGGAAGACGGGGTAAAAAGCGCATGGGCGGGTAAGAAGCCCACCCCAATTATCTCATGAAATGAAGCAAATTTCAGTCTCATTTTGCCCATGAGACGAGCGTTAATGTCTAGCGTTCGTCTCATGGGCAAATTTGACTGAAATTTTCTTTATTTCATGAGATAATTGGGGTGGGCTTCTTACCCGCCCATGCGCTTTTTACCCCGTCTTCCCCTAGTTGGCCATTAATCAACATTAATCCTCGTCATCTATCATCATCATCAATTATCAATAGGCATGGGCCTCGATCAATATGCCTGGAGAGTGTGTGTGTGTGTGTGTGTGTGTGTGTGTGTGTGTGTGTGTGTGTGTGTGTGTGTGTGTATGCGGCCATATCACGCACCGATCAATATGCCTGTGTGTGTGTGTGTGTGTGCGGCCATATCACGCACCGATCAATATGCCTGGAGTGTGTGTGTGTGTGTGCGGCCATATCACGCACCGATCAATATGCCTGGAGTGTGTGTGTGTGTGTGCGGCCATATCACGCACCGATCAATATGCCTGGAGTGTGTGTGTGCGGCCATATCACGCACCACCATCTTTGACAAGTTAGGTTAGTGTGATGGTCAACAATATGTGCCGTCAAAGAAGCGCACGTTTTGTCGCCAGACAACATGTGCCAGCGGTGACAAAACGAGCTGTGAGTTTCGCCGGCGACAAAATGTACAGGGCGAAAAAATGTTCTGTAACAATCCCTCCTCCGCGGCCTCATAGGGTAAGAAGCCCATGCCAGTTATTTCATGAAATGAAGCAAATTTCAGTCACATTTTGCCCATGAGACGAACGCTAATGTAAAATGTGTAATAGCGTTCAGTCAAATTTTGCCCATGAGACGAACGCTAATGTAAAATGCGTTCGTCTCATGGGCAAAATGTGACTGAAAGTTGCTTCATTTCATGAGATAATTGGCATGGGCTTCTTACCCCATCTCACCCTACTGTCTAAAACCAGTCGTCATCTGCCCCATCCAGACTGAACAGGCAAAACCAGTGCCCGTGGAGCTGACTTGGATCGGGCATAATGAGGCTTTATACTGAAAATTATCTTCCCTGATTCGTCACTAGGTGGCGCTTGCACTTGGGCCCTAAAGCCAGCACGGCCTAGGCATCCATTGTTGCTAGGTCTACTCTCTCTCTCTCTCTAGCTCATGTCTCTCTCTCTCTCTCTCTCTCTCTCTCTCTCTCTCTCTCTCTCTCTCTCTCTCTCTCTCTCTCTCTCTCTCTCTCTCTCAAGTGAACAGAGGGCCTCACTTGAAAGCAACCACCTACATAAAAGTATCGCCCTTGGGCAACACGAAGAAGCAGTATATAGCCTCGTTGATCTTTAAACAGTTCATTAACCCGGATGACTAAAGTATTCAGTTCAAGCACAACCGACACGGATAATAATACAGATAATTCAGATAGGGTAAGACGGGGTAAAAAGCCCATGGGCGGGTAAGAAGCCCATGCCAATTATCTCATGAAATAAAGAAAATTTCAGTCACATTTTGCCCATGAGACGAGTGTTTACAATAAAGAAAAATTCAGTCACATTTTGCCCATGAGACGAGTGTATGTAAACACTCGTCTCATGGGCAATATAAACACTCGTCTCATGGGCAAAATCTGACTGAAATTTTCTTTATTTCATGAGATAATTGGCATGGGCTTCTTACCCGCCCATGGGCTTTTTACCACGTCTTCCCCTAATACAGATTAGCGTCATATAAAGCTTGGTTGAAGAGGAGGATGGTGGTCTATACTTTTTGTGAAAATGTTGCATTTCCGGGTTGTAAATCATTATGACCTGCACAAATTGATGTTGTGTGTTGTGAGTGTGTGTGTGCGCGCGCGCGCGCGCGTGTGTGTGTGTGCGCGCGCGCGTATGTGCGTGTGTGCGTAACCACTACGTTATACAGTAACTAGGTTATGGCAGAATGGATCTGTCTTCCATCTGAGGCAACAACATCAGCCTCAGTGGAGGAATTCAAAGCCCGGATCTAACCCCTCTTCCTCTTCCCTCCCCCAGTCCCAAACCAAACCCATCATTCCCTGCTCCCCCCCCCTCCCCAATCGCTCGCCCTGCCTCTCCCTTCCTTGTCCCCGTGTAGCTGACCATCTGGGCAGCCAGTCATATTTGGAATCAATATTTACGGAAGCCCTCTATTGTGATAGCATCAACATCTTCAAAATGGTGAAGAGGGATGCTCAATTGAAAGAAGAAGAAGAAGAAGAACTCACACATACACACAAACATAATTGTTGTGCACACGTCGACTTGATCGCCGATTACTTCTCCGGCCCCTGTAGTTATGAGTGCGTCTTAGACAGTCAATACTGGTAGTAGTATGCAAATTAGACTGAGCTCCCAAAACGTGTGGCTGTTTAGCCTAATTTACATACCACTGCCCGTAGTGACTGTTTAAGACGTACTCATGACTGCAAGGCCAGCTGATTAAAACTCAACCATGAGCATAAAAATGTCTTGGTTTGATTGTTAATGTCTTACACACACACACACACACACACACACACACACACACACACACACACACGCGCGCGCGCGCGCGCGCGCGCGCACGCGCACACGCACACACACACACACACACACACACACACACACACACACACACATATACACACACACACACGCACGCACGCACGAACGCATGCACAAACTCGCGCGTGTGCGCGCACGCACACACACATAGTTCTTTTTGCTTTATTTATTGAAATTTCCGTGAGGAAGAACAACATAAAAAATGACTACTCTGACTACTCGTTATACTACTCTTTGCCAAGACGAAAGGACGATAATTTTAGGGCCGAACTGCCGATGCCCCCTGGTGACAAGTCAGGAGCAGATAATCTTCTGTGGCTACATACCACTAGTTCCTGACAGGCAAGGGCGATAATCTTAAGTAGGTGGCGTTCGCATTTGAGGTCGCGAGACAGGGGCAGATAATTGTCGGTATAAAGCCTGTTCGACACAATAAACAGCACTCACAGAACAACATTGATTTCACAAAGGCTGTGTGAATGCTATCAAATGTAGATTTACAGTAAATTGATTGACGAAAATTGCAACACTGTGCACATACGTTCATTGCTGTGCCTATCTAATAATAAACAGAAGAAGATTAAATAGTTATGCTTTGGCAGAGCGATTTCTACGACAAACCTCCCCCGCCTTATTAAATAACTGCTTGTAAACCCAGAGCGTTATGTTCAGAAACTCTCCTCTGAATTTACTACCAGTTAGACAATACAGGTAGAAGTTGATTGCACTGTTAGCGTGCCACGTGACATGAGTGACGGCATTGAAGACCCAGTATTGTCCGGCAACGACGGGATCGCTCCAGTCAATGTGGTCAGTGATGGCAGTGAATATAGATCCCGGTAGGGTCAGGACAAAGAAGCAGACAGTAGCGGTTATCAACGTGACCGTCAAGGAAGACACGTTCTGTTGTCTGGAATCCTGGGCGGCCTGCTGCACCGGAAGACGTCTGGCTGCTTTGATGGATGTGACCAGTGTCTGCAACAAAACGGTGTTGCTGATGACCAACAGTACGAAAGGTACTAAGCAATACTGTACAAATCGTATCCAGGGCCAGAAGAAATGCAGAAAGAATCGGTACTCGTCTGATCCTATCACCCTGCAAGTCCCTTTAATTAGGCCTAATCCGTACAGATAGTGACCGTTTATCAGTAGGAAAATAATGATAATTATCCCAGCAGTGGCTCGTGACTTTCCGTTAGTCCACGCAGCATTGACACGAAGTGGCCACAGCACAGAAGCGGCTCTGAGCATGGTGAGTGACACCAGCATCCATGATGATAAAGAGGACGTTAGGCGAACAACAAAATATGTGACTTTACACTGCCAGGAGCCACGACTCATAAAACTGGGCACGCCAAACATGCTATGTAGGAAGCGTTCGAAAGGACCTACGAGCAGCAACTGATCCGACACGGCTAGAACCACGAAAAAGGCACTAAAAGTGGAACTGGGAAGACGAAGCAGGATCAGAATTATCATAGAATTACCAACGAATCCCAACGTGAACACCACAGGATCGCCAATAATAAGGATAAGGTCAGCTGCTACAATATACGGTCGAGTTGGATCCTCCCCTGCACCTCGTTTGAAACGGACAGACATTTCTGTTCCACTCATCACCTTTCAAGTATAAATGCTAAAGTTAGCCGGATTTTTATTTGTATTCCCCCGTGCGGTGCTGGAATTGGTGTTAAAGCATAGACAGAAGACAACTTGGGCAATTACATTTTGGAGTAACAGAGGGCATACACGCATATTTATGTTAAACATTGCTGGCACTGAAAAGCACCCACAGACCAACATTTGTTCTGCCATTTTGTGAAACAGTTTCAGACATTAGCCCAATGTGCTAAGCACGTGCATAAGATGTACCATTCAAGAATAAAGATACTAAAAGAAGAAGATACAAAACATAGCAGTAGTAGCTGTATCAGTAGCAGCAGTAGCAGCAATAGCAACTGCAGGAGCACCAGCACCGGCAACAACTGCAGTAGTAGTAGAAGAAGAAGAAAGGAGAAGTAGTAGTGAAACTATTTTCACTTTTGTGTAGAATGCAGATGGGCTCAAGACATTCTACACAAGGAGAAGATGGCGACGAAGAACACACATAAGTAAGGGGAGGAAGAGGAAGAAAAAGAAATAGGAAGAGGAGGAGGAAGAGGAAGAGGAAGAGGAAGAAGAAGAAGAAGAAGAAGAAGAAGAAGAAGAAGAAGAAGAAAAAAAAAGAAGAAGAAGAAGAAGAAGAAGAAGAAGAAGAAGAAGAAGAAGAACAACAACAACAACAACAACAACAACAACAACAGCAGCAGCAGCAGCAAATGGGGAGACCAGTCAGTACGACTTTGCCTCCTAAAAGTAAAAGACACACCCGCCTTTACGATAGAATTATCAATAAAAAATTATAACATGAAGATTAGCGATTGTGCTTTTTAACAAGAAGATCCAGTCTTCAGGAACATTGTCTATAAGAGGCTACGCCTAATTAGACGTTAAACCAACCATTGAGAGAGAGAGAGAGAGAGAGAGAGAGAGAGGAGAGAGAGAGAGAGGATGAGAGAGAGAAAGAGAGAGAGAGAGAGAGAGAGAGAGAGGAGAGAGAGAGAGAGAGAGAGAGAGAGAGAGTTTGTGCTTTTGTTAGGGCAATCACACATCTCGTTTCATGACTAAGGAAGGCAAAATACGAGCTGCAAAACATGAAATAAAAGCAACTTGGACAAATAGCTGCCACATTGCACCCACTAACAAAAATCACTATGCATAATTAGACGTTAAACAAAGTCAAAGTCAAAGTCAAAGTCAGTTTATTTCCAAAAAAACCCAAGGGGTACATGAAATTGTTACATAATACATGTAACTACTTCCAAATGAAACATTACACACATAACCAGCAGAGAGAAACATAGCGGTATATAGTGCCTCACAAACCAACCTTACACAATCTAGTATACTCTCTGACATACACACACATAAAAAGCTATATATGCATACATCAAATTTAAACATAAAAAATGCAGAGAACTAATTATCCCAATCACTAGTGATGGGATGTAACTACAGAAAAAAAAAAAAAAAAGAACACTGCATGGACACAATATTTGTGTTTTAAAATACCATTTAAGCTTACCTAATTGGAAGGGTTTAAAGCCTAAAAAAATAAAGAAAGGACTTAGAAATCTTTTACAATTATCTTAATGAAACTAATTAAGCGAATGAGGATTTTTGTATTTGTTGTTTGGAATAGAGAATGGAACTTAATGATATTTGGTATTTTCTGGCAAAAGTTTGGCAAATATAGTTTCCTTGGTTCTTGGAAGGCTTGGCGTTCAAAGATGTCATGGCATTTGTCTCCCAACACACGGTGTTCGCACTTAGGACAGAATCGTTCGTTGTGTGGGATGTTTTGAATCCTACCTGTTTGAATTGGTAGTTTATGGTTTAAAGTTCAAAATTTAACAAACAAAATGGCTAAGTTTTCGGGTAAAGCTTTTAAATAATTTTCAATAACAAAAACGTCCTTATATAGTATGTAATTACCGAAAATTTGCTTTTCATTTAATTGTGAATACCAATGTTGATACTGTCCTAGTTCTCCATAAACCATTGAGAGAGAGAGAGAGAGAGAGAGAGAGAGAGAGAGGAGAGGGGAGGGAGAGATAGGAGAGAGAGGAGAGGAGAGAGAGAGAGAGAGAGAGAG
Organism: Phymorhynchus buccinoides; assembly: GCA_017654935.2. Taxonomy (NCBI): domain Eukaryota; kingdom Metazoa; phylum Mollusca; class Gastropoda; order Neogastropoda; family Raphitomidae; genus Phymorhynchus; species Phymorhynchus buccinoides. Next base: position 26,743,452 of record CM065684.1, read on the forward strand.
AGAGAGAGAGAGAGAGAGAGAGAGAGAGAGAGAGAGAGAGAGAGGAGAGAAGAGAGAGAGAAAAACTTGAAACTTGAAAAAACTTGAAAACTTGAACTTTATTTTGCAAGGATAAAGATTTTAGGCAACGCCTAGTCTTCCAATCTGTCCTTGGTACATACACAAACATAGAATACAAACATGGCAAGGCATGATATTACACATACAGATTTGAACATAAAGGTAGCACCTTTGTACATATACGAACATAGAATACAAACATGGCAAGGCATAAAATTACACATACATAATTGAACATAAAGGTAGCAAAGCAGATATTATGATACAGACAGGTTGAAATACGAATTTATAGAATTACGTACGCACAGGTATAATTGTTAATACTTGTGCGGGCATACATGCGTGTAACCATACACGCACACACCTGCACGTGCGCGCGGCACACGCAAGAATACATGCATATACGCACAGATATATGTCGAAGCACGTATAAAAGAACTATACATTTTAGAACAGGGCAAACTAATGCAGCCTATGGTATGAAACCGGTAGCAATAGCAATAAAGTGCGGACAATTTAAACATTGATTTTAGCACATTGTTGGAGAATAGTAAACAAACAGAGTGATGTGAATACATGACATCGTAATTAGCAATATAGCGTATCGGGATATATGAAAAAAAAAAAAAAAAAAAAAAAAAAAAAAAAAAATCATGGAGGGTCGAATGTAAGTGTCTCTCGGAGACTCGTTTTGAAGGTTGAGATAGAGGAGCATAATCTAATGTCGGAGTGAGCGAGACAAGTAGAATAGTGAGCGAGACAAGTAGAATAGTGAACGAGACAAGTAGAATAGTGAGCGAGAAAAGTAGAATAGTGAGCGAGACAAGTAGAATAGTGAGCGAGACAAGTAGAATAGTGAGCTGAGACAAGAATGAGTAGAATAGTGAGCGAGACAAGTAGAATAGTGAGCTAGACATGTAGAATAGTGAGCGAGACAAGTAGAATAGTGAGAGAGACCAGTAGAATAGTGAGCGAGACAAGTAGAATAGTGAGCGAGACAAGTAGAATAGTGAGCGAGACAAGTAGAATAGTGAGCGAGACAAGTAGAATAGTGAGCGAGACAAGTAGAATAGTGAGCGAGACAAGTAGAATAGTGAGCGAGACATGTAGAATAGTGAGCGAGACAAGTAGAATAGTGAGCGAGACAATGTAGAATAGTGAGCGAGACAAGTAGAATAGTGAGCGAGACATGTAGAATAGTGAGCGAGACCAGTAGAATAGTGAGCGAGACAAGTAGAATAGTGAGCGAGACAAGTAGAATAGTGAGCGAGACAAGTAGAATAGTGAGCGAGACAAGTAGAATAGTGAGCGATAGAATAGTGAGCGAGACAAGTAGAATAGTGAGCGAGACAAGTAGAAGTGAGCGAGACATGTAGAATAGTGAGCGAGACAAGTAGAATAGTGAGCGAGACAAGTAGAATAGTGAGCGAGACATGTAGAATAGTGAGCGAGACATGTAGAATAGTGAGCGAGACATGTAGAATAGTGAGCGAGACAAGTAGAATAGTGAGCGAGACATGTAGAATAGTGAGCGAGACATGTAGAATAGTGAGCGAGACATGTAGAATAGTGAGCGAGACATGTAGAATAGTGAGCGAGACATGTAGAATAGTGAGCGAGACAAGTAGAATAGTGAGCGAGACATGTAGAATAGTGAGCGAGACAAGTAGAATAGTGAGCGAGACAAGTAGAATAGTGAGCGAGACAAGTAGAATAGTGAGCGAGACAAGTAGAATAGTGAGCGAGACAAGTAGAATAGTGAGCGAGACATGGTAGAATAGTGAGCGAGACAAGTAGAATAGTGAGCGAGACAAGTAGAATAGTGAGCGAGACAAGTAGAATAGTGAGAGTGACGAGACAAGTAGAATAGTGAGCGAGACAAGTAGAATAGTGAGCGAGACAAGTAGAATAGTGAGCGAGACAAGTAGAATAGTGAGCGAGACAAGTAGAATAGTGAGCGAGACATGTAGAATAGTGAGCGAGACAAGTAGAATAGTGAGCGAGACAAGTAGAATAGTGAGCGAGACAAGTAGAATAGTGAGCGAGACAAGTAGAATAGTGAGCGAGACAAGTAGAATAGTGAGCGAGACAAGTAGAATAGTGAGCGAGACAAGTAGAATAGTGAGCGAGACAAGTAGAATAGTGAGCGAGACAAGTAGAATAGTGAGCGAGACAAGTAGAATAGTGAGCGAGACAAGTAGAATAGTGAGCGAGACAAGTAGAATAGTGAGCGAGACAAGTAGAATAGTGAGCGAGACAAGTAGAATAGTGAGCGAGACAAGTAGAATAGTGAGCGAGACAAGTAGAAATAGTGAGCGAGACAAGTAGAATAGTGATCGAGACAAGTAGAATAGTGAGCGAGACAAGTAGAATAGTGAGCGAGACAAGTAGAATAGTGAGCGAGACAAGTATAATAGTGAGCGAGACAAGTAGAATAGTGAGCGAGACAAGTAGAATAGTGAGCGAGTCAAGTAGAATAGTGAGCGAGACAAGTAGAATAGTGAGCGAGACATGTAGAATAGTGAGCGAGACAAGTAGAATAGTGAGCGAGACAAGTAGAATAGTGAGCGAGACAAGTAGAATAGTGAGCGAGACCAGTAGAATAGTGAGCGAGACAAGTAGAATAGTGAGCGAGACAAGTAGAATAGTGAGCGAGACAAGTAGAATAGTGAGCGAGACAAGTAGAATAGTGAGCGAGACAAGTAGAATAGTGAGCGAGACAAGTAGAATAGTGAGCGAGACAAGTAGAATAGTGAGCGAGACCAGTAGAATAGTGAGTGAGTCAAGTAGAATAGTGAGCGAGAATAGTGAGCGAGACTAATATTAGTGAGTGAGACCAGTAGAACAGTGAGTGAGCGAGACCAGTAGACAGAAAAGTAGACATGTAGTGAGTGAGACAAGTAGAACAGTGAGCGAGGCAAGTAGAATGTGTCTGTGTTGTGTGTGTGTGTGTGTGTAGTGAGCAGTGTCCTGTGTTCGAGTCATGGCTTTTGTTTAGTTTTGCTTTCATTCACACTCGTAATGCATGTACATATATTAGTCCCCAAGATGAAGGGGGTTACACAACGTTCACGCACGTACGCGAGCGACACACATCAGCACACTGCACACGCACGCACACGCACACTGTGCGCATTTCCGACGCACAGCACAACACACACACACACATACACACACACACACACACACAACACACACACACACACACACACACTTGATCGAACCAAAGTGGGTAAAAAATGTTCCTTAGGACATACTGAATACGTTACAATTTGTTCCCAAGAAAAAACCTCATTTCCAGTATGAGTTATAGCCCCTGGTGTAAGGGTACCCCCCGATCGCTTAGTACGCATTTGTCAAAGTACAAGTGATGAACAGTTCATTTAATTAAACAATTAAACCTTTTTTTTTAATCACAATAATGAGCTTAGGTGCAGACCTACTCACAAATGTTTATTGCAGTGCTCAGTGTTTGATAGCTTCACTGCAGTATTTCAGCGATCATCAGCTACCGAGAAGATAAGTTGGCGTGTCACATATAGGCTATAGAACGAAAACTAGAAGTAGAATGTAAGCATCACATGTACAATAGTGAGCGAGACCGGTAGATTACACAGTAGACAAGTAGATCAAAATAAGCGATACAAGTAGTCATTGCTCGAGACAAGAAGCCTAGTGAGCGAGAACATGCTCTATATTGACCCAGACAGGTAGAATAGTGAGCGAGTCAAGCAGAAACATTAAATTATGCAAGTAGAATAGTGAGCGAGACATACCCTTAAACATTCTAAGCGAGACAAGTAGCATTTTGAGCCTTTCAAGTAGAATGCATGGAGCTAGACCAGTAGGTGAGAGACAAGTAGAATGTCTGCGAGAGAAAACGTAGAAAAGTGAGCGAGACAAGTAGGGTAGTGGACCGAGACAAGTAGAAAGGTTAGAGAGACAAGTAGAATATTGAGCGCGACAAGTAGAATAGTGATAGCAAGACAAGTAAAATAGTGAGCGAAGCGAGGACAGTAGAATAGAGAGCGAGCAACAGTAGAATAGTGAGCGAGACAAGTTTTATAGTGAGCGAGACCAGTTGAATAGTCAGGTTAACGCGTGCGAATGTGTGTGTATGCGGTGACAAGTAGAATAGTGATAGAGACATGTAGAATAGTGAGCGAGACCAAGTAGGAATAGTGAGCTTAAGGACTAGTGAATACGGAGCGAGACAAGTAGAAGTAGTGTGCGAGATTATCTTGTACAATACAGTCTAGAATGTAGACTATTGAGCGAGACAAGTAGAATAGTGAGCGAGACAAGTAGAATAGTGAGCAAGACAAGTAGAATAGTGAGTGAGACAAGTAGAATAGTGAGTTGATTTGCAATATTAGTGCGCTAGATAAGCATATTATTGAGCGAAGACAAGTAGAATAGTGAAGCGAGAAAAGTAGAATAGCAAACAAGCAGTCAGACTAGTGATCGGAGTACAAGTAAATTGTGAGCGAGACAAGTAGGAATCATTAGTGAGCGAGACAATTAGAATAGTGAGCGAGTCAAGTAGAATAGTGAGCGGATTGACAAGTTGAATAGTTTAGCAAGACAGAGGTAGAGATTAGTGAGCTGAGACCAGTAGATAGAGTGAGAGATAGAGTGACGAGACTCTATAGGATATAGTTGAGCGGACCAATAGAATAGTGAGCGAGGTAGAAGAGTGATAAGAGACAAGTAGATATAGTGCACGAATGAGAGAGTAGAATAGTGAGAGAGACGAGTAAAATAGTGAGCCTAGAACAAGTGGAATAGATAGCGAGACAAAAGTTAGTATAGTGAGAGAGAAAAGAAGAATAGTTAGCGAGACAAGTAGAATGTGTGTGTGTGACATGTAGTGTGAGCGAGATACAGTAGAATAGTGAGTGTGACAAGTGTAATAGTAAAGCGAGACACGTGAGCATATGTGAGCGAGACAAGTATGAATTAGTGAGCGGGGACCTGTATAAGTTAGTGAGTGAGACATGTAGAAATGTGTGTAAGACAAGTGGAATAGTCTGCGAGACAAGTAGAAATAGTGAGCCGGAACAAGTTAGAATAAGTGAGGGGCGAGATAAGTAGAAGATAGTGAGCGAGACAAGTAGAATAGTGTGTGTGTGTGAATAGTGATCGTGACAGTGTAGAATAGTGAGCGAGTCATGAAGCATGTGTGTGTGTGACAAGTAGTGTGGTGTATGTGTTTTGTTGGGTAGTGTGTGTGACAAGTAGTTTGTGTGTGTGTGTGTGTGAGCATAGTGTGTGTGACAAGTAGTGTAGTGTGTGTGTGGTGTAGTTTAGTGTGTTGTGTGATGAGTGTGTGTGTGTGTGACACAAGTGGAATGTGTGCTGTATGACCAGTAGTGTGTGTGCTGATGACCAGTGGTGTAGTGTGTGTGTTGGTGTGTGTGTGTGGGTGTGCAGGAGCGTAGTGCGCGAGACAAGTGTGAGCGTGTGTGTGTTAAGCGGGGGCGTGTGCGCGCATGGTAAGCGAGATGCATGGCAACTGTGCGTGTATTCCAGTTTAGTTTCTAACCATTGTTCTGCACCACAGCTAGGTAGACTTTCAGTTGCAGCGTGACCAGGAGAATTCAGAGTTGGGTCAAGTTTCAGATAGAATAGTGCAGACACGCAGACAAAACGATGGGTGGAAACTTAAGACAGTGAGCGAGACATGTACGAGACAGTCCAGGCAGAACAGACAGACGAGAGACAACTACACAGTTCTATCTAGCCAGCTAGTGTGTGTGGTCATTAGTGTATTCTAAACATGAAGATGAAATTCAATTAAAAAAATGTATTCTTAGTCATGGCTTCGGAACAGTTTTGCTTTCAAACAAACGACGTAACCAAGCACATATATTAGACGCCAAGATGAAGCGCGCGCCGCACGCGCGTACACATACACACACACCCACACACACACACAACCACACACAACACACGCCACACGCACACACCACACACCACACACACACACACACTTGATCGTCGAACCCAAAGTGGGTTTTGTATAGTTTAAAAAAAACAATTCCTTTAGGACAACCTGAATACGTTACAATTTGGTTCCCAAGAAAAAAGGAAAAAACCTTCATTTCCCGTTATGGTTTATATGCCCCTGGTTGTTGGTTGAATAAGTGTCAGCCCCACCCACATTTATAATAGTGACACGAGACATTCGTAGAATAGGGAGCGAACACCAAGTAGAATAGTGAGCAGTTTTTCATGTAGAATAGTGAGCGAGACAAACCTTTTGAATAGTCAGCGAATAACAGTGTAGAATGAGCTCAGGTGCAGACAAGTCCCAGAATATGGTTTCAAGTCGCCTTATGACAAGTAGTTACATTCAGTAGTGTTAGCGCAGACATGTATACACTAGTGTTTTTTTGCTACATGTAGAATGTGCATGAGCGAAACAAGTAGAATCAAAAGCTGGTCTCTGACAAGTAGAATAGTGAGACGAAGAACAACTAGAAGACACTGAGCGAGTTGCTGTAGAATATCTTGAGCGAGACAAGTTCAGAATAGTGGCTTGACGAACAGAAATGTAAGCAATAGTGAGCGAGACATGTACTGAAACAGTTATCTCAGACCAGTAAAGTTCTAGTCAGGGAGCTGCACTGGCTGCAAATAGAATTTCGTTTAGAATACCATTTGGTAGTCCTAGTGAGCGAGCCACTTTAGAATAGTGAGCCTAGAAAAGTACCTCGCAAGTGAGCGAGACAACCTAGAATATTGAGCTAGCTCAAGTAGAATAGTCCCATGCCAAGACAAGTAGAAAAGGAGTCAAGACAAGTAGAAGTAGTTGAGACGACGACAAGTAGAAGTTGTTGCGCCGAGACTGTCTAGAACTCAGTGAGCTGAGACACCTCCGTCAGAATTCAGCACTTCCAGCTTTAAGAAAAAACCCGAATGAATAGTGACTTGAGACAAAGAGCTTTCTATCTGAAATTTTTCAGTATTAATTAGATGATGATCGAAGAAAAGTATAATAGTGAGCGAGATTGCAAGTGCATAATAGTCAGCGAGACAATTGTCCGACATAGTGAGCGGGACATGTAGAATAGTGTTGCGAGACAAGTAAGAATTTAGTGAGCGAAGGAATGTAGAAAAGTGAGCGAGACAAACTAGATATAGTGAGCGATTACATAGTCTGTTAAAGTTGAGCATAGACAAGTAGAATAGTGAACGAGAACAGTTATTTATAGTGCAGCGTAGACAGAGTAGGTGGATCGTATAGCGGGACATGTAGAATAGGGAGCGATTACAAGATAGAGCTTAGTGACACCTGCTGTACATACACCTAGAATTGTGAGCGAGACCAGTAGAATACGTGAGATCCGCACCAGTAGAATCCCCTTGAAACGACTTCAAGTCTTCCTTTATCCCTCCTTTAGCAAGTAGACCTAGTGAGCGAGAACAGTAGAATAGTGAGTAGAATAGTAAGCGAGACAAGTAGAATAGGCGCGAGACAAGTAGAATAGTTGAGCGAGACCAGTAGAATAGTCTCTCAGCGTAGACCAGTAGAATAGTGAGTGAGTCTCCCCCCCCCCCCCCTTTCTCGAGAATAGTGAGCGAGACCCTGCTAGTTTCCCTGAGACCAGTAGAACACCCTTCTTTGACCAGTAGACTGTGTCTGTGTGTGTGTGGTGTAATAATGGTGTGTACAGTGTCTGTGTTACCGTAGTCATGGCTTCCTTGTCTTAACCTTCCCTGCTCTTCCCCCTTCACACCTCGTATGCATGTACCCCCCTATTTTCTCCCCAAGATGAAGGGGGTCTACCACGCAAGCACACGCACACACCTCGCGCACGCACAAACTTCTTCTTTTCCTTTTATCTTTTCTTTATCCCTGCACGTTGCCATACACACATATACATCACTTGTCTTTTTTTTCCTTTTTTTGCACCTCACCACAGTTCGACACCAACCACACTTGATGTGTTGATAGGCTTCAAAGTGCAGTAAAAAATGTTCCTTTTTCAGCGATACTGAATACGTTACAATTTCAGCTCTACTCCAAGGGAAAGATTTAATGTTTGGGCGGTTGGTCACATATTAACATAAATATACTTTAGGCTTATAGAACGAAAAACCTGGTACTTTACCCAGCCGTACTCCCCAGTCGCTTAGTGACGCATTCGTCTAAAGTACAAGTGATGAACAATTTGTGTGTTTTCATTTAATTAAACAATTAAACCTTTTTTTTAAATCACAGTAATGAGCTTTTAAAATGCAGACCTAGAGGAATCCAGAATGTTAAAGTGAGATTGCAGTGCTATCAGTCCTACTTGATAGGCTTCTTGTTGCAGTATGTCAGCGAAGCCGATCCATGCTTCACACGAGCCCTGATCGAAGTGGCTGTGTTCACAGTATACTGTGCTACTAGGACACCCCCCCCACGAAAAGCATTACTTTAACGTCCTCCCGGCCTAAGCCAACATGGGACATTTTTTTTTTCCACTTTAAGATATAATTTTTTTTTAAAGGTGATCAATAGTTATGATATCATAGAGCTATGTTGGCCATAGCGTGAGGAACAAAAACGCAAAGCATTGTTATCCCATTCACGTAGTGGCCCTTAGGGATGCAAAGGGGAATGAGCAAACTCTAATTTTGTAATGAACATTTCTTTTGTATTATGCTTGTTTACTTAATAGACATCTCTCTCTCATCTCTCGATCTCTCTGCTCTTTCTCTCTCTCTCTTCTCTACTCTCTCCTCTCTCTCTCTCTCTTATACTGTAGCGGGTCTTGGGTCTTCTTTCTTGTGTGTCTCTGTGGCTTTTCTCCTTTTCTGGCGGGTTTGGTGGGTTCAAATGTGTGTTGTTGTCTGCTGGCTGGGATGGGTGGGCCTTGTACTCGTTGCAGAGGCTTTGTCTGACACTGGCGCCACAGTGAGGGGGACACTCTTATTCGCGTGCCTACAGTTTGGAGGTTCCGATATTACTCATACAGTATAGGGTCTAGCCGTTAATTATGCGTTTTTTCTTTCTTCTCTGTCAGTTCTTCTTTCTGCCCGCTAGGCTGCTTTTCTGTCTGTCGTGGCTTCAATTCCACCACTTGGACTGGCCTTGCTTGAAACGTGTTCTTGGTTTTTATGGTTCACTCGTGGGGTGGTAGGCTTGTAGAAAGGGGAAATAAAGAGAAAACCGATCAACCCCCTCCGTACCACCGCTCACCCGTCTTTTCCTGTCCCCAAAAAATAAAATGATCGCTTTCCACGCTCATCACTCTTTCACACCAATGCCATATTTTTTGAGCTCATTCCTCATAGTTTAGTGTACCAGTTTTCTAGTACGTCGGTTGTGACCTCATCATACATCCTTCCTTTACTGTATTATACCTCTGCCATCCATCTATTTTTTCCGCTTCACTCGTTGGATCACTTTTATCTCCTCGTATTACATGCTGGTTAGAGCTTTTACGAACTCTCGTCTCTCTCTCTCTCTCTCTCTCTCTCTCATCTCTCTCTCTCTCTCTGCTCTCTCTCTCTCTCTCTTCGTCTCTCTCTCTCTCTCTCTCTCATGCAGAGTAGGGATTCCCGTTTTATTGGTAAATACATAACAAACATCTTCTATCTCTCTTGCTCTAGTTTTTTGTTTTTTATGTCCGACCATTTTCTCTTAAAATCTTTAGACTGGCTCTCTCTGCGAATAAATTATTACTCTTGTAGGTCTCTACTTACAGCGGTGAGAGCCATCTCCTCTCTCTTTTGTGCGATCTGTGCTAAAGTGATCTAGTCTTCTTCCGCTGCACAATTGTGGATTCTGTATATAGATCAGGTATTTTGTGTACCTCCAAATAATAGCAATTTATTTCTCATTTATAGTCAAGTATTTGGGAATGATTTTCTGGTGCGGATCAGACTGCCCTTAACTGCTGAAGTTCCAGAATGTTTTTAGGATGACCAGCATTTATATTAGGTTTTTTTATTTCGTTTTAAATACTTAAAGCGCATATTGTTCTATCATGAAGTCTACTTCTCTGACACCCACACATGCATTTATTTGTCAGGCACTCAGCCCCATTTGTCTATCTCATAACTAGGACATAGTCCTAGTTGGGGTAGATATTGTGGAACAACAAATTTATAAATGGAGGAGAGGAGGAGTCTCAGTCTTGTTTCTTGAGTACATTCATGTTCGTTAGTAAAGTACTCCTTTAAATCAATGTCAAATTTACAGTTTCCAGAATGGAACAGCACATATTTCATGTTTTTTAAGGTGTTCAAAAATATTGTTTTCTGATTTTTTTTAATTTGTTAAGTTTTGCTTAGCGGGTCTTCCACCTGTATTATTTTTTCCCAACTAGGGAAATTTGTCCTTGTTTTTTGTCTGTTTGGTTTTTCACCTAGCCTGGTCTTTTCCCAGGTCGGAGGGGGGGGGGGGACAGGCGGCGGTGGTTGATAGCCATTATATTTCCAAAAACTGGAGTGGTGGGCCTTGGTCTCTATGCCCATTTCCCATTTTTTCACTTGGTCAAAACGCTGAGGGAAAATCTGACCAATTTTTGGCGCCCATTAAAATCTTGAACATAATTTATTTCTGCTTCAGACCATTTACGGAAAAACAAAGCATTGCCCTTATACTGGATGTGTTTATTATTCCACAATGGTTCTGAATTAATGTTTTCTATTTTTCTATTATAATTCATCACAGTGACTGTTTTGAAAACTTCCCTCCAAAAAACTAAATCTATTTTGTGAAGAGCTTTGTAATGTTTAGAATCAATATTAGCATTTAATGCTACTTGAATATTCCCAACAGGAGCAATTATATTATTTGCTATTTTGGAACCAAATGTATTTTGTTCTTTGAGTAGCTTCACAGCCCCATTTTGCTAGAACACAGTTTTTGGTGGTGTCTTATTTATAATCTTTACACCCTCTCGGTTAGGTCCTAGGCTAGACCCCTCTTTTCCACCTTCTCCAAAGGCTGTTTTATTAATTATATGTATGCCATAAAAATATATATTATAATTGTAGTTATTGTAGTATTAACCAATTTTTCAGGGGTCGCCAAGCCAGAGCACCTGTATATTGCGGACGTGTGATAAAAAGAATGATTTGCTATAATTATTGCCAATATAATGATGGGGGTTCTTCGCTCCCATGTCTAATAGTTCATAAG
>CM065684.1:26755151-26799048 GCA_017654935.2 Phymorhynchus buccinoides
ATAGGAGCCCGGACATAAATATGAGCGAGACAAGTTAGAATAGTGAGGCGAGACATGTAGAATATTGTGTGATACAAGTAGAATAGTGAGCGAGACAAGTATAATTAGTAGCGAGACAAGGATTAGAAGTAGGAGTGAGCCCAGTAGAATGAGTGAGCGAGCCCAGTAGAATAGTGAGCGAACCAGTAGAATAGTGAGCGAGACCAGTAGAATCGTGAGCGAGACCATAGAATAGTGAGCGCGAGACTAGTAGAATATGAGCGGCATGTAGAATGTGAGCGAGCCAGTATAATAGTGAGCCGCGACAATAGAATAGTGATCGAGACATGTAAATGAGTGAGCGATACCATAGATAGTGCGCGAGACCAGTAGAATAGTGAGCGAGACAATGAATAGTGGAGCGATACAAGTAGAATAGTTGAGCGAGACCAGTAGAATATGACGAGACAAGTAGAGAGGAGCGAGACAAGTAAATAGTGAGCGAGACCAGTAGAATAGTAGTCGAGACAAGTAGATAATGGAGCGAGACAAGTAGAATAGTGAGCGCGAACCGTAGAATAGTGAGCGAGACATTGTATAATAGTGAGCGAGACAAGTAGAATAGTGAGCGAGACATGTAATAGTGATTTAACAAGTAAATAGTGACGAGACAGTAATAGTGATGCGAGACCATTAGAATAAGTGAGCGAGAAAAAAAAAAAAAAACCAGTAAATAGTGAGCGAGACCAAGTAAATAGTGACGAGACAAGTAGAATAGTGAGGCGAGACCAGTAGAAATAGTGAGCGAGAACCAGCAGATAGTGGCGAGACCTGGTAAATTGGAGTGAGACAAGTAGAATAGTGACGAGACATGTAAATAGTGAGTGAGACAAGTAAATAGTGAGGCGAGACATGGAAAATGGGAGTTGAGACCAGTAAATAGTGCGAGACCAGAGAATAGTGAGCGAGACAGTAGAATATGAGCGAGACATGTAGAATATGATGGAGACTGTAAAATATGAGAGAAGACAGGTAGAATAGTGATGAGACAGTAGAATGTGATCTTAGACAATTAGAAGAGTGAGCGGCCAGTAAGAATAGTGAGCGGAACCAGTAGAATAGTGAGCGAGACAGTATAATAGTGAGCGAGACCAGTTAATAGTGAGCGATACAAGTAGATAGTGAGCGAGACAAGTAGAATAGTGACGATAACCAGTAGAATAGTTAGCGAGACACCAGTAGAACAGTGCGCAGACTGTAAATTAGTGAGTGAGACAGTAGACTAGTGAGCGAGACATGTAGAATAGTGAGTGAAGACAAATAAATAGTGAGTGAGACCAGTAGAATATGGGCGAGACCATAGAATGTGAGCGAGACAATTAGAATAGTGACGAGACGCTGTAGAATAGTGAGCGAGACACGTAAATAGTGAGCGAGACAGTAGAATAGGGAGCGAGACAATAGAATATTGAGGCGAGACCATAGAAATAGTGCGCGGACATGTAAATAGTGGGCGAAGACAGTAGAATAGTGGACGGTCATGTATAATAGTGAGCGAGACCAGTAGAATAGTGGCGAGACATGTAGAATAGTTAGCGAGACAAGTAGAATGGTGAGCGAGACAGAGAATAGTGAGGGCGAGACAAGTAGAATAGTGGAGCGAGACAGTATAATATTGAGCGAGACATGTAGATAGTGAGCGAGACAAGTATAATAGTGCGGCGGAGACAAGTTTAGCATAGTGAGCGGACAGTAAGAATAGTGAGCGAGACCAGTAGATAGTGAGCGACCATAGACTTGTGAGCGAGTCCATTAGAAATAGTGGCGAGACATTTAGATAGTGAGAGCGAGACCAGTAGAATATTGAGGCGGTTCCAGTAGAATATGAGCGAGACAATGTAGAATAGTGGCGAGACAAGTAGAAATAGTGAGCGAGACCAAGGAGAATAGTGAGCGAGCAAGTAGAATAGTGAGCGAGACAAGTAGAAATTGAGCGAGACCAGGTAGAATATGTGCGAGAAGACAGTAGAATAGTGAGCGAGACCAGTCTAATATTGACGAGACCAGTGATAGTGAGCGGACTGTAGATAGTGAGCGAAAGTACATAGAATTGAGCGAGACATTTAGGATAGTGAGTGAGAACAAGTAGAATAGTGAGCTGAGACCAGTAGAATAGTGAGCGAGACCAGTAGAATAGTGAGCGGTACCAGTAGAAATAGTGAGCGAGACAAGTAGAATAGTGGGACGAGACCAGTAGAATAGTGAGCGGACTGTAGAAATTGAGCGAGACAAGTAGAATAGTGAGCCGAGACAAGTAGAATAGTGAGTCGAGACATTGAATAGTGAGCGACACAAGTAGACTAGTGAGCGAGACCAGTAAAATAGTGAGCGAGACAAGTAGAATGATGATCGAGCGAACCAGTAGAATCGTGAGCGCGACAAGTAGAATAGTGAGCGATACAAGGTGAATAGTGAGCGAGACCATTAGAATAGTGACTAAAGAGACCATAGAATAGTGGCGAGACATGTTAGACTAGTGCGTGAGACAAGTGAATAGTGAAGCGAGACATTTTATAATATGTAGCGAGACAGTAGAATAGTGATTTGAACCATTAAAAAATAAATAGTGAGCGAGACCAAGTGAATAGTGAGCGAGACAAGTAGAATAGTGAGCGAGACATGTAGAATCGTGGAGTGAGACATGTAGAATAGTGAGCGAGACAAGTATAATAGTGAGCGATACAATTAGAATAGTGAGCGAGACAGTAGAAATAGTGAGCGAAACATAGTAGAATATGAGCGCGACAAGTAAATAGTGAGCGCTTCCAAGTAGACTCTGATATAAGAGCAAGAGAATATTGGGCGAAACATGTAGAATATTGACGAGACAAGTAAATAGTGAGCGAGTCAGTATAATATGAGCGAGGCCAAGTAGATAGTGGACGAGAACAGTAGAATAGTGACGAGAGTCAAGTATTAATAGTGATCGAGACAGTAGAATAGTGAGCGAGACAAGTAGAATAGTGATCGAGGACCTTAAATAGGTGAGCGAGACCTGTAGAATAGTGGCGAGGCAAGTAGATAGTGAGCGAGACAGTAGAATAGTGAGCGGAGACCATAGAATAGTGAGCGCGACCATAGAATAGTGAGCGAAACAATAAAATGTTGAGCGGCATGTAGAATAGTGAGCGAGACCAGTAAATAGTGAGCGAGACATGTGATAATGTGAGCGAGACCATAGATAGTGAGTCAGACCAGTAGAGAATAGTGAGCGCGACCATTAGACATAGTGAGCGAGACAAAGTAGAATAGTGAGCGAGACCAGTCGAAGTAGTGATCGTGACCATTATAATAGTGATGCGAGAACGAGTAGAATATGAGCGAGCCCAGAAGAATAGTGATCGAGACCAGTTTTAATGCATATGAGCTTACTAGGGGGTTAGTTTGGGAACTAAGTATGGAAGTTTGTCAACTTAAAATATAGTAAGGTCTTCATGAAAATCCCTAGTCCTAGTTGTACGTAACTTGTCGAGTTAGTTGAGAATTTTTAGTTGACTCCGATCAGCACTAATGTCTTAGTTGCGGACATCGTTAAATAGCAATATGCGGCCCACGACCAACTGCTTTTTGATAGACATCGTCAGGCACGAAGCGCGAGCTGCGAATTTCCGCGATCGTACAAATCCAATGCGTCTTTTTCTGACAGACAGGTGCCCGACGTTATCGTCTTCCTCGACACGTCATTTTATGGATGTTTGACGAGATCCAATGACGATATCGTTCCGTTCTTATCCTCGCAAAGGCAGTCTCACACTCACTATTGCAGGTATTGTATTGAGTTAGGGCCTAGCCAAGTTTGTCGTTCTATGGCATAAGTCAAACTTTAAAGTATGTTTTTGACGTCAAACTTTCAATACTTATCAAACTTTGCCAACTATGAAATGTGAGGTGGCATAATGCATGACCACAGTCTGATGTATTCCCCAACCCCACTAATCGGGTGATGTTGTGTAGCAGTGTAGCCCTTTTCTTGAAAAAAACAACAATGTATGTGTGTACTTTATTTCACTCTTTCCCTCTTCTCTCTTTTTCTATGGTCCACCCCTAAATTGTGTGACAAATTTCCGTATAGGAGTGGTCACCACCACAGAAGTAGAAATCAACCTTTTCTTTCATGGTACTTTCATTTGTGGGTTTATCAGTTTGTCACTTTTGTGTAGGCCTTGGTTTTTTTGGCTTTATTGGTTTGTGGGGTCCAGTGTTTCTAGGTACCATGTACTGCGGAATACATAGGCTGAATCTGACGGTCTGTTCTGGCTATATTATCAAACAACAATTCATATTTCGCAGAATTACCCACATTTTCTTGTCGGTTTCTTGTGTTGGGAATTAAAGGGTCGAGTCAGGGTATGGTTTTAGAATGAATATGTTTGTGTGGGATTAAAGGTATATCACTATAAGTCTCTTATTTCTTTTTCAGGTCTGCTGACCGCTGAGTACTATGCCCTGGTCTTATATGCAGGTGGTGGTGATCTCATTGGTTTTCCACCAAACGACAGCATGCCGGACAACTCTGAGAGTGACCACCGCTCTTTACAAGTCCGATTCAGGGAGTGGATAACACTGCCTGACCAACAGCATTGCAGGCCAGCAGGAAGTTGAAGTTTTATCAACAGCGTGGATTTCCAAGTGAGTTGTACTGTAGGTGTGATTGTGCGTGGTGCATTGTGTGAGGGTCTCCGTGTATGTGTCTTGGTTCTGTGTGGTTTATGTGAGGACAGAATGTGCGTGTTGTGCAAAATAAATCATCTTGAATCTTCAGACTGAAAAGGCCAGCAAACACAGCACAAACACTATCACGCAGGTGGCTGTCTGCAATAAGGTGGTTTTGTGTTGTTTTTTAAAATACTTTTTTATTCTGCGAAGGGAATTTTGTGCTGCTCCCACTTGGAGATTGTGTCCCTCAGACCATCAGTCTTTTGAATTATTCATTATAAATTCACCGTTGTCATCTTGCCTTTTGAGCATATTTTTTTGGTCCATCTTGGCTTATGCAGTTTTTGTGTGGTTCAGAGGTAATTGTATGCATTGATAGGCACCCTGTCCGCATCCAATCTCCTTCACACTGTGAAGACGAGTATGTCAACAGAAAGAGTATGTTCTTTGAATTTCCAGGTATCAATGAACAATTATATTCTTTTGAAATAGTTGGCATGGGAAGAGGTTGACAATAATGAGCTGCTTATCAGTAAACAGTCACATTTATTTTTGATACGAAATTTGCAAGATGCGTATAGTGGTATGCACTTATTTAAACTTGTGTATTGAAATGTTCGTGATATGCATAAAGTCTTTTGATCTCTACTTAACCAAAACGGCTGTTCAATCAAGTCTCCAGCTCCCATATTTGACCTAGATTTCCTCCAGAATAGTTTTTCTTGAACAATCAGTATCCTCGACGACTACCCCAAGATCTTGGGTTGATCGGCTTTACCTAGATCCACATCTGTTAACTCCCTGTTACTACTCGGCGATTTGCCCATTGCGACAACTTTGTCGATTGAAAAAATAAGTTTATTTTCCTATTGTAGCTAGACCATTTCGTTTGCTTAATTTATTAGATCCAATAATCTGATATTCCTATCCCTCGCGTGTTTGTATGCGATGCAGGACTTGATGTTCATCCAACAGCGGTTGCAAGGTAAGGAAGCTTGTTAACCACAAAGCTTAAATTATTTTTTAAGATGGAAGGTGATATGTGATAAGACGTTTCGTCCTGCTGGACTATTTCATGTTGCATACAAAGCTTGGAGTGTAGGGGTGGATCCTGGGCCTTTGCCCCCCCTTTCTTCCTTGGTTGACTGGACAATCAAACTGAGCGTAGAGTCCTTCAGAGTGGACTAAACCAGTCTTACCTGTGCACTTTGAAAGTTTAAAGAGTGATGCTAAGACGCGCCCTGTTGTATCCAAAATTTGTAGCTAGTTCTCATGTCCATTCCCACCCATTTAATTCCCATCCCCCAAAAAAAGAATAAAAAAAAATCAGGGTGATGCTATCTGTTTGCGACGACGCTCGCCTGTTGGGAGCAGCCTGGATTGCACTGCGACTATTTCGCTGTGAGAATAAATCATACCTAACAACAAATTAAAGTACTAATGCTGTCCTATATTCATAGCTTCGTCTACCCAGATGGCCTGGCTCTGTACATGATGCTCGGTTCTGAGAACCAAGTGCACTTTTCGATGCATTTGAAATCTCCCAACCCACCCCTGGATGGGATCATGTTGGGGTAGTCAACAGTGCCTACATGCTTCGAACTATGTTATTGACCCATTTCCGGAATCCTGAAAGTGCTTGATGAGAGATACAACCTCTTCCATAAATCCACACGATGTACGGTGTGAAGATCCTCGCGTGGCAAAGCAACGCTGCGCTGCCTTCGTGTTGGGGTTCTCTTCGAACATAGAAGGATCCAGATCATCCTGGTTTGCCTGATGTTATCACACCGTGCAAGGGCCCCAACTACCCCTCCACCTCCAAGAATCCAACAGACAAGTGTGATGAAGGATGATTCCGAAGGGGATTTCTGAATATAGAGCCTGGGAGGCGGAGGTGGGGTATTTAACCACACTTTTGCATATCTCCAATTTAGTTTTAGTCAGGACATGTCATTCATTCAGACATATGTGGTGTAGAGTGGCACAGTGGTACGCGTTCGCTTCGCGAGTCAAGTAACCCGAGTTGAACTTGGTACAGGTATTTTTCCTCTCGTTCTGCGTTAAGGTCTGAACTGGAGGCTTTCGGATGAGATGAAACCGAGTCCTGTGTGCCCATGCCCTTATCATACGTTAACCTAGTGCATCGGAAAAGTTGTCAATTGGTCAACATTTCCCCCCCTCCCCCCCCCCCCCCCCCCCCGCTCCATCAGGGACAAATTCGCATGCAAAAAAGAATTGATGACTGAAGACGGGCGCTCTCCACTGTGGGAGCAACCGAATTTTCAACAGACCCTGTTACTATAAAGTCATAATAATAATAATAATAAGATTAAAATCAATGAACCAACAGAGCCTCCTCCCCGCACCCACCACACTCACACAAATTCAAAAACAAAGTGAATGTGTAATTTTAAGTGTTTCTGTCTTGTAGCGCATACTTATGCGAGAGAAGTTCAAAATGTTCAAACATACAAAATGTTGGGCATTTATTGTGACAAAACTCAACCTGGATATCTAATCATCCCTCGATGGCTCCAAAATCTCATGAAATAGTGTCTCATTTATACATTACTTGTGTGCTCTCTCTCATGGTAATAAAAAAAGAAAGAAATATAATCTTTTGAATATGTAAAGGCCTCGACTACACAAAAAAGATCAGTCCCCTGGCAGCTGTTACATATTAATACATATTAGCCTACGACCAAACTGCATCACCATTAGAATCAAAAACAACCAGCAACACACATTTCATTGGCTTTTGAACTTCTGTTGTTTGAAAAAAAAAGAAAATTGACAATCCTTCACATTATGAAAACATACACAAAGTAACCATACAAAAGCATACAATCCATTCACAGTATGATGGCGTACCAAAATTAGCATAGAAAGCAACCCAAAAATGATCAATGCTTAGAAATTTGATCCCCACGTTAAAAAAAAAAAAAAACGATACAAAAACATGGGGATGGGTTCTCCTTGAGAAATACAAAAAAATCCTGCCAGTGGCTGCCACCGGCGGAGTGCAGGAGCACGCACACCACACACACATTTACTGCTCTTTTTGTAACCGAACTCTAGACTAGTATCAGTCTACATTCTTTGAATACGCAAAGCTTATATAGGCCCTTTTCATTGTACAAGGCCTTGTGTGTGTGGAAGAAAATCATTGTTTTTCAAATTCTCAATAATCCAGCGAAATGCGGGTTCTAGGCAACTTAGAACCCTGCAATTCAGGACATCCTGAAGAAGAGCATCCTGCAGTAATGCTTTACTACGAATTTTTAAATGCTTTGTGACATCTAAGGTATACAACAAGTTCAATACAGGTATTGTCCCACTTGCTATGTTTATGATTAGTCACCTTTGTTGAATCATGTTTTCACCATCTTGTACATTTTTAGTAAACTAGTAATAAAAAGCATTCTGACAGTAAATTTGTGTGAGCTTGTACACATTAGAATGCAGCATTTATAATGTTTAGTTCATGTGCAGTAACCTGACCCCAGTGGAATAAGGGCAGTTCTGACCGGGGTGCACGGGCTAGATGCAGCAAAAGAAGGAAGAAACAGAAATCACAGCAGCAACTTCAGTTCTCCCGTGGCAGACGCTAAAGTAAGCTACTGCAAAAAGAATCTTGGCATATGTTACTGAACAAGCAGACAAGAAAAGAATGTATGACAATCACAATGAACGTGAAAGAATTTTTTTTCAACTTGTCGCACTGTGTCATCTGCAAACAAAATATCAAGAACAAAATAACTTACCACCGAAAAATCCGCACAGGAAACCAAAAGAATGTTCACATTGACCTTGCTGAAGTGACCTAATAAAATGCCTATTGCCATACAACGTAAAGCACAACACCCCACCCCCCCTCTGTCACAAATTACATCTGTACCCTGATTCAATTTGTCTCTTAAGCATTTCTATTTTCTAGTTGAAGCTTTTCTTTTTTGGAAGAGCATTAACTCTAGTTCTCTTGTTTTCTTTCAATGTCTGACTGATTTTTTTCTATGCTCTCCATAATACTGTCGTTTAGTCTTCATCAAGGCTCAATTCACTGCTTTTTTGCGTGCAGGCTTGTGTGACTTGGTGCCTGTGGTCAGGAGCTGACTGGATGCCTGATGATATAGCCGTTTATGTGCACTCTCAAACCTGTCTTCAATGGACAACAGTTCCCGGTGACAGGGAGAACGCTGACGGGGACTCTGATGGTTTAGGTGTGGATGAGCCATCGGAGTTGAATCTGAAATTGATACATCCTCATAAATGGTCCCTTTCAGTAAAACATCTCTGCCTATTTTTTGACACCAATTGGGGTATCAAACCTGAACTGATAAATAAGTTTATGGGTTATTCCATCATACATAACTGCAGAAATTTCCATGTGTTGTAACAAAATGTTGTTCCAGACTGTTCAATTGGTGTAATATATAGCTTCTTGGTAAGGAGGAACTATACAAGATAATCATCTGCAAGAAATTGTTCAGAACCCATATGATAGTCATGTGTGGTCCTTTGGTTTGCTTCTTGTTCACATGCTGCCATGGCTCCCAAGGGACCCCATTTGGGGGTCTATGAAGCCTAAAAATTCTAAAGGACCCTCTAAAAAATGTGCAGGGGGTCCAGGATGCACAGAAAAATTTCTATTTACGCATTCGCAATCGCCACTGGGACCCTCTATCCTGCCTCTAGGACCCTCTTATACTGTATCATGAATGAGTCCATGGCCCTTCATGTTTTGCAGGACGAATTGGGAGCCTCTGCATACACTATTTTATTTGTTGTCGAAAACTGCATTACATTACTTATCACCAGCCTTATTTATCACCAGATACAAAGTATAGATTTATAGAGGGAACTTTTTTTTTCAGGAATCTAACATTTTAAATTGCCATTAAGCCTTGTGTGCTTGTATATTTTCAATAGTTAGCAGATCAATGTTTGCTGACTTAGGCCAAACATCTCTGCCACTAATGTACACACACTTAAACCACACGCTGACTTACCGTTTGTAGTCCTCACTATGTACACCCCTGCAGCATCCTTCCCTTCACGTCGTACCAATATGGTCCCATCCTCAGCATTTGACATTTCCAAATCACAATTGTTTGTGAACCTGCCAATAGAAACACAATCCAATTTGAAAGACCCAGGTGACGCGCCCACGATTAAGTCCCTTGGGTTTTTTCTGTTGCTGGTGACCAACAGGCAATTTTTCCCATTTCAATTGAGGCTGCTCTTTTAAACTGATGTGTCGCTTCAATTTGGGGCCTTTATATGGGAGTCAACTTTGTCAAACAAGATTTATAAGATAGAGAACACGGGAAACTCGTGAAATTTGACTACATGATCGGGGGATCTTAAGATGTGAAAGAAATCAAAAGGCAAACACAACAATAATATTATTAAGAAAGCTATGCCTGTGGAATAGAATTGTGTATTTGTATTACATTAGGTCAAGTCGGTGTGTCTGTGCATTCATATGTGTTTCCTCAAGCAAGAAGTCCTTAGGCTTTCGACAGGAAGTTTAGCCAAATTTTCAACAGCGCTATTGGAACATGCCAGAGCATCGTCAGAAAATATGTATAAATAACCACATATGTTATCATCATCAAGCATCATCATCATTGGGATTGCAGATGACAAGTATATATTTGGTGTGTTGAGTTTATTAGTGAAATGTACTCAGCAAAGGTAAATAAACATTTTCTTATGTTGCGACCCTGGGTACACTTTCCCCACCTTATGTTTGAATCACAACATGACAGTTAAGTCAAGTATAATATTCATGCATGTGAATGATAATGTAGTATGTTTTAATATTACTATCCTAGCAATAATCAAGAGGTTAAATATTGGAGCTAGATAAATTTCTTGTATATAATTCGCTAAGAGACGTTTCTTCATGATGGTAACTGGATGAAAGTATATTTAAGTGTTTTCCTTTTGCTGTGTTAACCCTTTCGCCAACCAACCATTTTCCAACAGCCACAAAATATTCATTAAGCTTCCCGAAGTCCACAGAGAAAAAAAAAATCTGCGATATTGCAAATTCCTCTTGACATTATACAGTAGGCCTATCCTTACCTCCCAAAATTACAAAATAGGGTCTTTGGATACAGGTATTGGTTGAATGCTTTATACATGGGTGTTAACCATTGTTGTGCCACAATACGCATTTGGCGATGAAAGGTTAAGGCTCTGTATGCTATTAGTATGTATGTCGATTTTTTGAAACTGCTTTTTTGCGGCTTTTAATTCTATTCCTAAATTTTTTGTGTGTGTTCTTGTGTCATGTGTATGTTTTGAATTGATTTTTGTTGCTTTGTTTTGTACAAGTAGTAATGTGCATATGTTTGTTTACCCCATGAAAGGTGCTGTAGGCCTATTCAATAAGAGTCCGACTTCTGACTATGTCGAATCCACTACTCAGGCAAACGCAATTTGCAAACACCAGTTCTAAATATGTTTACAGTTGAAGCTATCATATCAAAAGCCGGCTAAAGTGTTTACATAAGATATAAATCAAATTAATTTAATTTAAAAGTCAGTAGATTCCATATTTGGAAACGTCACATAAAATGAAGAAGTAAAGACCTTAGCAAGCAAATCAAACCCGCTATTTAACTGCCACATTCTCCTTTCCCCTCCATCCGCCTACCTATAAGTCATATCAAGTGTCCCGCGTTTTTTCTCTCTCTCTGTTTTCTCCACCACCCACCTATCCTCATTCCCAACTGTCTTCCCCGAGTTTCAAATCTTAAGGCAAATCCATAAGACATGATAAGAGGTAAAACACTCTTCGGTTTCAATGCTTATGTAAAGTTACGTTTTTTGTCCATTGCAACCTTCGTGAGACCTCGATCGGTGTTCCTTGTGACTGGGATGGCATGGCAACATAGTGCCCCCGTCAGCAGAGACACTGCAACACCAATGTTTGTTTTCATTTCACAACAGTCATGTATGATGTATACATGTATTTCACAATGAAATCTGTTCTATGAATTAATAAACTCTTAAACTATATTAATCAAGGGCAAAAGTTGTTTCTTGATTTTTATTTGAAAAGAGAATCTCATTATCTTTTTTGTACTAATGACTTGCTGCAGAAGAAAAACAAAATTGATTGTTTTAAAGTCAGAAAGGTACTAAACTGTTTGACAGCTTTATGAAACTGCTTATTTTTTTGCTGATTTTAAAAATATTTAGCTTGTTTTTTTAGTTTTACTATGGGCGATTCATTCTATTTATTTTAATGGCTTATATAAATTTGCTTTCAAGTTCAACTAAGTGTTGCCAAAGTGGTAACTATAGATTTTGAGTTTCAACATTTCATTTGAAAATGAAGCTAGGACAGCAAGTTATTCATCCAGATATGTATCTGTGGCAAAACGTACCAACTCCTGTGTGTTTCTTTTCTCTCCCCAACCACATCCCGGAGTCATCCTGTGTATTTGTCTCCTTTATTTGGAGGGCCGCGCACGCAGTGCCGTTGGCATGTCTCTTCTGCTTTCCAAACAAAGCTTTACATGTCACCGCCACCTTTTGAGAACAAACATTCCATTCATTAATATAAAAGGCAGGAACCCCCCCCCCCCATTTGCTGCAATCCCGCCCCCTTGCTACATACTATCCTACGCCACTGTGTGTATGTGTGTTTTATGTATGTCAGGTTTTTTGTGTGTGTGCTGTGCAATGTACCTGAGTATATTGTGCTTGTGTGCGCTGGGGAAGGTTGTGATTTTCTCATTGTATTATTTTGCTTACCTCTTATTCATCGTTTTTGTTCTTTTTTATGTTTGCGTTTGTGGTTGTGTTCTCATGTTTTTCTCCTGAGGAAACAGTTAAAAAAAAAATACTATTACAATTGCTTAGGTTTACCCTCATAAAAAAAGATTGAATTTGAGTTTTGGGTGTTGATTCTCGCCCACTCCTCTCGTCTTCTTCTACATCTCTCTCTCTCTGTAGCTCTGTATAGATCTCTCTCTCTCTCTCTCTCTCTCTCTCTCTCTCTCTCCTCTCTCCCTCATCTCTGTCTCTCATCTCTCTTCTCTCTCTCTCTCTCTCTCTCGTCTACTCTCTCTCGCTCTCATGTATTTGCTTACTCTATTAGTATTACGTCATTAAATAAAAGTAATTCCCTTATGCAATATTTTTTCTACATGCAAATGCATGGTTTAATTTTTGGATGACACCTTTAAATTAACGGCGACCAGTCCTAATAAACCTTGAGTTGGCAGTTGCTGTTTATCAGAATGATTTTGGATACTAACATTAATTTGACACAAAATAATAATACTTTCCAAAACTCCCATGGACAATCTTCCCAATTTTCAGGAAATATTCTCATGGATGTTTGATTAATCATTCAAAACTTGCACATACCCAACCAATAAATCAAACATATTCCACTGATATTGAGGGACGTTAATAGTCCGTAAGGGCTAGGCTAGACTATGATGATTCTGTCTAGCTGTCCCATCTACCTACCTCCTATGTTTTCAATTCCATTAATACAATAATAGGCGCATCCAATTCCTCTGCTTATTTCTTCTTCTTTTCTTCCTATTGGGGATGTTTTCTGCCCCACACCCTAAAGTCTTCATTTAGACGGCAACTGGCGCACAGAGCTGCTATGTGAGTTTGTGTCATCCATCCACCGGCCACAGGCCTCTCCTACGATTAGTGAATGTGCTTTAACTGTGAGCAGATCGTTGGTGCATGCTTTCGCAAACGGACCTTGGTTTTAAGTCATCCAAGGACTTTTTCCCCACAACTGACGTCAGGTACCATTTTAACCTGGCGGAGTTTATGTAAATATGAGTAAAGTGTCTTTCCCAGCACACCACTGCGACCCCAGCTGGATTACTAACCCACACACTGCGCAAACCTGACGACTATGAGCCAGCGACTCTACAACTGCTCTACAGCGCTCCTTTTCATCACTATCATCTTCTTGGCCTCCAATCGCACCCGCCAAACAAAGGTCCCAGGGACCTTCACTTGCAATATAGGCCTTAGACGGTCGTACTCCTAGAGGCGGGTATTAGAGGTCCCAGTGGCATTGCAAATGCTAAAAAGAAATTTTTTCTAGTTGCATTCCCTGGGCCCCCCCGCACATTCTTTTGAGGGTCCTTTATGAATTGTAATGCTAAATTTAATGCTTCTTACTAATCATAGACCCCCAAATGCCAAAATGGGGGTCCCTGGAGCCTCAGGCATTATGCACTCGAAGACATGTAGAATAGTGAGCGAGACAAGTAGAATAGTGAGCGAGACAAGTAGAATAGTGAGCGAGACAAGTAGAATAGTGAGCGAGACAAGTAGAATAGTGAGCGAGACAAGTAGAATAGTGAGCGAGACAAGTAGAATAGTGAGCGAGACAAGTAGAATAGTGAGCGAGACAAGTAGAATAGTGAGCGAGACATGTAGAATAGTGAGTGAGACATGTAGAATAGTGAGCGAGACAAGTAGAATAGTGAGCGAGACCAGTAGAATAGTGAGCGAGACAAGTAGAATAGTGAGCGAGACATGTAGAATAGTGAGCGAGACATGTAGAATAGTGAGCGAGACAAGTAGAATAGTGAGCGAGACAAGTAGAATAGTGAGCGAGACAAGTAGAATAGTGAGCGAGACAAGTAGAATAGTGAGCGAGACAAGAATAGTGAGCGAGACAAGTAGAATAGTGAGCGAGACCAGTAGAATAGTGAGCGAGACAAGTAGAATAGTGAGCGAGACAAGTAGAATAGTGAGCGAGACAAGTAGAATAGTGAGCGAGACAAGTAGAATAGTGAGCGAGACAAGTAGAATAGTGAGCGAGACAAGTAGAATAGTGAGCGAGACAAGTAGAATAGTGAGCGAGACAAGTAGAATAGTGAGCGAGACAAGTAGAATAGTGAGCGAGACAAGTAGAATAGTGAGCGAGACAAGTAGAATAGTGAGCGAGACAAGTAGAATAGTGAGCGAGACAAGTAGAATAGTGAGCGAGACAAGTAGAATAGTGAGCGAGACAAGTAGAATAGTGAGCGAGACATGTAGAATAGTGAGCGAGACAAGTAGAATAGTGAGCGAGACAAGTAGAATAGTGAGCGAGACAAGTAGAATAGTGAGCGAGACAAGTAGAATAGTGAGCGAGACAAGTAGAATAGTGAGCGAGACAAGTAGAATAGTGAGCGAGACAAGTAGAATAGTGAGCGAGACAAGTAGAATAGTGAGCGAGACAAGTAGAATAGTGAGCGAGACAAGTAGAATAGTGAGCGAGACAAGTAGAATAGTGAGCGAGACAAGTAGAATAGTGAGCGAGACAAGTAGAATAGTGAGCGAGACAAGTAGAATAGTGAGCGAGACAAGTAGAATAGTGAGCGAGACAAGTAGAATAGTGAGCGAGACCAGTAGAATAGTGAGCGAGACAAGTAGAATAGTGAGCGAGACAAGTAGAATAGTGAGCGAGACAAGTAGAATAGTGAGCGAGACAAGTAGAATAGTGAGCGAGACAAGTAGAATAGTGAGCGAGACAAGTAGAATAGTGAGCGAGACAAGTAGAATAGTGAGCGAGACAAGTAGAATAGTGAGCGAGACAAGTAGAATAGTGAGCGAGACAAGTAGAATAGTGAGCGAGACAAGTAGAATAGTGAGCGAGACAAGTAGAATAGTGAGCGAGACAAGTAGAATAGTGAGCGAGACAAGTAGAATAGTGAGCGAGACAAGTAGAATAGTGAGCGAGACAAGTAGAATAGTGAGCGAGACAAGTAGAATAGTGAGCGAGACAAGTAGAATAGTGAGCGAGACAAGTAGAATAGTGAGCGAGACAAGTAGAATAGTGAGCGAGACAAGTAGAATAGTGAGCGAGACAAGTAGAATAGTGAGCGAGACAAGTAGAATAGTGAGCGAGACAAGTAGAATAGTGAGCGAGACAAGTAGAATAGTGAGCGAGACAAGTAGAATAGTGAGCGAGACAAGTAGAATAGTGAGCGAGACAAGTAGAATAGTGAGCGAGACAAGTAGAATAGTGAGCGAGACAAGTAGAATAGTGAGCGAGACATGTAGAATAGTGAGCGAGACAAGTAGAATAGTGAGCGAGACAAGTAGAATAGTGAGCGAGACAAGTAGAATAGTGAGCGAGACAGTAGAATAGTGAGCGAGACAAGTAGAATAGTGAGCGAGACAAGTAGAATAGTGAGCGAGACAAGTAGAATAGTGAGCGAGACAAGTAGAATAGTGAGCGAGACAAGTAGAATAGTGAGCGAGACAAGTAGAATAGTGAGCGAGACAAGTAGAATAGTGAGCGAGACAAGTAGAATAGTGAGCGAGACAAGTAGAATAGTGAGCGAGACAAGTAGAATAGTGAGCGAGACAAGTAGAATAGTGAGCGAGACAAGTAGAATAGTGAGCGAGACAAGTAGAATAGTGAGCGAGACAAGTAGAATAGTGAGCGAGACAAGTAGAATAGTGAGCGAGACAAGTAGAATAGTGAGCGAGACAAGTAGAATAGTGAGCGAGACAAGTAGAATAGTGAGCGAGACAAGTAGAATAGTGAGCGAGACAAGTAGAATAGTGAGCGAGACAAGTAGAATAGTGAGCGAGACAAGTAGAATAGTGAGCGAGACAAGTAGAATAGTGAGCGAGACAAGTAGAATAGTGAGCGAGACAAGTAGAATAGTGAGCGAGACAAGTAGAATAGTGAGCGAGACAAGTAGAATAGTGAGCGAGACAAGTAGAATAGTGAGCGAGACAAGTAGAATAGTGAGCGAGACAAGTAGAATAGTGAGCGAGACAAGTAGAATAGTGAGCGAGACAAGTAGAATAGTGAGCGAGACAAGTAGAATAGTGAGCGAGACAAGTAGAATAGTGAGCGAGACAAGTAGAATAGTGAGCGAGACAAGTAGAATAGTGAGCGAGACAAGTAGAATAGTGAGCGAGACAAGTAGAATAGTGAGCGAGACAAGTAGAATAGTGAGCGAGACAAGTAGAATAGTGAGCGAGACAAGTAGAATAGTGAGCGAGACAAGTAGAATAGTGAGCGAGACAAGTAGAATAGTGAGCGAGACAAGTAGAATAGTGAGCGAGACAAGTAGAATAGTGAGCGAGACAAGTAGAATAGTGAGCGAGACAAGTAGAATAGTGAGCGAGACATGTAGAATAGTGAGCGAGACAAGTAGAATAGTGAGCGAGACAAGTAGAATAGTGAGCGAGACAAGTAGAATAGTGAGCGAGACAAGTAGAATAGTGAGCGAGACAAGTAGAATAGTGAGCGAGACAAGTAGAATAGTGAGCGAGACAAGTAGAATAGTGAGCGAGACAAGTAGAATAGTGAGCGAGACAAGTAGAATAGTGAGCGAGACAAGTAGAATAGTGAGCGAGACATGTAGAATAGTGAGCGAGACAAGTAGAATAGTGAGCGAGACAAGTAGAATAGTGAGCGAGACAAGTAGAATAGTGAGCGAGACAAGTAGAATAGTGAGCGAGACAAGTAGAATAGTGAGCGAGACAAGTAGAATAGTGAGCGAGACAAGTAGAATAGTGAGCGAGACAAGTAGAATAGTGAGCGAGACATGTAGAATAGTGAGCGAGACAAGTAGAATAGTGAGCGAGACAAGTAGAATAGTGAGCGAGACAAGTAGAATAGTGAGCGAGACAAGTAGAATAGTGAGCGAGACAAGTAGAATAGTGAGCGAGACAAGTAGAATAGTGAGCGAGACAAGTAGAATAGTGAGCGAGACAAGTAGAATAGTGAGCGAGACATGTAGAATAGTGAGCGAGACAAGTAGAATAGTGAGCGAGACATGTAGAATAGTGAGCGAGACAAGTAGAATAGTGAGCGAGACAAGTAGAATAGTGAGCGAGACAAGTAGAATAGTGAGCGAGACAAGTAGAATAGTGAGCGAGACAAGTAGAATAGTGAGCGAGACAAGTAGAATAGTGAGCGAGACAAGTAGAATAGTGAGCGAGACATGTAGAATAGTGAGCGAGACAAGTAGAATAGTGAGCGAGACAAGTAGAATAGTGAGCGAGACAAGTAGAATAGTGAGCGAGACAAGTAGAATAGTGAGCGAGACAAGTAGAATAGTGAGCGAGACAAGTAGAATAGTGAGCGAGACAAGTAGAATAGTGAGCGAGACAAGTAGAATAGTGAGCGAGACAAGTAGAATAGTGAGCGAGACAAGTAGAATAGTGAGCGAGACAAGTAGAATAGTGAGCGAGACAAGTAGAATAGTGAGCGAGACAAGTAGAATAGTGAGCGAGACAAGTAGAATAGTGAGCGAGACAAGTAGAATAGTGAGCGAGACAAGTAGAATAGTGAGCGAGACAAGTAGAATAGTGAGCGAGACAAGTAGAATAGTGAGCGAGACAAGTAGAATAGTGAGCGAGACAAGTAGAATAGTGAGCGAGACAAGTAGAATAGTGAGCGAGACAAGTAGAATAGTGAGCGAGACAAGTAGAATAGTGAGCGAGACAAGTAGAATAGTGAGCGAGACAAGTAGAATAGTGAGCGAGACAAGTAGAATAGTGAGCGAGACAAGTAGAATAGTGAGCGAGACAAGTAGAATAGTGAATAGTGTGAGCGAGACAAGTAGAATAGTGAGCGAGACAAGTAGAATAGTGAGCGAGACAAGTAGAATAGTGAGCGAGACAAGTAGAATAGTGAGCGAGACAAGTAGAATAGTGAGCGAGACAAGTAGAATAGTGAGCGAGACAAGTAGAATAGTGAGCGAGACAAGTAGAATAGTGAGCGAGACAAGTAGAATAGTGAGCGAGACATGTAGAATAGTGAGCGAGACAAGTAGAATAGTGAGCGAGACAAGTAGAATAGTGAGCGAGACAAGTAGAATAGTGAGCGAGACAAGTAGAATAGTGAGCGAGACAAGTAGAATAGTGAGCGAGACAAGTAGAATAGTGAGCGAGACAAGTAGAATAGTGAGCGAGA
The DNA here is from genome assembly GCA_017654935.2 of Phymorhynchus buccinoides. Taxonomy (NCBI): domain Eukaryota; kingdom Metazoa; phylum Mollusca; class Gastropoda; order Neogastropoda; family Raphitomidae; genus Phymorhynchus; species Phymorhynchus buccinoides. Next base: position 26,773,777 of record CM065684.1, read on the forward strand.
CAAGTAGAATAGTGAGCGAGACAAGTAGAATAGTGAGCGAGACAAGTAGAATAGTGAGCGAGACAAGTAGAATAGTGAGCGAGACAAGTAGAATAGTGAGCGAGACAAGTAGAATAGTGAGCGAGACAAGTAGAATAGTGAGCGAGACAAGTAGAATAGTGAGCGAGACAAGTAGAATAGTGAGCGAGACAAGTAGAATAGTGAGCGAGACAAGTAGAATAGTGAGCGAGACAAGTAGAATAGTGAGCGAGACAAGTAGAATAGTGAGCGAGACAAGTAGAATAGTGAGCGAGACATGTAGAATAGTGAGCGAGACAAGTAGAATAGTGAGCGAGACAAGTAGAATAGTGAGCGAGACAAGTAGAATAGTGAGCGAGACAAGTAGAATAGTGAGCGAGACAAGTAGAATAGTGAGCGAGACAATAGAATAATAGTGAGCGAGACAAGTAGAATAGTGAGCGAGACAAGTAGAATAGTGAGCGAGACAAGTAGAATAGTGAGCGAGACAAGTAGAATAGTGAGCGAGACAAGTAGAATAGTGAGCGAGACAAGTAGAATAGTGAGCGAGACAAGTAGAATAGTGAGCGAGACAAGTAGAATAGTGAGCGAGACAAGTAGTGAGCGAGACAAGTAGAATAGTGAGCGAGACAAGTAGAATAGTGAGCGAGACAAGTAGAATAGTGAGCGAGACAAGTAGAATAGTGAGCGAGACAAGTAGAATAGTGAGCGAGACAAGTAGAATAGTGAGCGAGACAAGTAGAATAGTGAGCGAGACAAGTAGAATAGTGAGCGAGACAAGTAGAATAGTGAGCGAGACAAGTAGAATAGTGAGCGAGACAAGTAGAATAGTGAGCGAGACAAGTAGAATAGTGAGCGAGACAAGTAGAATAGTGAGCGAGACAAGTAGAATAGTGAGCGAGACAAGTAGAATAGTGAGCGAGACAAGTAGAATAGTGAGCGAGACAAGTAGAATAGTGAGCGAGACAAGTAGAATAGTGAGCGAGACAAGTAGAATAGTGAGCGAGACAAGTAGAATAGTGAGCGAGACAAGTAGAATAGTGAGCGAGACAAGTAGAATAGTGAGCGAGACAAGTAGAATAGTGAGCGAGACAAGTAGAATAGTGAGCGAGACAAGTAGAATAGTGAGCGAGACAAGTAGAATAGTGAGCGAGACAAGTAGAATAGTGAGCGAGACAAGTAGAATAGTGAGCGAGACAAGTAGAATAGTGAGCGAGACAAGTAGAATAGTGAGCGAGACAAGTAGAATAGTGAGCGAGACAAGTAGAATAGTGAGCGAGACAAGTAGAATAGTGAGCGAGACAAGTAGAATAGTGAGCGAGACAAGTAGAATAGTGAGCGAGACAAGTAGAATAGTGAGCGAGACAAGTAGAATAGTGAGCGAGACAAGTAGAATAGTGAGCGAGACAAGTAGAATAGTGAGCGAGACAAGTAGAATAGTGAGCGAGACAAGTAGAATAGTGAGCGAGACAAGTAGAATAGTGAGCGAGACAAGTAGAATAGTGAGCGAGACAAGTAGAATAGTGAGCGAGACAAGTAGAATAGTGAGCGAGACATGTAGAATAGTGAGCGAGACAAGTAGAATAGTGAGCGAGACAAGTAGAATAGTGAGCGAGACAAGTAGAATAGTGAGCGAGACAAGTAGAATAGTGAGCGAGACAAGTAGAATAGTGAGCGAGACAAGTAGAATAGTGAGCGAGAATAAGTAGAATAGTGAGCGAGACAAGTAGAATAGTGAGCGAGACAAGTAGAATAGTGAGCGAGACAAGTAGAATAGTGAGCGAGACAAGTAGAATAGTGAGCGAGACAAGTAGAATAGTGAGCGAGACAAGTAGAATAGTGAGCGAGACAAGTAGAATAGTGAGCGAGACAAGTAGAATAGTGAGCGAGACAAGTAGAATAGTGAGCGAGACAAGTAGAATAGTGAGCGAGACAAGTAGAATAGTGAGCGAGACAAGTAGAATAGTGAGCGAGACAAGTAGAATAGTGAGCGAGACAAGTAGAATAGTGAGCGAGACAAGTAGAATAGTGAGCGAGACAAGTAGAATAGTGAGCGAGACAAGTAGAATAGTGAGCGAGACAAGTAGAATAGTGAGCGAGACAAGTAGAATAGTGAGCGAGACAAGTAGAATAGTGAGCGAGACAAGTAGAATAGTGAGCGAGACAAGTAGAATAGTGAGCGAGACAAGTAGAATAGTGAGCGAGACAGTAGTAGTGAGCGAGACAAGTAGTGAGCGAGACAAGTAGAATAGTGAGCGAGACATGTAGAATAGTGAGCGAGACAAGTAGAATAGTGAGCGAGACAAGTAGAATAGTGAGCGAGACAAGTAGAATAGTGAGCGAGACAAGTAGAATAGTGAGCGAGACAAGTAGAATAGTGAGCGAGACAAGTAGAATAGTGAGCGAGACAAGTAGAATAGTGAGCGAGACAAGTAGAATAGTGAGCGAGACAAGTAGAATAGTGAGCGAGACAAGTAGAATAGTGAGCGAGACAAGTAGAATAGTGAGCGAGACAAGTAGAATAGTGAGCGAGACAAGTAGAATAGTGAGCGAGACAAGTAGAATAGTGAGCGAGACAAGTAGAATAGTGAGCGAGACAAGTAGAATAGTGAGCGAGACAAGTAGAATAGTGAGCGAGACAAGTAGAATAGTGAGCGAGACAAGTAGAATAGTGAGCGAGACAAGTAGAATAGTGAGCGAGACAAGTAGAATAGTGAGCGAGACAAGTAGAATAGTGAGCGAGACAAGTAGAATAGTGAGCGAGACAAGTAGAATAGTGAGCGAGACAAGTAGAATAGTGAGCGAGACAAGTAGAATAGTGAGCGAGACAAGTAGAATAGTGAGCGAGACAAGTAGAATAGTGAGCGAGACAAGTAGAATAGTGAGCGAGACAAGTAGAATAGTGAGCGAGACAAGTAGAATAGTGAGCGAGACAAGTAGAATAGTGAGCGAGACAAGTAGAATAGTGAGCGAGACAAGTAGAATAGTGAGCGAGACAAGTAGAATAGTGAGCGAGACAAGTAGAATAGTGAGCGAGACAAGTAGAATAGTGAGCGAGACAAGTAGAATGTGAGCGAGACAAGTAGTAGTGAGCGAGACAAGTAGAATAGTGAGCGAGACAAGTAGAATAGTGAGCGAGACAAGTAGAATAGTGAGCGAGACAAGTAGAATAGTGAGCGAGACAAGTAGAATAGTGAGCGAGAGTAGAATAGTGAGAATAGAATAGTGAGCGAGACAAGTAGAATAGTGAGCGAGACAAGTAGAATAGTGAGCGAGACAAGTAGAATAGTGAGCGAGACAAGTAGAATAGTGAGCGAGACAAGTAGAATAGTGAGCGAGACAAGTAGAATAGTGAGCGAGACAAGTAGAATAGTGAGCGAGACAAGTAGAATAGTGAGCGAGACAAGTAGAATAGTGAGCGAGACAAGTAGAATAGTGAGCGAGACAAGTAGAATAGTGAGCGAGACAAGTAGAATAGTGAGCGAGACAAGTAGAATAGTGAGCGAGACAAGTAGAATAGTGAGCGAGACAAGTAGAATAGTGAGCGAGACAAGTAGAATAGTGAGCGAGACAAGTAGAATAGTGAGCGAGACAAGTAGAATAGTGAGCGAGACAAGTAGAATAGTGAGCGAGACAAGTAGAATAGTGAGCGAGACAAGTAGAATAGTGAGCGAGACAAGTAGAATAGTGAGCGAGACAAGTAGAATAGTGAGCGAGACAAGTAGAATAGTGAGCGAGACAAGTAGAATAGTGAGCGAGACAAGTAGAATAGTGAGCGAGACAGTAGAATAGAGACAAGTAGAATAGTGAGCGAGACAAGTAGAATAGTGAGCGAGACAAGTAGAATAGTGAGCGAGACATGTAGAATAGTGAGCGAGACAAGTAGAATAGTGAGCGAGACAAGTAGAATAGTGAGCGAGACAAGTAGAATAGTGAGCGAGACAAGTAGAATAGTGAGCGAGACAAGTAGAATAGTGAGCGAGACAAGTAGAATAGTGAGCGAGACAAGTAGAATAGTGAGCGAGACAAGTAGAATAGTGAGCGAGACAAGTAGAATAGTGAGCGAGACAAGTAGAATAGTGAGCGAGACAAGTAGAATAGTGAGCGAGACAAGTAGAATAGTGAGCGAGACAAGTAGAATAGTGAGCGAGACAAGTAGAATAGTGAGCGAGACAAGTAGAATAGTGAGCGAGACAAGTAGAATAGTGAGCGAGACAAGTAGAATAGTGAGCGAGACAAGTAGAATAGTGAGCGAGACAAGTAGAATAGTGAGCGAGACAAGTAGAATAGTGAGTGAGACAAGTAGAATAGTGAGCGAGTGAATAGTGAGCGAGACAAGTAGAATAGTGAGCGAGACAAGTAGAATAGTGAGCGAGACAAGTAGAATAGTGAGCGAGACAAGTAGAATAGTGAGCGAGACAAGTAGAATAGTGAGCGAGACAAGTAGAATAGTGAGCGAGACAAGTAGAATAGTGAGCGAGACAAGTAGAATAGTGAGCGAGACAAGTAGAATAGTGAGCGAGACAAGTAGAATAGTGAGCGAGACAAGTAGAATAGAGATAGTGAGCGAGACAAGTAGAATAGTGAGCGAGACAAGTAGAATAGTGAGCGAGACACAAGTAGAATAGTGAGCGAGACAAGTAGAATAGTGAGCGAGACAAGTAGAATAGTGAGCGAGAGCGAGACAGTAGAATAGTGAGCGAGACAAGTAGAATAGTGAGCGAGACAAGTAGAATAGTGAGCGAGACAAGTAGAATAGTGAGCGAGACAAGTAGAATAGTGAGCGAGACAAGTAGAATAGTGAGCGAGACAAGTAGAATAGTGAGCGAGACAAGTAGAATAGTGAGCGAGACAAGTAGAATAGTGAGCGAGACAAGTAGAATAGTGAGCGAGACAAGTAGAATAGTGAGCGAGACAAGTAGAATAGTGAGCGAGACAAGTAGAATAGTGAGCGAGACAAGTAGAATAGTGAGCGAGACAAGTAGAATAGTGAGCGAGACAAGTAGAATAGTGAGCGAGACAAGTAGAATAGTGAGCGAGACAAGTAGAATAGTGAGCGAGACAAGTAGAATAGTGAGCGAGACAAGTAGAATAGTGAGCGAGACAAGTAGAATAGTGAGCGAGACAAGTAGAATAGTGAGCGAGACAAGTAGAATAGTGAGCGAGACAAGTAGAATAGTGAGCGAGACAAGTAGAATAGTGAGCGAGACAAGTAGAATAGTGAGCGAGACAAGTAGAATAGTGAGCGAGACAAGTAGAATAGTGAGCGAGACAAGTAGAATAGTGAGCGAGACAAGTAGAATAGTGAGCGAGACAAGTAGAATAGTGAGCGAGACAAGTAGAATAGTGAGCGAGACAAGTAGAATAGTGAGCGAGACAAGTAGAATAGTGAGCGAGACAAGTAGAATAGTGAGCGAGACAAGTAGAATAGTGAGCGAGACAAGTAGAATAGTGAGCGAGACAAGTAGAATAGTGAGCGAGACAAGTAGAATAGTGAGCGAGACAAGTAGAATAGTGAGCGAGACAAGTAGAATAGTGAGCGAGACAAGTAGAATAGTGAGCGAGACAAGTAGAATAGTGAGCGAGACAAGTAGAATAGTGAGCGAGACAAGTAGAATAGTGAGCAGACATGTAGAATAGTGAGCGAGACAAGTAGAATAGTGAGCAATTAGAATAGAGCGAGACAAGTAGAATAGTGAGCGAGACAAGAATAGTGAGCGAGACAGTGATAGTGAGCGAGACAAGTAGAATAGTGAGCGAGACAAGTAGAATAGTGAGCGAGACAAGTAGAATAGTGAGCGAGACAAGTAGAATAGTGAGCGAGACAAGTAGAATAGTGAGCGAGACAAGTAGAATAGTGAGCGAGACAAGTAGAATAGTGAGCGAGACAAGTAGAATAGTGAGCGAGACAAGTAGAATAGTGAGCGAGACAAGTAGAATAGTGAGCGAGACAAGTAGAATAGTGAGCGAGACAAGTAGAATAGTGAGCGAGACAAGTAGAATAGTGAGCGAGACAAGTAGAATAGTGAGCGAGACAAGTAGAATAGTGAGCGAGACAAGTAGAATAGTGAGCGAGACAAGTAGAATAGTGAGCGAGACAAGTAGAATAGTGAGCGAGACAGGTAGAATAGTGAGCGAGACAAGTAGAATAGTGAGCGAGACAAGTAGAATAGTGAGCGAGACAAGTAGAATAGTGAGCGAGACAAGTAGAATAGTGAGCGAGACCAGTAGAATAGTGAGCGAGACCAGTAGAATAGTGAGCGAGACCAGTAGAATAGTGAGCGAAACAAGTAGAATAGTGAGCGAGACATGTAGAATAGTGAGCGAGACCAGTAGAATAGTGAGCGAGACATGTAGAATAGTGAGCGAGACCAGTAGAATAGTGAGCGAGACCAGTAGAATAGTGAGCGAGACCAGTAGAATAGTGAGCGAGACAAGTAGAATAGTGAGCGAGACCAGTAGAATAGTGAGCGAGACCAGTAGAATAGTGAGCGAGACAAGTAGAATAGTGAGCGAGACCAGAAGAATAGTGAGCGAGACCAGTAGTTGAATGCATATGAGCTTACTAGGGGGTTAGTTGGGAACTAAGTTGTAAGTTGTCAACTTAAAATATAGTAAGGTCTGCATGGAAAATCCCTAGTCCTAGTTGTTACTTAACTTGTCGAGTTAGTTGAAGAATTTTTAGTTGACATCCGATCAGCACTAAATGTCTTAGTTGCGGACTAGTCGTTAAGCAAGATGGCGGCCCACGCACTGCTTTTGATAAGAAATCGTCAGGCACGAAGGCGCGATCTGCGAATTTTCCGCGATCGTACAAATCCAATGGACGTCTTTTCTGACAGACAGGTGCACCGACGTTATCGTCTTCCTCGACACGTCATTTATGAGATGGTTGACGAAATCCATGACGATATCGTTCACGTTCTTCCTCGAAAAGGCAGTCTCACACCACTATTGCAGGTATGTAGTTGAGTTAGGCCTAGCCCAAGTTTGTCGTTCTATGGCATAAAGTCAAACTTTAAAGTATGTTTTTGACGTCAAAAACTTTCAATACTTATCAAACTTTGCCAACTATGAAAAATGTGAGGTGGCAGAATGCATGACCACAAGTCTGATGTATTCCCAACCAACTAATAGGGTGATGTGTGTACAGTGTAGCCCTTTCTTGAAAAAAACAACAATGTAATGTGTACTTTTTTTTGTTCTCTTTCCCTCTTCTGCTTCTTTTTCTATGGTCACCCCCTAAAGTGTGTACAAATATTCCTGTATAGAAGTTGGTCACCACCACAGAAGTAGAATCAACCTTTCATTTCATGGTACTTTCATTTTGTGGGTTTATCAGTTTGTCACTTTGTGGTAGGCCTATGGTTTTTGCTTTATTGGTTTGTGGGTCCAGTGTTTCTAGGTACCATGTACATGCGGGAATACAGGCTGAATATGCGGTCTGTTATGCCTATATTATCAAACAATTCATATTTCTCAGAATTACCACAATTTTCTTGTCGGTTTCTTGGTGTTGGGAATTAAAGGTACGAGTCAGGGTATGGTTTAGAATGAAGTATGTTTGTGTGGGATTAAAGGTATATCACTATAAGTGTCTTTTTATTTTCAGGTCTGCTTGACGCTGAGGTACTATGCCACTGGGTCTTATATGCAGGTGGTGGTGGATCTCATTGGTGTCCACCAAACGACAGCATGCCGGACAACGCTGAGAGTGACCACCGCTCTTTACAGCCGAGTCAGGGAGTGGATAAAACTGCCTGACCAACAGCATGCAGACCAGCAGAAGTTGAAGTTTTATCAACAGCGTGGATTTCCAAGTGAGTTGTACTGTAGGTGTGAGTTGTGCGTGTGCCTTGTGTGAGGGTCTCCGTGTATGTGTCTGTGTTTGTGTGTGTTTATGTGAATGACAGAATGTGCGTGTGTGCAATAAAATCATCTTGAATCTTCAGACTGAAAAGGCACAGCAAAACACAGCACAAAACACTATCACCAGGTGCTGCTGCAGAATAAGGTGTTTTGTGGTTGTTTTTTTAAAATACTTTTTTATTCTGCGAAGGGAATTTGGGCTGCTCCCACTTGGAGAGTGTGTCCCTCAGACCATCAGTCTTTTGAATTATTCAATTAAAAAATTCACCGGTGTCATCTATGCCTTTGTGAGCATATTTTTTTGGTCATCTTGGCTTATGCAGTTTTTGTGTGTTCCAGATGTAATTGGATGCATTGATGGCACCCATGTCCGCATCCAAGCTCCTGCACACTGTGAAGACGATTATGTCAACAGAAAGCAGTATCATTCTTTGAATGTCCAGGTAAGCAATGAACAATTATATTCTTTTGAAATAGTTGGCATGGGAGAGGTAATGAAAATAATGAAGCTGCTTTATACAGGTAGACAGTCACATATTATTTGATACTGAAAGTTTGCAAAGATGCGTATAGTGGTATGCACTTATTGTAAACTTGTGTATTGAAAATGTTCAGTGATATGCATATGTTCTTTACCTCTACTTAAACAACGGCTGTTCAATCAAGTCTCCAGCTCGCCATATGTGACCTAGATTTCCTCCAGAATAGTTTTTCTTGAACAATCAGTAGCCCGACGGACTACCCCAAAATCTTGGGTGATCGGCTGTAACTAGATCCACATCTGTTAACTCCCTGTTACTCGGCGATTTGCCCCTTGCGACAAACTTTGTCGATTGAAAAAATAAGTTATTTCCTATTGTAGTAGACCATTTCTTTTTCTTAATTTTATTAGATCCAATAATCTTGATATTCTTTCCCTTCCGCAGGTTGTATGCGATGCAGACTTGATGTTCATCAACGCGGTTGCAAGGTAAGGAAGCTTGTTAACCAAAAGCTAATAAATTAATTTTTAAGATGGAAGGTGGCAGATTGAATAAGACGTTCGTCTGGCTATTCATTGAGCATACAAAGCTTGAGTGTAGGGGGTTGATCCTGGGCCTTGCCCTTTCTTCTTAGGTTGACTGGACAATCAAACTGAGCGTAGAGTCCTTCAGAGTGGACTTAAACCAAGTCTGACCTGTGCACTTTGAAAGTTGTAAAGAGTGATGCTAAGACCGCTGCCTGGTTGTATCCAAATTTGTAGCTTAGTTCTCATGTCCATTCCCACCCATTTAATTCCCCATCCCCCCAAAAAAAAAGAAGTATAAAAAAAATCATGGGTGGTGCTATCTGTTGCGACACGCTCTCCTGTTGAGAGCAGCCTGGATTTCACTGCGACTATTTCGCTGTGAAAATAAATCATACCTACACAAATTAAAGTACTAATGCTGTCCTATATTCATGCTTCTGTCTACCCAGATGGCCTGGCTCTGTACATGATGCTCGGATTCTGAGAACCAGTGCACTTTTCGATGCATTTGAATCTCCCAACCCACCCCTGGATGGGATCATGTTGGGTGACAGTGCCTACATGCTTCGCACATGGTTGATGACACCATTCCGGAATCCTGAAAGTGCTGATGAAGAAAGATACAACTCTTCACATAAATCCACACGATGTACTGTGGAAAGATCCATCGGCGTGGCAAAGCAACGCTGGCGATGCCTTCGTGTTGGGGTTCTCTTCGAACCAGAGAAGGTGATCCAGATCATCCTGGTTTGCCTGATGTTAGCAAACCGTGCAAGGGCACTCAGACTACCACCTCCACCTCCAAGAGATCCAACAGACAGTGATGATGAAGATGATTCCGAAGGGGATTCTGAAATAGAGCCTGAGGAGGAGGAGGATGGAGGTATTTAACCACACTTTGCATATCCAATTATTAGTTTTAGTCAAGGACATGTCATTACATTCAGACATATGTGGTGTAGAGTGGCACAGTGGTATCGCGTTCGCTTCGTGTCAAGTAAACCCGAGTTTGAACTTGGGTACAGGGTATTTTTCCTCTCGTTCTGCGTTAGGTCTGAACATGGAGGCTTTCGGATGAGATGATAAACCGAGGTCCTGTGTGCCCATGCACTTAGCATACGTTAAACCTAGTGGCATCGAAAAAGTTGTCATTTGGTCAACATTCCCCCCCCCCCCCCCCCCCCCCCCCCCGCTCATCAGTGACAAAAATCGCATGCAAAAAAAAATTGGATGACTGAGACGCGCTCTCCAGGTGGGAGCAACCCGAATTTCACAGAGACGCCTCTGTTACTATAAAGTAACTAATAATAATAATAATAATATGTAAAAGCAATGAACCAAACAGAGCCTCCCCCGCACACACATCCACACTCACACATGCAAAAACAAAGTTGAAGTGTAATTTTAAGTGTTTCTGTATTGTAGCGCCATACTACGAGAGAAGTTCAAAATGTTCAAACAATACAAAATGTGGGCAATTATTGTGACAAAAGCAACCTGGATAATCTAATAATCCCTCGATGAGCTCCAAAATCTCATGCAATAGTGTCTCATTTATGACATGACTTGTGTGCTCTTCTCTCATGTAAATAAAAAAAGAAAGAAATATAATCTATTTTGAATATGTAAATGCTCGACTGACACAAAAAAGATCAGTCTGGCACTGTTTACAATATTAAATACATAGTAGCCTATCAACCAAACTGCATCAACCAATAGAAGCAAAAAACAACAGCAACAACATTTCATGGCTTCTTGAACTTCTGTTGTTTGAAAAAAAAAAAAATTGACAATCCATTCACATTATGAAAACATACACAAAAGTAACAATACAAAAGCATACAATCCATTCACAGTATGATGGCGTACACAAAATTAGCAATAGAAAAGCAACCAAAAAGTGATCAATGCTTAGAAATTTGATCCCACGACCAGTAACATGGGTGCTCCTGAGAAATTAAAAAAATCCTGCCAGGGGGCGGCCCCGGCGGAGTGCAGGAGCAGCGCACACACACACACACATTTACTGCTCTTTTTGTAACCGCTCTAGACTAGTACAAGTGCTACATTCCTTTGAATACAGCAAATGCTTATATAGGCCCTTTTCATTGTACAAGCTTGTGTGTGTGGAAGAAAATCATTGTTTTTCAAATTCTCATAATCCAGCAATGCGGGTTCTAGGCAACTTAAAAACCCTGCAATTCAGGACATCCTGAAAGAAGGAGCATCCATGCAGTAATGCTTTACTACGAATTTTAAATGCTTTGTGGACATCTAAAGGTAAATAACAACAAGTTCAATACAGGTAGTTGCCCACTTGCTATGTTTATGATTATTCTCCTTTTTGGAATCATGTTTCACACATTCTTGTACATTTTTAGTAAACTATGTAATAAAAGAGCATGTCTGACAGTAATTTGTGAGCTTGTACAACATTAGAATGCAGCATTTATAATGTTTAGTTCATGTGCAGATAACCCTGACCCACAGTGGAATAATGGGCAAGTTCTGACCGAGGGTGCACGGCTAGATGCAGGCAAAAGAAGAAGAAACAGAATCATCAGCAGCAACTTCAGTCGCCGTGGCAGACGCTAAAGTAAGCTACTAAAAAGAATCTTTTACATATGTACTGAACAGCAGACAAGAAAAGAATGTATGACAATCACAATGAACTATGAAGATTTTTTTCAACCTTGTCGCACTTGTGTCATCTGCAAACAAAATATAAAAAGAAGAAAAAAAAACTACCACCAGAAAAATCCCCACATGACCAAAAGAATGTTCACATTGACCTTGCTGAAGTGACCAATAAAATGCCTATTGCCATAAAACGTAAAGCACAAGCACCCCCACCCCCCCTCTCCAAATTACAAGTCTGTACCCTGATTCATTTGTCTCTTAAGCATTTCTATTTCTAGTTGAAGCTTTTCTTTTTTGAAGAGCATTACCTCTATGTCTGCCTTGTTTCTTTCAATGTCTGACTGATTTTTTTCTATGCAGCTCCATAGATACTGGTCGTTTAAGTCTTCATCAAGGCTCAATGTCACTGCTTTTTTGCGTGCAGGCTTGGTGTGACTTGGTGCACTGGTCAGGAGCTGACTGGATGGCCTGGATGATATAGCCGTTGATGGTGCACTCTCAAACCTGTCTTCCAAATGGACAACAGTTCCCGAGTGACATGGAGACGCTGACGGGGCTCTGGATGGTTGAGGTGTGGATGAAGCCATCGGAGTTGAATCTGTAAATTGATAACATCCTCAATAAATGGTCCTTTCAGTAAAACATCTCTGCCATATTTTTGACAACCAGTGTGTATCAAACATGAACTGATAAAATAAGTTTATGGGTTATTCCATCATACATAACTTCAGAAATTTCCAATGTGTTTGTAACAAAATGTTGTTCCAGACTGTTCAATGGTGTAATGATATAGCTTCTTGGTAGAGGAGAACTATAAAAGATAATCATCTGCAAGAAATTGTTCAGAACACATATGATATATATGTGTGTCTTTGTTTGTTCTTGTCACATGCATGCCAGGGCTCCAAGGGACCCCCATTTGGGGGTCTATGAAGCACTAAAATTCTAAAGGACCCTCTAAAAGAATGTGCAGGGGGTCCCAGGGATGCACTAGAAAAATTCTATTTAGCATTCGCAATGCCACTGGGACCCTCTATCCTGCCTCTAGGACCCTCTATACTGTACATGAATGAGTCCATGGGACCCCTTCATTTGCAGGACGATTGGGAGCCCTGCATACACTATTTATTTGTTGTCGAAAACTGCATTACATTACTTATCACCAGCCTTATTTATCACCAGATACAAAGTATAGATCTTATAGAGGGAACTTTTTTTTTCAGGGAATATAACAATTTTAAATTTCCATTAAAGCCTTTGTGTGCTTGTATATTTCAAAGAGTTAGCATATCAATGTTTGCTGACTTATGGCGCAAACATCTCTGCCACTAATGTACACACACTTAAACCCACACTCTGACTTACCTTTGTAGTCCTCACTAATGTACACCCCTGCAGCATCCTTCCCTTCAGCGGCGTACCAAATATAGGTCCCATCCTCAGCAGTTGACATTTCCAAAATCACATTGTTTGTTGAACCTGCCAATAGAAACACATCAATTTTAAAGACCCAGTGACGCGCCACGATTAAGTCCCTTGGGTTTTTTCTGGGTTGCTGTGACCCACAAGCAATTTTTCCCATATTCAAATTGAGGCTGCTCTTTAAACTGATGTGTCGGCTTCAATTTGGGGCCATTTATATGGGAGTCAGACTTTGTCAAAACAAGATTTATAAGATAGAGAACACGTGAAACTCGTGAAATTTGACACATGATCGGGGGATCTTTAAGATGTGAAGAAATCAAAAGGCAAACACAACAATAGTATTATTAAGAAAAGCTATGCCTGTGGAATAGAAGTGTGTATGTGTATTACTATTAGGTCAAGTCAAGTGTGTCTGTGCATTCATATGTGTGTCCTCAAGCAAGAGTCCTTAGCTTTCGACAGGAATGTTTAGCCAAATGTTCAGCAGCGCTATTGGAACATGCAGATGCACACAGAAAATATGTATAAATAACCACATATGGTTATCATCATCAATCATCATCATCATTGGAGGATTGCAGCTGGACAAGTAGCATATTTGGTGTTGATTTATTTAAGGGAAATGTACTAGCAAAGGAAATAAACATTTCTTATGCTTGGCTACCTGGGTACACTTGCCCCACTTATGTTGAATCACAACATGATCAGTTAAGTCAAGTATAATATTCATGCTAATGTGAATGATAATGTAGATGTTGTAATGATTACTATCCTAGGCAATTAATCAAGAGGTTAAATAGTTGAGCTAGATAAATTTCTTGTATATACATTCAAGCTAAGAGACGTTTCATTCATGATGGTAACGGATGAAAGTATATTTAAGTGTTTTCCTTTGCTGTGTTAACCCTTTCGCCACCAACCATTTTTCAGCCACAAAATATCATTAAACTTACCCGAGTCACAGAGAAAAAAAAAATCTGCCATATTGCAAATTCCTCTGTGACATGTATAACAGTAGGCCTATCCTTACCTCCCAAAATTACAAAAAATAGGGTCTTTGGATAACAGGTATTGATTTGATGCTTTTTAGTGACATGGGTGTTAAACCATTGTGGTGCATAAATGCGACATTGGCGATGAAAGGGTTAAGGCTACTGTGGCTATTAGTATGATGGTAGATGTTTTTGAAACTGCTTTTTGCGGCTTTATTCTCATTCATAATTTTGTGATGTGTTCTTGTGTCATGTGTATGGTTTGAATTGATTTTGTTGCTTTGTTTGTACAAGTATTAATGTACATATGTTTGTTTACCCCCATGAAAGGTGCTGTAGGCCTAATTCAATAAGATTCCGACTTCTGACTATGTCGAATCAAACTCAGGCAAAGCAAGTGCACAACCAGTTCTAAATATGTGTACAATTGAAGCTATCATATCAAAGCCAGGCTAAAGTGTTTACAAGATATAACTCAAATTTAATTTAATTTAAAAGTACAGTAGATTCATATTTGGAAACGTGCACATAAAATGAAGAAGTAATAAGACCTTAGCAGCAAATCAAACCCGCTATTTACTGCCACATTCTCCTTTCCCCTCCATCCTCCTACCTATAAGTCATATCAAGTGTCCTCGTTTCTTTCTCTCTCTGTTTCTCCAACCACCCACCTATCCTCATTCCCCAACTGTCTTCCCCGAGTTTCAAATCTTAAGGCAAATCCTAAGAACATGATAAGGTAAAAACATTCTTCGGTTTCAATGCTTTGTAAAGTTACGTTTTGTCCATTGCACCTTCTGTGAAGACCTCGATCGGTTGTTCTTGTGACTGGGATGGCATGGCCAACATATCCCCGTCAGCAGCAGACACTGCAACACCAATGTTTTGTTTTCATTTCACACAGTCATGTAATGATGTATACATGTATTTCACAATGAAAATCTGTTCTATGATTAATAAACTGTTAACTATATTAATCAGGGCAAAAGTTGTGTCTTGATTTTTATTGGAAGAAGAGATCTCATTATCTTTTTTGTAATAAAATGACTGCTGCAGGAAGAAAAACAAAATTGATTGATTTTAAAGTTCAAGAAAGGTACTAAAACTGTTTGACAGCTTATGAACTGCTTATTTTTTGCTGATTTAAAAATATTAGCTTGTTTTTCAGTTTTACATGGGCATTCATTCTATTTATTTTAATGGCTTATATAAATTTGCTTTTCAAGTTCAAACTAAAGTGTTGCCAAAGTGGTAACTATAGATTTTGAGTTTCAACATTTCATTTTGAAAATGAAAAGGAACAGCAAGTTATTCATCCAGAGATGTATCTGTGGCAAAACGTACCAACTCCTGTGTGTTTCTTTCTCTCCCCAACCACATCCAGGATGTCATCTGTGTATTTGTCATCCTTTATTGGAGGGCCTCCACCAGTGCCGTTGGCATGTCTCTTCTGCTTTCCAAGCACAGCTTCCATGTCACCCCACCTTTTGAGACAAACATTCCATTCATTAATAAATAAAAGGCAGGAACCCCCCCCCCCCATTTGCTGGCAATCCAGCCCCCCTGGCTACAATACATTCCTACGCCACTGTGTGTATGTGTGTTTATGTATGCAAGTGTTTGTGTGTGTGCATGTGCATGTACCTGAGTATATTGTGCTTGTGTGCGATGGGGAAGGGTTGTGGATTTTCTCATTTTATTTATTTTGCTTACTCTTATTCATCGTTTTGTTTCTTGTTTTATGTTTGCTTTTGTGGTTGTGTTCTCATGTTTTCTCCATGAGGAAACAGTGTAAAAAAAATAATAAATTACAATTGCTTATGTTTACCCTCAGTAAAAAAAGAATTGAATTTTGAGTTTTGTGTTGATTCTCCCCCTCTCTCGTCTTCTTCTACATCTCTCTCTCTCTGTATCTCTGTATAGATCTCTCTCTCTCTCTCTCTCTCTCTCTCTCTCTCTCTCTCTCTCTCTCTCTCTCTCTCTCTCTCTCTCTCTCTCTCTCTCTCTCTCTCTCTCTCTCTCTCTCTCTCTCTCTCTCTCTCATGTATTTGCTTACTCTATTAGTATTACCGTCATTAAATAAAAGTAATTCCCTTATGCAATATTTTTCTCATGCAAATGCATGGTTTAATTTTTGATGACACTTTAAATTAAACTGCGGACCAATACATAATAAACCTTGAGTTGGCAGTTGCTGTTTATCAGAATGATTTGGATACTAACATTAAGTTGACACAAAATAATAATACTTTCAAAACTCCCATGGACAATCTTCCCAATTTTCAGAAATACTCATGATTTTGATTAATCATTCAAAAACTTGCACATACCCAAACACAATAAATCAAACAATATTCCACTGATATTGAGGGGACGTTTAATAGTCCGTAAGGCTAGGCTAGACTGATGATGTCTGTCCCTATCTGTCCCTATCTACCTACCTACCTATGTTTAATTCCATTAATACAATAATAGGCCATCAAATTCCTCTGCTTATTTCTTCTTCTTTTCTTCCTATTGGGGATGTTTATCCTGCCCCACACCCAAAGTCTTCATTTAGACTGCAACTGGCGCACAGGATGCATGCTATGTGAGTTCGTGTCATCCATCCCACCGGCACAACATGGCCTACTCCTACCGATTAGTGGAATGGGCTTTAACGTGTGAGCAAGATCTTTGTGCATGCGTTCGCAAACAGGACCTTGGTTTTAAGTCATCCAAAGGACTTTTCCCCCAACTGACGTCAGGTACCCATTTTACACCTGGGCGGAGTTATGGAAATATGAGTAAAGTGTCTTTCCCAAGGACACACCACTGCGACCCCAGCTGGATTCTAACCCACACACTCGCAAACCTGACGGACTATGAGCCAGCGACTCTTACCAACTGCGCTACAGCGGCTCCTTTTCATCACTATCATCTCTTGGCTCCCAATCGCCCCGCAAAACAAGGTCCCAGGGACACCTTCACTTGCAATATAGAGCCTTAGAGGGTCGTACTCCTAGAGGCGGGATAGAGGGTCCCAGTGGCATTGCAAATGCTAAAAAGAAATTTTCTAGTGCATCCCTGGGCCCCCCTGCACATTCTTTTAGAGGGTCCTTTAGAATTGTAATGCTAAATTTAATGCTTCATACTAATCATAGACCCCCAAATGCCAAATGGGGGTCCCTGGGAGCCCAGCATTATGCAATCGAAATATTGATTCACGTGTTAAAAATGTGTATAAGTAAATCGGAAACCGATCACAAGAACTTCATTCTAATCATATAAAGAATGTGGTTTTTTTTCATAACTTACCTCTTCTTCACACTCTCAGCGGTACGACCGCAACCTCCAACAGCATTCACTGCGTCCGCAACCTCCTGCCATGCCACCCTCTTCTTCTTACAGACGTCTGCAACTTTTGAAGACGCCTTCAAAATACTGATGCGTGGTTTCACCGCAGCAATCAAAGTGTCATTTTCCTTGTCTGAAAAATTGTTACTTCTTTGCCGTTTTGCCTTGGGTTCCATGGTTATGATGGTACTTAATTTACTACGAGTGATCACGAAGCAGACGCTGCCTGAGAGTGAGTTCCCTTTGTTCTTTGAACATGCGCACTGAACGGATTCCCCGTTGACAAAAATAGAACACGTTAGTAGGTCAGTCTAGTTCAAAACTAGCTAGTAACATTCAAGTCCGCATTCATGCTTTGAAGACTAAAATTAGTTTCAAACTTGCCAAGTAGTCTACTAAGCAGTTGTCAACTTGGGCAAGTTGTATACTAGTTTAGTAAGCTCATATGCATAGAACTACAGTAGAATAGTGAGCGAGACCAGTAGAATAGTGAGCGAGACATGTAGAATAGTGAGCGAGACATGTAGAATAGTGAGCGAGACAAGTAGAATAGTGAGCGAGACATGTAGAATAGTGAGCGAGACAAGTAGAATAGTGAGCGAGACATGTAGAATAGTGAGCGAGACAAGTAGAATAGTGAGCGAGACAAGTAGAATAGTGAGCGAGACAAGTAGAATAGTGAGCGAGACAAGTAGAATAGAGCGAGACAAGTAGAATAGTGAGCGAGACAAGTAGAATAGTGAGCGAGACAAGTAGAATAGTGAGCGAACATGTAGAATGAGCGAGACATGTAGAATAGTGAGCGAGACATGTAGAATAGTGAGCGAGACAAGTAGAATAGTGAGCGAGACAAGTAGAATAGTGAGCGAGACAAGTAGAATAGTGAGCGAGACAAGTAGAATAGTGAGCGAGACAAGTAGAATAGTGAGCGAGACAAGTAGAATAGTGAGCGAGACATGTAGAATAGTGAGCGAGACAAGTAGAATAGTGAGCGAGACAAGTAGAATAGTGAGCGAGACAAGTAGAATAGTGAGCGAGACAAGTAGAATAGTGAGCGAGACAAGTAGAATAGTGAGCGAGACAAGTAGAATAGTGAGCGAGACAAGTAGAATAGTGAGCGAGACAAGTAGAATAGTGAGCGAGACAAGTAGAATAGTGAGCGAGACAAGTAGAATAGTGAGCGAGACAAGTAGAATAGTGAGCGAGAGTGAGCAACATGTAGAATAGTGAGCGAGACAAGTAGAATAGTGAGCGAGACAAGTGAGAATAGTGAGCGAGACAAGTAGAATAGTGAGCGAGACAAGTAGAATAGTGAGTGAGACAAGTAGAATAGTGAGCGAGAATAGTGAGCGAGACAAGTAGAATAGTGAGCGAGACAAGTAGAATAGTGAGCGAGACAAGTAGAATAGTGAGCGAGACAAGTAGAATAGTGAGCGAGACAAGTAGAATAGTGAGCGAGACAAGTAGAATAGTGAGCGAGACAAGTAGAATAGTGAGCGAGACAAGTAGAATAGTGAGCGAGACAAGTAGAATAGTGAGCGAGACAAGTAGAATAGTGAGCGAGACAAGTAGAATAGTGAGCGAGACAAGTAGAATAGTGAGCGAGACAAGTAGAATAGTGAGCGAGACATGTAGAATAGTGAGCGAGACAAGTAGAATAGTGAGCGAGACAAGTAGAATAGTGAGCGAGACAAGTAGAATAGTGAGCGAGACAAGTAGAATAGTGAGCGAGACAAGTAGAAGTAGCGAGACAAGTATAGTGAGCGAGACAAGTAGAATAGTGAGCGAGACCAGTAGAATAGTGAGCGAGACAAGTAGAATAGTGTAGAGCGAGACAAGTAGAATAGTGAGCGAGACAAGTAGAATAGTGAGCGAGACAAGTAGAATAGTGAGCGAGACATGTAGAAATAGTGAGCGAGACAAGTAGAATAGTGAGCGAGACAAGTAGAATAGTGAGCGAGACAAGTAGAATAGTGAGCGAGACAAGTAGAATAGTGAGCGAGACATGTAGAATAGTGAGCGAGACAAGTAGAATAGTGAGCGAGACATGTAGAATAGTGAGCGAGACAAGTAGAGAATAGTGAGCGAGACAAGTAGAATAGTGAGCGAGACAAGTAGAATAGTGAGCGAGACATGTAGAATAGTGAGCGAGACAAGTAGAATAGTGAGCGAGACAAGTAGAATAGTGAGCGAGACAAGTAGAATAGTGAGCGAGACAAGTAGAATAGTGAGCGAGACAAGTAGAATAGTGAGCGAGACAAGTAGAATAGTGAGCGAGACAAGTAGAATAGTGAGCGAGACAAGTAGAATAGTGAGCGAGACATGTAGAATAGTGAGCGAGACAAGTAGAATAGTGAGCGAGACAAGTAGAATAGTGAGCGAGACAAGTAGAATAGTGAGCGAGACAAGTAGAATAGTGAGCGAGACAAGTAGAATAGTGAGCGAGACAAGTAGAATAGTGAGCGAGACAAGTAGAATAGTGAGCGAGACAAGTAGAATAGTGAGCGAGACAAGTAGAATAGTGAGCGAGACAAGTAGAATAGTGAGCGAGACAAGTAGAATAGTGAGCGAGACAAGTAGAATAGTGAGCGAGACAAGTAGAATAGTGAGCGAGACAAGTAGAATAGTGAGCGAGACATGTAGAATAGTGAGCGAGACAAGTAGAATAGTGAGCGAGACAAGTAGAATAGTGAGCGAGACAAGTAGAATAGTGAGCGAGACAAGTAGAATAGTGAGCGAGACAAGTAGAATAGTGAGCGAGACAAGTAGAATAGTGAGCGAGACATGTAGAATAGTGAGCGAGATAGAATAGAGCGAGACAAGTAGAATAGTGAGCGAGACATGTAGAATAGTGAGCGAGACATGTAGAATAGTGAGCAGACATGTAGAATAGTGAGCGAGACAAGTAGAATAGTGAGCGAGACAAGTAGAATAGTGAGCGAGACATGTAGAATAGTGAGCGAGACAAGTAGAATAGTGAGCGACAAGTAGAATAGTGAGCGAGACAAGTAGAATAGTGAGCGAGACAAGTAGAATAGTGAGCGAGACAAGTAGAATAGTGAGCGAGACAAGTAGAATAGTGAGCGAGACAAGTAGAATAGTGAGCGAGACAAGTAGAATAGTGAGCGAGACAAGTAGAATAGTAGCGAGATAGTAGAGCGAGACAAGTAGAATAGTGAGCGAGACAAGTAGAATAGTGAGCGAGACAAGTAGAATAGTGAGCGAGACAAGTAGAATAGTGAGCGAGACAAGTAGAATAGTGAGCGAGACAAGTAGAATAGTGAGCGAGACAAGTAGAATAGTGAGCGAGACAAGTAGAATAGTGAGCGAGACAAGTAGAATAGTGAGCGAGACAAGTAGAATAGTGAGCGAGACAAGTAGAATAGTGAGCGAGACAAGTAGAATAGTGAGAGAGACAAGTAGAATAGTGAGCGAGACAAGTAGAATAGTGAGCGAGACAAGTAGAATAGTGAGCGAGACAAGTAGAATAGTGAGCGAGACAAGTAGAATAGTGAGCGAGACAAGTAGAATAGTGAGCGAGACAAGTAGAATAGTGAGCGAGACAAGTAGAATAGTGAGCGAGACAAGTAGAATAGTGAGCGAGACAAGTAGAATAGTGAGCGAGACAAGTAGAATAGTGAGCGAGACAAGTAGAATAGTGAGCGAGACAAGTAGAATAGTGAGCGAGACAAGTAGAATAGTGAGCGAGACAAGTAGAATAGTGAGCGAGACAAGTAGAATAGTGAGCGAGACAAGTAGAATAGTGAGCGAGACAAGTAGAATAGTGAGCGAGACAAGTAGAATAGTGAGCGAGACAAGTAGAATAGTGAGCGAGACAAGAATAGTAGAATAGTGAGCGAGACATGTAGAATAGTGAGCGAGACAAGTAGAATAGTGAGCGAGACAAGTAGAATAGTGAGCGAGACAAGTAGAATAGTGAGCGAGACAAGTAGAATAGTGAGCGAGATAGTAGAATAGTGAGCGAGACAAGTAGAATAGTGAGCGAGACAAGTAGAATAGTGAGCGAGACAAGTAGAATAGTGAGCGAGACAAGTAGAATAGTGAGCGAGACAAGTAGAATAGTGAGCGAGACAAGTAGAATAGTGAGCGAGACAAGTAGAATAGTGAGACGAGACAAGTAGAATAGTGAGCGAGACAAGTAGAATAGTGAGCGAGACAAGTAGAATAGTGAGCGTAGAATAGTGAGCGAGACAAGTAGAATAGTGAGCGAGACAAGTAGAACAAGTAGAATAGTGAGCGAGACAAGTAGAATAGTGAGCGAGACAAGTAGAATAGTGAGCGAGACAAGTAGAATAGTGAGCGAGACAAGTAGAATAGTGAGCGAGACATGTAGAATAGTGAGCGAGACAAGTAGAATAGTGAGCGAGACATGTAGAATAGTGAGCGAGACAAGTAGAATAGTGAGCGAGACAAGTAGAATAGTGAGCGAGACAAGTAGAATAGTGAGCGAGACAAGTAGAATAGTGAGCGAGACAAGTAGAATAGTGAGCGAGACAAGTAGAATAGTGAGCGAGACAAGTAGAATAGTGAGCGAGACAAGTAGAATAGTGAGCGAGACAAGTAGAATAGTGAGCGAGACAAGTAGAATAGTGAGCGAGACAAGTAGAATAGTGAGCGAGACAAGTAGAATAGTGAGCGAGACAAGTAGAATAGTGAGCGAGACAAGTAGAATAGTGAGCGAGACAAGTAGAATAGTGAGCGAGACAAGTAGAATAGTGAGCGAGACAAGTAGAATAGTGAGCGAGACAAGTAGAATAGTGAGCGAGACAAGTAGAATAGTGAGCGAGACAAGTAGAATAGTGAGCGAGACAAGTAGAATAGTGAGCGAGACAAGTAGAATAGTGAGCGAGACAAGTAGAATAGTGAGCGAGACAAGTAGAATAGTGAGCGAGACATAGTAGAATAGAATAGTGAGCGAGACAATGACAATAGTGAGCGAGACAAGTAGAATAGTGAGCGAGACAAGTAGAATAGTGAGCGAGACATGTAGAATAGTGAGCGAGACAAGTAGAATAGTGAGCGAGACAAGTAGAATAGTGAGCGAGACAAGTAGAATAGTGAGCGAGACAAGTAGAATAGTGAGCGAGACCAGTAGAATAGTGAGCGAGACAAGTAGAATAGTGAGCGAGACAAGTAGAATAGTGAGCGTAGACAAGTAGAATAGTGAGCGAGACAAGTAGAATAGTGAGTGAGACAAGTAGAATAGTGAGCGAGACAAGTAGAATAGTGAGCGAGACAAGTAGAATAGTGAGCGAGACAAGTAGAATAGTGAGCGAGACAAGTAGAATAGTGAGCGAGACATGTAGAATAGTGAGCGAGACAAGTAGAATAGTGAGCGAGACAAGTAGAATAGTGAGCGAGACAAGTAGAATAGTGAGCGAGACGTAGAATAGTGAGCGAGTAGAATAGTGAGCGAGACAAGTAGAATAGTGAGCGAGACATGTAGAATAGTGAGCGAGACAAGTAGAATAGTGAGCGAGACAAGTAGAATAGTGAGCGAGACAAGTAGAATAGTGAGCGAGACAAGTAGAATAGTGAGCGAGACAAGTAGAATAGTGAGCGAGACAAGTAGAATAGTGAGCGAGACAAGTAGAATAGTGAGCGAGACATGTAGAATAGTGAGCGAGACAAGTAGAATAGTGAGCGAGACAAGTAGAATAGTGAGCGAGACAAGTAGAATAGTGAGCGAGACAAGTAGAATAGTGAGCGAGACAAGTAGAATAGTGAGCGAGACAAGTAGAATAGTGAGCGAGACATGTAGAATAGTGAGCGAGACAAGTAGAATAGTGAGCGAGACAAGTAGAATAGTGAGCGAGACAAGTAGAATAGTGAGCGAGACATGTAGAATAGTGAGCGAGACAAGTAGAATAGTGAGCGAGACAAGTAGAATAGTGAGCGAGACAAGTAGAATAGTGAGCGAGACATGTAGAATAGTGAGCGAGACAAGTAGAATAGTGAGCGAGACAAGTAGAATAGTGAGCGAGACAAGTAGAATAGTGAGCGAGACAAGTAGAATAGTGAGCGAGACAAGTAGAATAGTGAGCGAGACAAGTAGAATAGTGAGCGAGACAAGTAGAATAGTGAGCGAGAGACAAGTAGAATAGTGAGCGAGACATGTAGAATAGTGAGCGAGACGAGTAGAATAGTAGAATAGTGAGCGAGACAAGTAGAATAGTGAGCGAGACAAGTAGAATAGTGAGCGAACAAGTAGAATAGTGAGCGAGACAAGTAGAATAGTGAGCGAGAGTAGAATAGTAGAATAGTGAGCGAGACAGTGAGCGAGAATAGTAGTGAGCGAGACAAGTAGAATAGTGAGCGAGACAAGTAGAATAGTGAGCGAGACAAGTAGAATAGTGAGCGAGACAAGTAGAATAGTGAGCGAGACCAGTAGAATAGTGAGCGAGACAAGTAGAATAGTGAGCGAGACAAGTAGAATAGTGAGCGAGACATAGTAGAATAGTGAGCGAGACATGTAGAATAGTGAGCGAGACAATAGTAGAATAGAGACACAGTAGAATAGTGAGCGAGACAAGTAGAATAGTGAGCGAGACAAGTAGAATAGTGAGCGAGACAAGTAGAATAGTGAGCGAGACAAGTAGAATAGTGAGCGAGACAAGTAGAATAGTGAGCGAGACAAGTAGAATAGTGAGCGAGACAAGTAGAATAGTGAGCGAGACATGTAGAATAGTGAGAGAGACAAGTAGAATAGTGAGCGAGACAAGTAGAATAGTGAGCGAGACAAGTAGAATAGTGAGCGAGACAAGTAGAATAGTGAGCGAGACAAGTAGAATAGTGAGCGAGACATGTAGAATAGTGAGCGAGACAAGTAGAATAGTGAGCGAGACAAGTAGAATAGTGAGCGAGACAAGTAGAATAGTGAGCGAGACAAGTAGAATAGTGAGCGAGACAAGTAGAATAGTGAGACAAGTAGAATAGACATGTAGAATAGTGAGCGAGACAAGTAGAATAGTGAGCGAGACAAGTAGAATAGTGAGCGAGACCATAGTGTGAGCGAGACAAGTAGAATAGTGAGCGAGACAAGTAGAATAGTGAGCAGACATGTAGAATAGTGAGCGAGACAAGTAGAATAGTGAGCGAGACAAGTAGAATAGTGAGCGAGACAAGTAGAATAGTGAGCGAGACCAGTAGAATAGTGAGCGAGACAAGTAGAATAGTGAGCGAGACAAGTAGAATAGTGAGCGAGACAAGTAGAATAGTGAGCGAGAATAGTGAGCGAGACAAGTAGAATAGTGAGCGAGACAAGTAGAATAGTGAGCGAGACATGTAGAATAGTGAGCGAGACATGTAGAATAGTGAGCGAGACAAGTAGAATAGTGAGCGAGACAAGTAGAATAGTGAGCGAGACATGTAGAATAGTGAGCGAGACAAGTAGAATAGTGAGCGAGACAAGTAGAATAGTGAGCGAGACAAGTAGAATAGTGAGCGAGACATGTAGAATAGTGAGCAGACATGTAGAATAGTGAGCGAGACAAGTAGAATAGTGAGCGAGACAAGTAGAATAGTGAGCGAGACAAGTAGAATAGTGAGCGAGACATGTAGAATAGTGAGCGAGACAAGTAGAATAGTGAGCGAGACAAGTAGAATAGTGAGCGAGACATGTAGAATAGTGAGCGAGACAAGAATAGTGAGCGAGACAAGTAGAATAGTGAGCGAGACATGTAGAATAGTGAGCGAGACAAGTAGAATAGTGAGCGAGACAAGTGAATAGTGAGCGATAGTGAGCGAGACATGTAGAATAGTGAGCGAGACAAGTAGAATAGTGAGCGAGACATGTAGAATAGTGAGCGAGACAAGTAGAAAGTAGTGAGCGAGACAAGTAGAATAGTGAGAATACCAGTAGAATAGTGAGCGAGACAAGTAGAATAGTCAGCGAGACAAGTAGATAGTAGAATAGAAAAGTGAGCGAGACAAGTATAATAGTGAGCGAGACATGTAGAATAG